>CM055608.1:16059073-16614249 GCA_029379385.1 Quillaja saponaria | reverse complement strand
CACACCCCCAAAAGTTTCGCTAGTCCTTGAGCTAAAGAAAAACAAAAACAACAAGAAAGAGATGAATCACACTAATCCAGTGATTACCAAAGTATCCTCAAATATGTTTTATTAAAATTATTGACTAAGGACAATTATAGGTGATCATGCAAAATTTATGATTCAATTCAAGCACTAGTTTCATTTTGAATGGATTTCCACGTGTGTGTGTATGATCTTTTTACCTAGAAATTCAATGCAATCTGGATTAGTTTATGTCTATGAAAAGTAGAACTTAGTACTCAAACCCCATTGGTTTGCTTTTGATCTTTCTCTCCACTAATAAAGATTAACACTTGGCTAAGGATTATTAGGACTTTATAAGCTTGTAATGTATGGCTAGGGTATTGGTATGATAAAGGAAATTGTAAGGCTCTAAATCACTTTAAGCACATTATTCGATCTAGGATCTTTTATAGATCTCCATTTACATTCCAAGTAATACACACATACTTGGCTTCCAGTTTTCTTTTATCTCCTACTAATTTAAAATTGTTTTTTGAATCCTTCCTTTTTTTTTTTTTTTTTTTTTTTTTTTTTCACAATTTGAAGGTATTTTGATCATAATTCGAAGGAATTTCTATACCTCTAAACTTAAAATTAACATTGCCCTCAATGTTACAATAAAGAGCACAAAGTGTGGAAAACTTCCTTGACACTTGAAAAAAAAAATTTTCATTTCTTAACAAATCCATGGCAAATCCCAAAACTTTTTAAATTCTAGTGTGAAGAATGGGGTGACCATCTAGTACATATATATTTCTTCTTATCCATCAAATTTTAATTTTTTTTTTTTCCCTTTATATACTCCATAATCTTGTTAGAAAGATTAACATGCTTAAAAGTGAGGGTGTAAAAGGAAATTAAATTAGGCTAGGGTAAAAATTTAATGTGGTGTGGACAAGAAAATGTCAAATTAGGCTCCACAGGGTATATTAGGGATAACAAATGAAAAGGTTGGTTTGAAAAGGTCATACAGTCTAAAGATGGCCTAAATCATTTCCTTAACTTAGTATTGTCTAGGATTTCACCTCAAGAGAGAATCTACCAAATTCAAGGATTCTTAACCAAAACTAAACTTTTTAAATATAAATTGTCTCTATATAAACATGTTAAGTCTAAGCAAAAGATTAAGTGCATGTACGTTGGAAATCACTTCTCAACAATGTTACTAACATAAGAATTTAACATAAACTCACAACATGCCCATAATTTCCCGAAGACCAAAATTACAATTAACCACAATATTATTATTGGATATGGAAAATCATTGGAAAAGTATAAAACATCTTAAGCAAAAAACTAAAAATGGTAAGTACACCAATAAAACCCTCCCCAAAACTTAAGACAAACTCTAAACTTAATGATAAAAATATGAAAGGAATAAGGATAAGAAAAACTCCCTTGTTAATGAAGCAAAGCAAAAAGCTCACTAATCCTCATCCATAGTAACACCTAATTTGAAGTAGGTAAAAAAACGATATATCTACTAAAAATAAACAACACATAATGATAACTAAAACATAAATTAAAACCAAAAAACAAAAGAAAAAAAAATTATAAACTTGGGTTGCCTCCCAAGAAGAGCTTGATTTATAGTCGTTAGCTTGATTATTGGTAAAGTGCTCCTAAATAAGCAGATTTTGCCTATAATAAGTGTCATATAACACTATATATGGGTTAATAAAAGTTGTCCTCAAGCTTGACAATATATGGAAGTAATTGGCATATGCGCTCAACATCACTTGGCTTTAAAAATCATGCTTGGTATGTGTAGAGGTATTTGCTAAGGAGGGTGATAGAGTAGTTGGCCACATAGGATCTTTATAAATATAGAATTTAGTGGCTACTTGAAACTCAAGAGGTTGTGGTTTTTCTTTAATTATTATGTCTTAAGTTACTTCCTCACTATGAAAGTCTTCTTCAATAACCAATTAGGACTTTACAATTTAGTCATCTTGGATTTCATCATGGAATTCTTCTTCTATGACCAAATTATGCTCAATAGGTTGGGCACCATGAATTTCCTCTTGTGATTCAACTTCTGAGAATTGAATACATGATGGAAAGGAACTTTGTACCCATTCTTGAAACATTTCTATAGGTTCTTCATTTGGTGTAGGCTTATCCTCACTTGGTGTAAATTCACTTATTGGTATGAAAGGCTTGGACAAGGTCTTTAACAACTCATAAGCTTTGTCTACACTGGCCTTGCCTATCAACCACTTCTTGTGTCCTTTTACACAAACTATTGTAAAATATATTGAGTTAAACCCATTTTGCTAGGCCGTGAGTTGGATACATGCTCCACAGATAGTTAAACCTCTCTTAAGTGTCTAAAAATAATTCCAAGTCATATTGAATGAAACATGTGAGGTTGAAATATTCAGAATACATCTTCAATGTACCTCACAAAACTAACAAAAAAATAAAAGAAAACAAAATAAAGTAATGTAAAAATAGTTTGAATTAAAACAAAGATTGCTTGGTATAATATTAACTAAAATTTGTAAAACAATTCCCCAGCAATTGCACCAAAACTTTATAAAGATTTCACTTATGCAAGCGCACGTATCATTCTCAAGTAAGTAGAGTATCGTTCCCACGAGAAATTGTCACTAATATCTAGCTAATTATTAAAATTAACATAATCTTAATTTCATTGAAAAATATAATTAAAACTAAACCTAACTAATGACAAATTAAACTAGAGATTTCAATGGATAAAGGCCTAAAATTACAATTTCTTTCAATGCTTCAATTGATTTATTATTATCTTATCATGCTTAGTTATGGTATAGAATTATTAACTTAAGGTTCTTAAACAATTATAAGTTATATTCTTATGTCTTATAAATATACATCTCACTTAACCAATTCACTATATTTCTCAAAATTGTTTTGAGACAATAAAATATATCTTATGTCCTAGAGGAAGACATGCCTTAAGCTTCTGTTGAAGGTGAGCCTAATTATAAGGAATATGATTTCGATAATCATCAAAAGCACTTGGATGAAAATGAAAAAGCTGTATGTGTGATGCTGAGCTCTATGCCACCAGAGCTTTAAGGCAGAATGAGAACATGGATGCCCGCATGATTATTATGTGTTGTCGATTTTAATTATGCAAGTGCACGTATTGTTAATAAGTAATAAAGTGATAGAGCAGAAATCGTTCCCATGAGAAATTACAACTAATATCTAGCTAAGTACTAAAATTAATACAATCCTAATCATATCTAAACAAATAAATTATGGTTAAAATACCTAATTTAAACTAAACCTAACTAATGACAAATTAAACTAGAGATTTCAAACGATAAAGGCCTAGAGTTATAATTTTCTTCAACAATTCACTTGACTTATTATCTTATCAAGCTTAGTTGTAGTATAGAATTATTATCCTAGGGTTCTTAAACAATTATAAGTCATATTCCTAGGTCTTAATAATATATATCTTACTTAACCAATTCACTATATTCCTATGAGAATTAAGTTAAGCAAAAATCATAAAGATCATACTTAAATTGGCTACACAAGACATATAAATATATTCCTATCTTATAGATAAATTAAATTCAAACAAGTGTTATATCATTCAAGGCTAACCCTTAATTCACTTTTCTAAGCTAAAGTAAGGATTCCTAATCAATCTAATTGGTAGCTAATCAACTAAAAGCATTAAGCTTAAATAAATAAATAAATCATATCCAAACCCTAAGCAATTAATAAATAAGAAAAACCATCAATCTACATGTTGAGTTCAATTGTAATCCTAGAGAAAAATTAATTCATGCTACCTAGTATAGACATAAACTCAAATAATGTGGATGTCAAAGAAATACAAGAAAAGTAAAGGAGGAGTAGAATAATAGAAAATCAATATATTGTCAATCTTCACTATTCAACAGCCAAGCTCTTCTTTCCTTCTTGCACTTTTGATGGCCTTGTTTTCTCCAACAAATCTTAGCTTAATTGTATTAAACCAACACTACGACTATAGCTTCCCGGTGCCGCGACCTCTAAAATGGCAAAACAGAAGGAGTCTAGTAGTGGTTGTGGCTCCATAACACCCATGTTTGAGTGCCTAAAGCCACCTAGAATTCATCTTGGCACAGTGGCCCCAGCTTTCTAGCGCCTAGGCACAATCCCTGCTGCTTGGTTGCTTCTCTTGCCCATTTTGAGCTTTTTCCTTGTCCAATTCGACTTCTAAAAGGACTCCTTCTTGTATTATACCTTCAAGACACACCAATTAAATTAGAATAAACTAGAACTCATATAAAACACTTAATCAAATCCAAAATTAACTAGGATTTTAATGAAAACTAAGCAAAAATCAACTAAAACTCTGGAGCATAGCTAAAATAATATGAGTAAAAGGATGTAAAATAACAATATTTCCAAGAGTTATTAGTTTTTTAGGGTATAGTCAAATTGCTATTGTCCTAGAAGACCAAGAAAAAAAAATTTAGGCTCGATGCTCATGAGAATGTTAAACTTTACAATGATAAGACCAAGAGGTAGTATAACCAAAGGATTATTGAGAACCTCTTTAGGCCAGGTCAATAAGTCCTTCTTTATAATTCTTGGTTGAAGCTTTTCCCGAAAAAACTCAAGTCAAGATGATCTGGTTCATTCACCATTGGCAAAGCGTTTCCATATAGTGTGGTGGAATTGATTGCCACTAATCTATATAGGACATTTAAGATAAATCCATAACAATTAAAGTGTTGTTGGGAAGGAAAAGTTGATTACAATCATACCTTTATTAATCTTGGTAATACCACTTAAGTAACCCTAAGTCAAGTCGAGGACATTAAACCAAGTGCTTCTTAGGAGGCAATCTAAGTTTCTATTCTCTTTTCTTATTTTAAGTTATCTTGATTTTCATCTTGATTGAAAACCTTACCCAACCTTTACCCCTTTTATGTCGGGATAAAGAAAGAATCAAGAATCTTAGCTAGAAGTCTAGACATCACGGCAGCCTATCATGCCATCTCATGGCACCCCAAGACTGGGAAGCAGGTATTGTAACTTGAGAGCACCACACCATAGCACAACATATATGATCGCTGCAATGGTACAATTTTAAAAACCTAGGTATGTACATAGTGAGTAATGCACCATTGCATCTTTATAAACCATGTTGCGACACCAAAATTCCAAAAATTGAACTCTCAAACAAAGAGCAAGGCACCCCGGTGTCATAACAGTCATACCACAGCACCTAAACCTAAAAAAAAATCAATTTTACAAGAGATCATGATGTCATGGCTCCTAAACATAAGCTTTGCAGCATCATCCAAGTCCGGAATTCTAGGTTTCAGCTAGAAAGATAAACTCCGTGGCTCCCATTTTCTCGTGTCACAGCATCAGTCTCTATGTTTTAAAATTTTGAATTTTTAGGGCACATTGCCGCGGTGCCTATGATGTCAAGCCACGGTGCCCTATCGAGCTTTCTATTTTTAAAACACTAATTTAGACCTCAAAAGCTCCACACTCTTAGAACCTAATCACTCCTCTCCCAAAATCAGTCCTCTTAGGTTCAAAACTCATAAACCTAAACCTCATTCCCCTTAATTCCTTTGGATTTTGGAAACAAGCCCTCACCCACATCACTATTCACAGACTGTTCTTCATAAATCTTCAATAAGTAAGTTATTAACTACTCCTTCGTTATTTAGTTTGAAATTCTTGAGTAGTATGTTTCTTTGCTTGTTTTTTTTTTTTTTTAAGGTTCATATGATCAAGTATGATAGGTGGGTGTCTTTATTATGGGTTTTGCGTAATTTGTTCTTACTATGGATTAAGGATATTTGAGGACTACATTTTGGGTTCGGGTTGTACATCACATGAGATTATTGGCATAATCCAATAGGTTGAGTGTATATGTTTTTTTTTTTTTTCTCTTTTCCTCATTCCCTTTCTAACCTATGTGCATTGCAATTATTTATTACGGGATGAGTTTGGCGGCGTTGATAATACTATTGTCATGGAATATTTTTGTAAATTGCCTGGGTTACTCTTAACTATTAATAACCATTCATGAGTATACTTTTTAGATTACATTATGGGTTGGAGACCCTTTCTTACAATTGGGGTTGTGGTTGACTTGAGTTACTAGAAAACTATGGGGTGTGGGTTGATTGCAAGTCCATGGCACCAAAAACAAAAGCTATGAAACACTCACGCACTACCTCTTCTTCCAGGCCAAGCTATAATGCCGATCAGTATTTGTCCATTGTAATAGAGGAACACTACCATGAGGGCTTCATTCATAAAAAGTTAGTGGCTCAACGAAAATTTGAACTCATTGTAGACTACTTCCTTTACATAGTCTGACAGATTGAGCAATGACATTGAGTTTAGTTATATGCACCTCCTAAAGCTAGTGTTGTGGCTTTGGTACGAAAATTCTATGCTAACCTAGTTGAACATAAGAACAGCAAGGTCATGGTACATGAAAAATTGGTGTCATTCATGAGCACAATGATTAATGCCTACTATGGCATTCCAAACATTCCTGACATCGATGAATATATACAAAACTCTAGTGACATAATGAATTATGGGAAAGTGACTAATGCCTTATGCTACTATGACACAACTTGGAAGTTGACTAATAAGGAGCCAGTGCATTTCAAGGCGAATCAATGGCAATTTATTGCAAGAGCTTGGTTTTACTTAATTCTCTCAAACCTACTACTAAGTAGACAAGCTAGCACTGTTACCAAGGAGAGAGTTTTCCTTACATATGCAATCATTTGAGGTATATCTATTGACATTGGTCATTTAATTCATAGTGTTGTATTATAAACAACAAATAGCAAGCACCTTGGATTGTTGTTCTCGTCCCTCATTACTGAACTATGCTACTTGATCAGTGTACTTTTGGACGACTACAAACCATTAGAACTTCAAAAGGGCTCCATTGATGACAACCTCATGAACAAGTTCATGCATAGGAACTTTGTAGCTTGAGACGGTGATCTAGCAGCTCCAGCTTATTCGGAATCGACAAATGGCTAGCACCTCACCATAGAACAGCACATCTCTCGCTTAGAGGTGCAATGTGCAGAGCATTATTTAGATAGGCTTCATGAGAGGAGAATAGGATGCTAGCACTTTACCATCATGCCCTAGCTGTTGGCCCTTCCTTCAACCCAAGATCAACGATAACATTGATTTTGACGAATGAGAGAGTCTTCTTTATCCTTAGTTTTTATTTTTGTCTTCTTTCTTTATTAAACATTGGGACACTACTTAGATTAAGTTTAGGATGTAACTTTCAGTTTTGTATTGAATATTTGTTGTGTAAATTGTTATCCCCTGTTTATGTGTAATTTGTTTGGACTATGGTGTTTAGGTTGTAATTTGTTTAGACTATGGTGCTTAGGATGTAATGTGTTTCCTTCTCGTATTATGCTAAGTAGAATACCTTATTCCCATGATAGTACCTTATTATGTTTGCTTCTCATATTGTGTTTCCTTCTCAATTTCAACTGGTTATGATGTTTACATGTTTCCTTATTCCCATGATAGTACTCTATTTATGAATTGATTTTTGATAAAGTTGCAAGAATCATTTTGGATCTATTATAATTAGGGAAAATTTTCATGCATCCATATACACAAAGCTATTTTCACCATTGAAAAAAATTTATAATTAGGCTAGTGGCAAATTTATAATTAGAGTTGATGTTCTTTAGATGATATATTGAAAAAAAAATTAATAATACACTTAGACTATTTTTGAACCCCTTGAATTAGTTTGAATTCCTCTTAAGGTGAAATCCTAGGCGAGACTTAGGTGAGAGCATGATTTAAGACATCCTTAGACTAGTTGAGCCCTTCTTATCCATCTTTATTTTGATGTCCCTAGAAACCCATTCTTTCTAGCACATGTACATTTTGACCAATTCCTTTATTGAATGGCCCATTTGCACCCTACTACTTTGAGCACATTGAATATGCATTGTAATTATCTTGAACCAAGTTGTTAGGGGTGAATATGCATTGTAATTATCTTGAACCAAGTTGTTAGGGGTAAGTTAGAGGGAAGTATGTGGAAATTTCCTTGGTGAATTATTTGCAACCCAAAGGTATGGTGCAAAATAAAAGGTGCAAAGAAAGACTAAGGAATAAAAAAAAATATGAAGCATCCATGTGCACAAGAGAGAAAAAGAAAAAATTGGGTAGCACAAAAGGAAATATATTAAGCCTGAGTTGAATAAGATTTGACACCAAAACAAAAAGGTAGCAAAAGAAAGGTTGAGCTCTTGCAAAGATTTTGTGCTTAGGGTTATTAGCTTAAATAATCCATTTCATCTAACCTTTACCCTAGCTTTACATTACAAGCTTTATTAAAGACTTATTGATTTTTGACTAAGTGTTAGCCTACACTAGTGGAAAGAGGAAGGAAAGATGAAGTTCTAGGGGTTAAGTCTAGTCCTTGAGTTATTTTAGTAGAAATTTCTCTGAAAGTCATTTAACTTTGGTAAAGTTGCCTTGCACACACACCAAGTTTGCCCAAACATGATAAATTTGAAGTTATACTTGTGTTTTGTCTTTAGTCAAGTCTTTGTCATAAACGTTAAGGATTTTAGGGGAATGATTAGTCCGTCATTGATAAGTTTAATTTTTATTCTTGTTTATTTGTTTTCTTTCTTTTGGTCAAGACTAGCAAAATGCTAAGCTTGGGGGTATGATAACTCTGTAAAATAGAGTTATTTCACTATACTTTTGATTCCTATTTTATGCTAAATCCTAGAGTTTAGAGTTAGAATTTTATTTAAATTTCATCTAGTCTTTTAGGAGGTTATAGGGTTTTAATGTAATTAGGAGTAGTTTTTATGGTTTTTTTTATCTAATATGTTTGTAAGTATCTTTGCAGTGTCCTAATCAAAGATGAAAAGGAAAAGCATTGAATACCAGCACTACTGCATTAGAAGGTAGATTTTAACAAATCAGGCATAGAACTTCGAGCTATGGCTTACTAGCATCTGAGCCACACATCATGAAACCAGAATTTCCTTTAACAAGTCACAGAACCAAGAGTCATGGCGCTATACCACTTCAAGCTGTGGTGTCACAATTAGAGCTATCCAAAATCTAGATAGAGACCAATGCGTCACAACGCTTGTAAGGAAGAAGCCACAGTGCCAAAGAACAAGATGACATCATAAACAATCAGTGAGGGAGTGCCCCATCACCCTACATCAAGGAGCCGTAGTATAAGTAGTTAAATTCCTAAACGGACTACACAGAGGCAATGGTGCCCAACGATGCTAAGGAAGGCATTATTGCAGTGCCGTTATGTGTTTTAGAGAATTCCTAGTTCAGCTAAACTAGGATCAAGAGTTTTATATCAAGATGTGAAGGCTGCAGTCGAAAATTATACCAAAGCTTGTGAAAGAGAATTCCTAAGGAGCTAGTGAAGACCGGAAGCTGTGACAGCTTCTAGTCTTCTATTCCCTTCTTGTTATTTTCTTATTACTTGTAATGGCTATATCTTTTATGTTTTTGTTTTCTATAGTTAGTATGGAGTAGTCGTATTCTAAGGTTGCACTCAAATGTAGTCAATGTGGCCTTTGATTTGATTTAATGCATGTTTTAGTTTCAAATATTTGTGTTGCCTTGATCTTAATGTTTCTTCACAAGTTAGATTGATAAGGAATCCTGGGATTGACTTGGAAAAGTCAATTTCGGGGTTAGCCTTTGATAACTCTTTGAAAAAGAGTTATTTTACATTCTTTTACTTATAATAATTTTGCTATGTTCTAGAATTTTAGTTAGTTTTTTCTTAGTTTTAGTTGAATTCCTAGTTGAGTTCGTATTATATTATGATGTTGATTCCTAGCCGTTTTAGGATTAGGATTTAGGTGTTTGATGGGAACTCTAACTTGTGTTAACTTAGTCTGTGTTTTGAAGGCCTAATACAAGAAAAAGTCTCAGAAGTTAAATTACGGCTCAAAATGCACAAGACAGGAGAAGCTATCAATAAGTCTAGCACCCCAACACCAAAAAGCTAGCGCCCTAGTGCCTGGACTAATTCCACATGGCTCCAAAGTGAGAGAACATAGGTACGCTAGTGCCATAACCATTGCTAGGCTCCCTTGTTTCGTCAATTTTCAAGACCGCGGCACCAGCACGATTCCTGGTCTGAATTAAAGTGAAATTGTGGGTTTTAAGTAGGGACTACCTTAAGGGCTTATACACACAATTAGAAACACAAGTTAGCAATGTTTTCTGGAGTATTAAAGCTTGTCAAAGGTGCAAGGAAGTAAGAAGAGCAAGGATCATAGAAGCTTAAAGATCGAAAACCTTCATAGCTTTCTCTATTTCTACTCATTCTTTACTTTTGTTGTATTCCTTTGATGTTTATTATTGTTAAAACTATGTTGGCACTAAGTAGCATGGAGTAGTTTCCTTTTTAGAATTGTAACTAAAACTCAACATATAGCTTGATATTAAGTTATGTATGGATTGCTTAGGTCTTGGCAAATGATTTATTTAGTTCATTCTATGCTTAATGCTTTTAAATGACTGGCCATTTTTAAATTGAATTAGGAAAATTATTTGGAAAAGTAAGTTAGGCTAGACTTTACTGAATTAACACTTGTTTGAATTCAACACATGCTGTTGAGTTTGATTTGTGTATAGTAAAGGAATATACCTACATATATTGTGTAGCCAAATTAAGTCCAATCTTAATGACTTGTTTAATTTAATTCACATAGGAATATAATGAATTGATTTAAATGATATATATTTATAAGACATAAGAATATGATGATAATTGGTTAAGAACCTTATGTTAATATTTCTTTGCCATAACTAAGAAAAACAAGATAGTAATAATTCAAGTGAAATGTTAAGGGAACAATCTCTACTTATCATTGTATTACTTGAGAACAATACGTGCGCTTGCGTTTGTAAAATCCGTGTCAGCCTTAGATCATATAACTTATGTTTGAATTGTTCATTTAAATTAAATAATTTGATTTTCTAAAAAGATAGGAATATACTTTTTAGCCATAAGTAACCAGAATATTGGATTAGACTAAGGGAAATATACAATTGCAAAACATAGGAATATGTTGGTAATTGCTTAAGAAATCTAGGTTAATATTTGGACTATTGTATAAAGTGAATTAATTCAAGGTAAAACTTAAGTGAAGTGTGAGGGATATAGTGAACCAATGTGTTAGTTTATATACTTTACATAAATAACCTTACAATCTCTGAAATTTACATTGACTTGACTAAGATTAGGTTGCATTATATTGATAATTAGCTTAGAAAATAATCTAGTTCCTCGTGGGAATAATCTCTACCTCTATCTATATTACTTAAGGATAATACGTGTGCTTGCATAGGTAAAATCCATGTCAGATAGCAGCATACAAACATTCAAAGAAAGATTAATGGCAGAATGTTATAGGCAAAAATAAGGAATTGATTTTGATGAAACCTTTTTACTAGTTGCCATAACAAAGTCAATTCCGATTTTACTTGCAATAGTTACACATCATGATTATGAGATTTGGCAAATGGATGTCAAAATCGCTTTCTTTAACGGTTTCCTCAAGAAAGGTGTGTACATGACACAACTAAAGTGTTTAGAATCCAAAGGCCATCATAAAAAAGTATGCAAGCTACAAAAGTCCATTTACGGACTTAAGCAAGCTCCAAGATGCTGAAATATTCATTTTGATGAAACCATTAAGGCTTATGATTTCATTAAAAATGAAGATAAACTGTGTGTATACAAGAAGGTTGGTAAGAGCGTAGTAACATTCTTTGTATTGTAGGTAGATGACATACTCCTTATAGGTAAATATAATTGGTCTAATTTTGGTTATCCAAAAACTTCTTTATGAAAGGTATGAGTGAAGCAACTTATATACTAGGTATAAGAATCAATAGATATAGATCTAAGAAGTTGCTTGGATTATCACAATCCACGTATATAGACAAAATGCTTAAGAGATTTTGCATGGATGGGTCAAAGAAAAGGTTCTTGCCCATGTTACATGGTGTACATTTTCCTCATAGCATATCTCCTTAGACACAATTTGAAAGAGAACACATGAATGAAATGCCATATGCTTCCGTAATTGGTTCAATCATGTATTCCATGTTATATACACGCCCTGATGTATCATATGTTTTATGTGTTACAATAAGATACTAGGCATTTCTAGGCGAACAACATTGGAAAGCATTTAAGAATATCCTTAAGTACTTGAGAAAGACTAGGGATGAATTCTTAATATATGGAGGAACCAAAGAACTGAAGATAGGATATATCGATACAAACTTTCAAACAAATATAGATGATTGTAAATTGGAGTCTTGATTCATATTCACACTTAATGGGGGGAGTTGTTACCTGGAAGAGTTCCAGATAAGAAACGACAGGAGATTCAACAAAAGTTAATTACATAGCTGCCTCTAAAGTAGTTAAAGAGGCAGTGTAGGTCAAGAAGTTTATAACTGAATTTATGGTGGTTCCTGACATTGTTAATCCAATATTAGAGATATATTATGATAGCAATGAAGCTGTAGCACAAGTAAATGAACCAATGTCTCACCAGAGCCTAAATATGTACTGCAGCGGTATCATTCGATTAGGGAATTCATTAATAGAATGGATAAAAAGATAAAACAAATTCTTATTTATCACACCCCACACAGAGGCATAATTGGCTAAAGGAATGGATAATCAAACCTCCATAACCCTAACTTCAAAACTAAGAAACAAATATGACTCTTAACTAAACCAATGAAAGTAAAATTTAGGAAACTCAAGTTAACTACAAATGTTTAATTATAGAAATAATAAGAATCTACTAAAAATTTTGGTAGAGGTTCCTGTAAACTAGAACATGCCTAAAATACAAACATATAATTTCTTCTTACATTCAACTAGGTAATAGCAGTAGCAATATAACTATCTGTTAATAAACAATAATAATTTGACTCTTATATAATCAAATCACAATAACCCAAAAATCATAATGTGATTGTAAATTTTTCATTTTTTAACTTCAAGTGTATGATTTGGAAAGAATACCTTCCCTATGCTATTGACAAGTTGCAAGCTTGTCAATAATGTATACCAAAATCTTGTTACTAAAAAAAAAAATCAATAGAAGAGTGGTGAGTCCCTCAGACTCAGTAAGTGGAAAAAACATACCCAAATGGTACTACATCAACCAAAGCAACGTAAACACATTTAAACTAAATAATCTCATATAGCCATGTTTCATATCTTAATTTAATAGTACACGTACTTACATATATAATAATGGTAAAATCAACTAATCACAATTTACGTAATACACAAAATGAATAAATCAATCCGAATGTTCAAAACTTACAAATCAAACAAAGCAATCTAAACACTTAAAACACACAAAGAGCCAATAAAGTAACTCAGCCCCGCACAACATATATCCTCCCACCGAGTAGTTTTTACACCCGCACACCAAATATATTCTCTATGCATATCCATCTCACCAGGCTAGAGTACTCAACCATTTTATAACACTTATCAAATCAGAATATCTCAAAATATCCTAGGTGCACCCGAATTCTACTTTGGAAGTAAAAATCATTTCAGAAAGAAAAAAATTTTTATTGGCCTTTATCATACACAAATAATGTCACAAGTCAAACACAATTTAAATAACTCAATGAAACACTACACAGGCTTATGCTTCCATATAAACATATCTATTCAAATATGCATAACAAATACACATATTAATCTAGTAACCAAAAGGTGGCATTTATCCACTCACTTTTTACCAATCTTGCTTGTCATTCCTTCTTCTGTTCACACACGTCATTTTTTTAACCCCAAGTTCTGCAGCTGCAACAAAAATTTTCCAATATTACTTATTTTGTCAATTTTATAGGTTATAACTTTTAATTATGAAAATCTATAGATACTAAATTTTATGCATATATTTAAAGTTAACCTTTCTTAGACATTTTTGTAACCACCTTAGAGATATGTCATATTTTAACTTTAAACTTAACCAAATTCAATAAAACCAAGTTGAAATCTTATATCCATGAAGTTATCTATCTTTATTATATAGAAACTTCTCCTAAAATTAGTCTTGAACCCATTCAAATTCTTACATGAACATAACAGGGTACTCACATAATTTCTGGTTGCCAACATCTGCTTTAGTGTTTATAGAATTCTCATACTTGGGAATTAAATTATAAAACTTAGTAGTCTAGTTTATCAAGATGTTAAGAACAATTCATCTTCAATACTCGACTCCTAATTCATCATTTGAAACCCTCTAAAACAAGTCACACCAAAACAAGTACAATGAGAACCCGAAAATTCCAATAATGAATTTCAAAACTTGCAAAATACACATAACATGAAATTAAAATCTAAAAAGCTCCAGAGTTTTTCATTAATATATCAGGAACAATTCTTATTTAGAGGTCCTAGGCTAATTCATACCACAACTCCTAACAAAGTCCTCCGGACTGACTGAAGCTCACCTAAAATCCTTCACTAACCTAGCTGCAATCCAACAGCTCTAATGATAAATATACTCCAAATCAAGTTATGAAACTTTCCAAATACCATCTCAAGACTATAAGCTACACTTTCTCTTCTAAATTAATTCAATCCATAAAACACTCGAAATACCCAATTTCTTTCATTTATAAAATTTGACCTTTTTTTCCCTTTTTTCAATAACCACTCAATTCTATATCAATTATTTCCATTACTACCAACTTGTATTTTACCTCCTAACAATTCTTAAGTCCAAATCTTTAAACCATGCCATAAAGAAGTAACTTAGTGTTAAAGAAAATAAGGGAAATTAAGTGACCCACACACTTAGTTCTTGTAGGCCTTTCAATAATTACCTTAAGTGCAATTTATCTCATTGCTTGTATATGTATATTTCTACCAATAAAACTAACCTTAATCCATAAAATTCAATATTTCCTAACATTAGCTTTTAAATAAATTAATCATTTAAGAGTTACGGAAATTTAATAATAATTAACTCCAAATCCTCCAACTCTCTTAACCCATAACCAATTCATCCTTTGATTATAAACTTTTTTCATTACCTTCAATTTCTTTAGCTAGATATATACTTAAGGGCAAGCATTTGTTCACAAAAAACCCAATTATAGTTTGACAAAGTTGATTTAGAATTTATGTATAATATACTTGGCATCATATCCAAGTTCTCCCTATAGACAATCCTATAAACACTATACACAGGTTTTAAACCAGAAAGTAAAGAAAGACAACAACCCAAGTTCTGAATTAAGACCCCACAGCAAAGCCTACCAATGGAAGCAAGACCCATAAATCTTTTGAATAGAAGAGAATTAAAAAAGGAGTAAGGAATTTCCGTAATAGAACCAAAGCCACCTTCTTATTAAGTATATGCATAGCATAGCAGTTAAGTAGACAAAGCTATTACTTTCTTTCCATAATAAAACATGGGTTTCGTGGGAGGAAGTTTAAATTTAAGATAATGACTAAAGTCAATAACTAACTCCCCAAACTTGAGAACTACACTAGTCTACAAACATATACAAAAGTTTTGGTATCAAGACCAAGCTTTAGATAATAAGTTCAAAATTAAATATGTTGTAACGAAAAAGGAAAAAAAAAAAAAAAAAAAAAAAAAAAACTTGAAGACACATATAAAGGAAGAAATCTTTAACAAGTAACATCTATCTAAATTAGACAAATATTTTAGTTCATGTTTCACCTTCAATCAATACAGCTTTTTCTTTGATTTGCATGTATATATATATATAATTGTTTTAAATCTTATTTACGTGATTCATACATGTCTTTCAATAATAATTACACAAGATAAAGTCAAGCTTTAAATAAACCAAGATTTAATTTAGATGTATCTATATAATTTATTTACAATTAAGAGTTACACCAATTTGTTCTAATTTTAGATTCTCAATATTGGGTTATAACATCTTTAGTTGTATTATTATTTATTTAATTCTTTAATTTTATAACGAAAATCTACACATTATATTTAAAACTTGACTTTACGATATCGGTTTATAAGGGTTATGACACTATTGATGAGAATGTGGCAAATCCGCTTACAAAGGTCTTGCGACAACGAAAGCATGATCACCACTTTGATATGATAGGACTTAGATATCATAGTGATTGGCTCTAAGCTAAGTGAGAGATTGTTAGTATTGGTGTATGAGAGTTAATCAATGGTTAGTTATAATGCACATTAATTTGTACTAATACATGACATTACATTATTTAGGCATTCTTTTATTATGAGTTCAAATGAGATTTATTGTAACCATGTTTAAAATCCCTAGAATAATAATTGTGTATGCATGATTATGATTTTTGATCATAATTGGGAAATATGTCATGCATATAGTATTCTTCTGATTCATTCCTAGTTAATAAATCATCAAGAATAGGGATATTGATGATTTTTCGATACTAGCTTATGTTGTGTGAATCTCTTATGTAGTGAGTGGTGATCTCATAACTACAAACATGGTGATGAATAAGATAAACATATGGGTGCCTGTTAGTTGAAAAAGTACTCTGAAATAACCCAACACAAGAAACCATTTGGACTCTTTACTCATGTGTCAATGGAAGTACTTCTCAAAGTGTTGGGGGCATAAGTGATCCTTTGACTTGAGATAATCTTATTACCTGGATATGTGCATCTACATGTTTTGATGTCATTCCACTTGTCTTGTAACAAAGATCATACATAGGTGATTGTTGGTTATATAATAAAGCATATGAAGGTAGATGAATGATAGACAAAGAATTCATTATCCTTAGTAATAAGGAAAAGTAGACAAGAACGTCTTGTTTTGAAAATTTTTGCAAAATGAAAGAGAGTAAGAAAAATGTTTTCTTGAATCTCTTAGAGGAACAAAACGTAGACTTGGGTTTAAGTACTAATGGATTTAGAAAAAATTAGAATTGACAATAGAATCCACACCTTATGTCTAACTTAGGATATGTATGATGAAAGGATTGAGTTACAAGATAACCAAGCACTAAAAGGTTTAAGCAATGATCTTAACTTCACTTGTACTAGGGTGGTCATGATATATTGCTAGATGTCAATCTTGATCTATAAATGTAAGTTGGTTGGTTTGAGAAAACCAAAGTTAAATTAATAGTGTTTTAATTTAACTATACTTCTTAGAAAGTAACTGATATGGATTTACTAACACAAGCATATGTATCGTCCTCAAGTAATAAAATGATAATTAGAGATCATTCCCACGAGGATTTAAAAAAAATATTATGTTAAGTATTAAAATTAGCAATTCCAATTTTATTCAAACAATTGAGTTTTGGGTTGATTATGAACTAATTATATACTAAAAGAAAATTAACACAAGAAAATACTGGAGATACTAGAACTACAACTTCCCTCAATACTTCACTTGAACTATTATTATCTTGTCTTAGTTATTTATGGCAAAGAGTTATTAACCTATGGTTCTTAATCAATTACATTAAACAAGATTCATTAAGTTTGGACCTAAATTGGCTACACAAGCCATATAGGTATATTCTTATCCTATACGCAAATCAAACTCAACATGTATTAAATTTAATTAAGTGCTAATTCATTCAAGGCTAACTTAACTTACTTTTCCAATTAAGTTTCCTAATTCAATCTAAAAGAAGACCAATCAATTAGAAGCATTAAGCATAAAATTAACTAAATAAATCATATGCCAAAACCAAAACAATCTATAAACAAAATAATATTAAGCTACATGTTAAGTTCTAGTAGCAATTCTAGAAAGAAAACTACTCCAAATTACTTACTATAAACATGGATTCAACAAAAAAAAGATCAAAGAATACAATGAAAGTAAAGAAGGAGTAGAAATAGGGAAAGCTATGGAGGTTGTCAATCTTCAAGCTTCAATGATCCATGCTCCTCTTACTTCCATGTGCCCTTGATAAGCTCTAAAACTCCAGAAAATCTTAGCTAACTTGTGTGTTTTGAGTCCTCAAGATAATCCCCCTTTTACAGGCATAAAACCTCTTATTTTCACTTCAATTCAGACTAGGAATCACGCCAACAAGGCAGCTATAGCTTCCTAGTGTCGTGGACTTGAAAATTAATGAAACTGGGCTGTCAGGCAGTGGCTTGGGCACCGTGGCGCCATTGTCTTAACACTGCAATGCCCAAGGATCTTCATCTTGGAGCCGTGGTACCTATCACACCCCACAAGGATGCATAACTGGCCAAAAGAATGGATAACCAAACCTCTATAACCCTGGCTCCAAATCAAAGAGATGCGTATGATCATTGACCAAATTAAAAGAGAAAAGAAAGGTTTTACACAAACATGTTATACCCTGGTTACCCACAACCAGTCAACAATAACAACAATATCCATAGGGAGCTATGCTCCATTTTATACCATAAACAATAACAACTAAACTGTTACATAAGTCAAAATCTAATATTCAAAGCCCTAATGTGACTACAAAGCTTCATCCCTTAGCTTCAAGTAAATGATCTCGAATTAATACCTTTCCATAACACTATCAGTAAGTCAAATATCTGTTGGTGACGTCTAATGAGATCTTGATACTAAAAAAAAAAACATAAACAAATGTGATATGAGTCATAAAATCTCAGTGAGTGAAAAACGTACCCAAAAGGGTACTAGAATCAATCAACATATAGGTCAAATAATCTCATGCTAGCATGAACTTTAAAAGAAAACAATTCAATTTTATATACACATAGATACAGAAAATGTAAAATCAAACAAATGTATCTAAAAAAATACTATATGCAAATAAAGCACTCAAAGCATCCGAAAAAGGCCAATCAAAGTAACTTAGCATCGGCACACCAAATACAAATCCTCCTTGAGACATTTTTGCTCTCTTAGACCAAGAATATATATAAACTCCTTATATATCCTCCCCAGGGCTGAGTTACTCAAATATTTTTAATCAAATATCAATAATCAAATCAAGTTATCCTAGTTGTAGCTGGATTCTAATCTCATATAAAAATAATTAATTAGCCTCCTTGAGGCATTTTTGCTCCCTTAGACCAAGAATATATATAAACTCCTTATATATCCTCCCCAGGGCTGAGTTACTCAAATATTTTTAATCAAATATCAATAATCAAATCAAGTTATCCTAGGTGCAACTGGATTCTAATCTCATATAAAAATAATTAATTAGCTCTTATCAAACACAAATAAGATTCCACACTAGCATTCAACACATCAAAAAAATAGAGTTTTCCAAAAACATAACATTCTTACTATATAATCTAATTAAACCATAAAATCAACTTACTCAATCACCTTACACATATAAATATGTACATATAAACATTTCAAACAAATCTAGTAACCTAAAAGATAATGCTTTCCACTCACAAAATTTATGGATCTTACTCATCACTCCTTCGTGGATTCATGGGTATAGTTAGATCAACCACATATTTCGGAGCAAAGGAGGACATCCAGCTAGTGCTGGAGAAAGAAGAACAGTTACCACGGCTTGTTGGGGTACTAGACTTGACCTAAATAACCACGAGAAAGAGGGCTCACGAATGTAAGGCTAGAAAGGTGGCTGCTATCGTTATCCCACCACCTGATAGCAGCTTTAGAGCTCTCGGCCAAGACTGTTGTCATAGCCAAAAAAGGGCTGGAGGACTAGACAGCGTGAATGGCTAGAAAGGATAAGGGGTTAGCTGCAAAGGAAGGTTATGGAGCTTGGTTGGAAGGAAGACTCATGCAAGTAGAAGCAGGGGCAGAAAGCAACTAAAAGAATTGTGAATAGGGGAAGGAACCGCCCAAAAGAAAAGGAAATAGAAAAGAAAAGATAAGGAGGAAAGGAAAAAAAAATTAAAAACTAAGTAAAGTCAAGGACAAAGTCAAAATTTTTAAAATAGTGGTGTATAAAAATTCTTGGTACATGCATACATTTATTTAATATTTGTTTATGTAGTTTTTTTTTTCTTCTAATATATTTATTTCCTTATAACTAAAAATTATGGACAATACACTAAAATGTAGCACTATTGTACTGGGCTACAACAGTCTCTCCCCTTAAAGAAATTTATCCTAAATTTCAACATAAATAGTACAGATGTGTTGTTTATCTGAATCATTTAAAAAGATGCAAATGTTGTAATCACATTTTCGGATTCCCAAATGATTTCTTGTTCATCATGATGTTGCCAAATACTTTCACCAAAGAAATTATATTCACTCAAAGTGTACGGACTTGTCTATCAATGACTATTTCTGGATTCTCCTCTTACATCAAATTTTTATCTACTTACACTTCTTGGATCCACAAAATATACACCATTATCCATTACAACTTCATAAGACAGAAAGTACTTATTTGCCAAAATTATTTCCCCCAATGAAGTTGAAACTAGTTAAAGGAACCTTGAAAGGCTCAAATGCTTTCTTCATACAAGAGGCAATATATATATAAAATAAAGGAATGCATATCTCCAAGATCAAATAGTATTTTAACATTAATTGAATAAGAAAGCAATCTACCTAACACCACTGTATTTGAAGCCTGAGCATCTTGTGAAGTCAAAGTATACACACGAGCTTGCCCTCTGCTTGAAGATGATGAACCTCTAGAAAAAGTACCATGACCTCATTGAGATACTGGGATAGCAAGCAACGGAGATTCACCTTGCACTGAATAAGTTGTCTGGGCCAAAGAAGACTGTCCAACTATCATCAGACAATCTTAAATACGATGGTCCATAGCACCACATTTGAAACACACACCAGACTCCTTTTGACATTTCCTTAGATGTCTATAACCCCTATTAGGGCATACAGAAACTTCTGAAGCTCAGGGACCACTAGATGATGCCACTTATGACTGACTTTTAAGGCCATGTCTAATCTAATCTGTGTCCAACTAGAAATCCTCACAAAATAAGCCATGTCCTGAAGCAGATTTACTTTCAGGCCTTCGAGAACCACCTAACCTAGAAGTAGAAAAACCCTTTATGCCTTGCCTTCTTGTAAATTTCCCGCTCTAATTGCCTTTCCAAATGACGCTTCAGTCGATAAGCAACATCTATAGCCTAAGTATAAGTGGTAGTGTTCATCATGAACACTGACCTAAATAGATTATTTTTAAAACCATTAAAAAACCCCTTCATTCTCATCTACTCAATAGCCATCATATGCAGAACAAAAAGAGATAGCTTGGTAAATTGAGTCTCATGCTCCGCTACTGACATACTTTCAATCTAACCTAACCGCTTAAAATCTTGAGTATACTTATTCCTTACACTCTCAACTAGAAAATGATCGGTGAAAGCTCTACTAAATTCAAGCCACTAAAGTGGAGTAGGCTCAATTCATTGCTGCACCAATACCTTATACCCCTTATACCACTCATACGCCACATTGTACAGTTAATAATCTTTTATAATTGATGACCATCCTAGCTTTTCCTCTTTTTATTTCAGAGTGGTTTCTTACCACAAAAGCTGGACTAAAGTGAGGAGTAGTAGTTGACTCTATTAATTCTTTTTCTAATAGTTCTTTAATCTGAATTTCGAACTTGTCTATATCCTGTTTAGTATAGACCATTGCTTAACCCTAATTATTTATTAGGATCAGATAACATTAAACTACTATATCTAGGATTTCTTTCCCATAATTTTAAAGGATCTTCACTAAAGTTTGGTTCTAACTGTCTGTATAACCAATGTGAAGTTTTTAAGGTCTGAATTTCACCCTTCTTCTTAAAAGGTTCAAATCCTTTATCATATATATAGTTATGGTCTACAAGTATAGGTATAGATATTTTAGAATTATTTAAGGATAATTCTAAGAAATTATTATCAAATTTTAAAGGAAAGTATTTATGTAAGAAATTATTTCCTAGCAACATGTCACCATGCATCAAAGGAAAACATAATAATTTTGGTATAAGAAATTTTTTATTTCCTAACCAGATTGGTATATTTTTAGCTGTGTTTTATAACAGTTTCTCTGCCATCTAAAATAGGATGCTTCATAATTACCCATTTTTCTATAGGCAAAGCATTAATTCTACAAGTACTTATTGTAGCACCTGTATCAATCAAAACATCTAATTAGTATGGTTTATACCCTGAGAAATTGAAATTACCTAAACATAATTATATTTCTTTTTTATTTTGATGAGAAAAAATGATGTCTTCATTTTCTCCTATTAGCATTTGAGATCCAATTACATTTTTTAATTCTTCATTTCTTGAAGAACTGAAGAACTAGTTTGATCTTGGAAGTATAGGAAAATTAACATTTGGATTTATTATCCTGTGGCTGTTTCCTACACTATTTTCTTCAGAGAATTCTTCTTGAATTTCTCTTTGACTTTGACTTCCAAAGCTTATGTTAGAAATTAATCTATGCTGACTACTCTAAAAGACCTTCTATCCTTAAAGTAGAGATTACTTGCTGAAGCTAAGAACTCAATAGGTTGAACATTTCATTGTTCCCTATTTTCAATTAAGTCTCTAATTAACCAATCATAAGGTATTTCTAAATCCTTCCAATTTATTAATCGTGGTTGAATTTTTGAATCAAATCCACGAGGTTCAAATATTTCAACAAACCTTTTATCAACTTCTTTAGTTGATGTGTATGGGAGATTTGTTAGCTCATAGATGGATTTCCATTCTATAGCTAAATCATTACTATTTTCTATCATTCCTATATTCTTACTTTGAATTCTCAGTTTTAAAGAATTCTGAATATTAGGATCATTAATAGATATAAAATAATTTAGTTTGATTTTAAACCAGACTACTTCTGTAACTAGAGTAGATTGAATTCCTCCTATGAGGACTTTCATAGGATCATTTAACCTATTATCATACATGATAGCTAATATAGGGGTATCTATTCCTTGACGAAAGAAGGCTTTTATTTCTATATGGATTATCCCTATGTGGATATATCTAATTTTTGGAAACTTTTTCTTAAGTCCCTTAATTTTTTTCTAAGTCAAATATGTTTAATTCAACTGTTTCTTCTTCTGAGGCTTTAGCAGTAGTATTTCCTGAAATTGCTTAAAATATCTAGTACTCCAGAAGTTAAATTTAGATATCTTATAGATTTCTCCTTTGTAAGATTTCTTATCCTTAAAGAAGACTTTTCTATTTGCATATCTTCTTTTATTACATCTCCTAATTTTGCAACCCGCTCTTCAGAATTAGAGACTTCTTGAAACATAAAAGAAAATTCTGATTCACTATCTGAACTTTCTTCTTCACTAGATATCTCATATAAGACAGACTCATTATCAGAGAGTTCTTCTCCATAACAAATTTCTAGTTCATTTTCTTCCAACATTTTTATCATCTTTTTTCCACTTTTTCTTTTTTAGGATATTGTGGAGCGTAATGATCTTTTTCATTATGGATGTAACATTTACAACCTTTTCTAGGTTTCCAAGGTTCTGTTTTCTTCTCACTTATTTTTTATGTGATTTAAACTTTCTTGGAGATTTTTTCTTCCATTTTTTCCTAGTAAACCTTTTTGGTTTAGATCTATTACATCCAAATTCCCAATCGTCTTTTAGAAGCTTGGTGCTATATCTGTCACCTACTTGTTTCTTGACTTGTTTAGTCGCTTTCGCAGTTAGACAGTGATCTAAGACCTGCCTAATTGCATACTTAATTCTATTACCTAAGGTATCTTCTCCATTAGTTTTCTCTAAGAAGGACTTATATATGTTATTACATAATTCATCCCATGGAGAAGGTAACTTATGAAAATACTGATTAAGCCAAAATTCTGACTCAATAGCATCTAACTTATGATAATATTTTTGAACCTGTTTAGAGAATTTTTCTAATTCTCTAATATCACATAATTTTATTTTTGTCAGAGTATAGTTTACTTCTGACTTTAAATTTTGAGAATCTATATATCCACAAAATTCTTTCTTTATAATATTAACAAATTCTTGTAGGATGTTATCAAAAGTATTAAAAATTTCAAGCAATCCATTTTTCTGGGCTATTCCTTTTATAGAACTTTCTCATTTCCTAAGAAATTGCAAAGTGTCTCCTTGCAATGTTTCAGCTATGAAGTATAAAAATTTTTCTTAAGATCAAGTATTTCGATAATTGGTTATTACAATGGACAAGGACTGTGCCCATTCATCTATGACTTTTTCAAAGTCTTTTATAGGAATATTTGTTAAATCCAAATATGTTTCATTTACTGCAACATTTTGTTTGTTTAAGTCATATTTTCTAGTGACTGTAGGAATTTCAGAAGTTGAAGGCTTTCTATCTTTTTCTTCTTTTAATTCATCTATCTCTTTCAGAGTAGAATTTAGTTTCGGGGTCTAGATCTAAAAGATCAGGTTCCTCTATTTTTCTTTTTCCCTTTTATTCATATTTTTCTGAAAACGTGTTTTCATCTTCAGAATTGTCTGAACTATCATCACTGATTGTGATTATATTTTCAGATGTAAATGATTATGGGCTAGAATCACTTTCTTCATTAGAAATATTTAACAATATTTCTTAATTGTTTTGCTTCATTAATTGTTTGTTCTGAACAAATAAATCTTGCATCATACTTATTAATTTGTTTCTTTCTGTTATATCAAGTTCTTTGATATAACGACTTTTCTAATACTCTATAATTTCTTTTATAGCTTTAAACTCTTATTTAGAGTTTTTCTTAGGTCTTACTTTTTCTTTTAAAATACATATTTCAGTATCATAATATAATCTAGGGATTTAATGATCTTGCTGAACAGGAATAAAAGTCTTATTAATATTTTCTAATATTTTTTCTTGTTTTTTGTTAATTTTTTCAAAATTAAACAAAGATGAATCTACCAGAGAGTTTAATACCCAACTTATACTACTGACTGACTTTTCTTCTGTAACATCAATATGAAAACTATGATCATGAAGTTTTTCTTTGTGATCATCACCTACTACACACCTACTTTGTTCTATTATGGACAGATTATGGTTCCTAAGACCTCCTAGGAATTTTAAGTTTCGCTTCAACAACAGGGTATACAATAGCCTATCTACAGCTAACAACACCCAACAAGAAGTTACTAATCTCAAAGCATATAAGATTTTAACCAGCCAGAAATAAAAAATAGTAAGTAGTGATAGAGGATGAAGACAAGTAAAACTTATAGAATATGGCTTCAAACTTTTATTACAGAAAACTTGTAAGCACAGGTACAAGCTATTAGTATAAACTACTGGTACACAGTTACTAGTTACACATGAGCTTTGTTGTTTACATTGGCTCTGATACCATTTACAAATATAAAGGTGCGGAAGGAAGGATTTTTACAAGGGAAGGTGTAGTAGATGGTAAGGGAGAGTACTATTACAAGAGAGAAAATAAGAAATTTTAAGATGCCTTACAATGCTTAAGCATCTCTCTATTTATAGAAAAATTCTTACAAATAGCACTGTCATATTAGGTAAGAAGAAATCTCTTTTATTATCTGTAAAGAATATTACTTTTGCTAAAGTTAGATATACATTATATTTCTTTAGCTGAGGTGTTCACTTCTGAAAGTGCCATCTGTCTGTCTTCTTCAGATAAAGACTTGTCAACTTTATTAGGTGAAGATAATGATTCATTATCTTTCTGTTCTTTTCAGAAAATGATTGGTCATTTTTCGATGGTGGAGTTGTTATTGTCATGGTTCCATCATGTTGTCAATGTTATGTTCTGGAACACTGTCAAATGTGTTGGCACCATTACTTTTGTTTTCAGTACTGTCTACTATGTCTACAATATTGTGCTATATCTCTGCATCAGTAATGACATCGCCTTCTACCTCGAAGAGTTTTATTTTTCTTAAAACTTGATAACAAAAATTTATCTGATCTCTGGATCTTTTGTTTTGGACTGGTAGCATGGTAGCAAAGATTCTTTTTCCATATGAAATTGTAAAGATATATTCACTTGTAATAAAATTTGCCTTTCTGACAAGTTGACGAAGACTTTTGATATAATATTGATCTCCAGTAATTGTCTGTCTGAGAGGTCAAAATCAGAATCTACAGTCTTGCTTAGATTGCAGATTTAGAAGGATTGATAGAATTTTTCTCTCTGAAAATGTCTCATCGTACTGGTGATAGAAAGAGTGAACATTGAACTTAACTCATATTCCATGATAGTGTAAAGGATCATGGTTTTGAGAAAAGAACTTAATCCTGAGATTTTATCAAATTTATACTTTTCTAGGATAATGGTTCCAACGAATCTCATCTCAACACTTTCTATGGCAAGATTTTCATAAGAACTGAAAGATAATTTTGGAATATTGATTATGTCCCAATAATCGGAAGGAATATGAATATTAATGGAAAATTGTTCTAATTTTTCTATTAATTTGAAGTGATAAGCATTGTCTATGCTGCTAATTATTTTGAAAGATAATTCTGTAGGGAGAATCATCTTGACTTTTTCATAAAGACTAATTCTCTTGACTTTTTGAAATACTGGGTCATCATCTGTTTGACTGTCCAATTATTCTGATAATTCAAGGATTGTGTTAATTTGTTCAAATTAACTTCTTTATCCCAATTAACTTCTTTAAGCACTTTTTTAAAGAGTATTTTAAAATTTTTGAAAATGTTGGCTTGGCTAACCAATTTTTCAGCAAGCTTTCCCATATATTTTCTGAAAGCTGATTTTTTTTAAAGAATATGAGATTTTCATACTCCATTCAAGGGTTCATATATATTTTCTGGTAAACCTGGTTATACAGATAGTTAGAACCAAACTTTAGTGAAGATCCATTAAAATTAAGGGAAAGAAATCTTAGATATTGTAGTTTAAGGTTATCTGATCCTAATAAAATCATTAGGGTTTAACCAATAGTCTATACTAAACAGGATATAGATGAGTTCGAAATTAAGATTAAAGAACTATTAGAAAATAGATTGATAAAGTTAACTACTAGTTCTCACTCTAGTCCAGCTTTTATGATAAGAAACCACTCTGAAATAAAAAGAGGAAAAGCTAGAATGGTCATCAACTATAAGAGATTAAACCAAAATCTTGAGTTTGATGGTTACTTTATTCCAAGAAATGATGTTCTTGTTAATCAAATTAGACATGCTAAATATTTTAGTAAATTTGATTGCAAATCAGGTTTTTCGCAGCTAAAGCTAACTGAAGAGTCAAAGTCATTGACAGCATTCAATGCTCCATATGGACATTACCAATAGACCGTTATGCCCTTTGGTCTATGTAATTCTCCACAGATTTTTCAAAAATGGATGGACAATATCTTTAAAGACATTAAAGATTTCTGTATTGTCTAAATAGCTGATGTTCTTGTTTTTTCTAGAACAGAAAAGGAACATAAAACACATTTAGAGAAAGTTAGAGATATTTTCATAAACAATGGAATTATCTTAAGTCCTAAAAAGATAGAAATAGAAAAACAGGAAATAGAATTCTTAGGATTAAAACTAAGTTCTAAAGGAATTCAATTACAAGATCATATTCTTGTAAAAATAAAAGATTTTTCTAATAATATTGTAGATAAAAAACAACTACAAATCTTTTTAGGAATATTAAATTATGGAAGAAATTTTATAAAGGATTTATCCAGAAAGGAGATACCTTTATTAGTAAAACTGAAAAAGAATAAATAATTCTTTTGGGAAGAAAAAGATTCTCTACTAGTTCAAGAGAAAAAGGATGAGATAAACAATCTCCCTTCAGTTTATTTTCCTAGACAAGGAGATAAATTAATACTAGAAACTGATGCCAGTGAAGAACACTAAGGTGCAATATTAAAAGCTATAGTAAATAATGAAGAAAAAATTTGTGGCTATAATTCAAGAAAATTTAAGCCCAATGAAATTAATTATATTATTTATGAAAAAGAACTTTTAGCCATAAAAAATGATATAAAGAGATTTCATATTTTTCTTGTACCAGAAAAATTTCTTATTCGTAATGATAACTAATCAGTACAGAATTTTCTTAAATCAAGGAAATGAGAAGATAATCCAAGAAGTATTCGATGGTATAACTATATTTGTCAATATTCTTTTAATATAGAACATATCAAAAGTAACAAAAATTTTATTGTATATTTCTTAAGTAGGAATAAGCCAGAAAAAGTATAAAACCTTTATTCTAATTAACAGGAGAATGGAAAACTGTCAAGCCTAAAGCAATGATCAATCCTAAACAAAGACAATCCTCTAATGCTAGTAGGAATCCTAGACAAGGACAGTCCACATACAACCAAAAAATCCATGTTCATGAAATGATGCAGCTAATATATTTCTGGTATAATCCTCACACTATGTATAGTAGATCACTATACATCCATCCTACTCAACCAGTAGCCTATCATCCTTATCAATATATCCATTTTTCTCAAAACCTATTGAGTTAACCAATGTCCTATTTATAAACAGTGAAAAAGGCAAAGAAAATAGTTACTGAAGAAAAGAAAGAAGAAGCTAAACATGTTTCATATTTCTTCAACCCAAGTTTACTAGTAAATATATATGAACCCGTGAATGAAGTATGGAAATCCCATATTCTTGAGAAAAAATTAGCTTTCAGAAAATATATGAGACAGTTTTGCTGAAGAATTGGTTAGCCAAGCCTACATCTTCAAAAATTTTAAAATACTCACATAAAAAGTGCTTAAAAAAATTAATTGGGATAAAAAAGTTAATTTTGAACAAATTAACACAATCCTTGAATTATCAGAATTATTGGACAATTAAACAGACGATGACCCAATATTTCAAAAAGTCAAGATAATTAGTCTATACGAAAAAGTCAAGATGATTCTTCCTACAAAATTATCTTTCAAAATAATTAGCAGCATAGACAATGCTCATCACTTCAAATTAATAGAAAAATTAGAACAATTTTCCTTTAATATTCATATTCCTTCTGATTATTGGGATATAATCAATATTCCAAAATTATCTTTCAATTCTTATGAAAATCTTGACATAGAAAGTGTTGAGATGGGATTCGTTAGAACCATTATCCTAGAAAATGATAAATTTGATAAAATTTCAAGACTAAGTTCTTTTCTCAAAACCATGATCCTATACACCATTATGGAATATGAGTCAAGTTTAATGTTCACTCTTTCTATCACCAGTATGATGGGATATTTTTAGAGAGAAAAATTCTATCAATTCTTCCAGATCTGCGATCTAAGCAAAACTGTAGATTCTGATTTTGACCTCTCAGAAGATGATCAAACTCTCATAATCAGATTGACAATTACTAGAGATCAATATAATGTCAAAAGTCTTCGTTAACTTGGCAGAAAAGAAATTTTAATTACAAGCGAAGATTCCTTTACAATTTCAGATGAAAAAAGAATTTTTGCTACCATGCTACCAGTCCAATACAAAAGATCCAGAGATCAGATAGAACTTTGTGATCATATTTTAAGAAAAATAAAACTCTTTGAGGTAGAAGGTCCTGAAGATCTCATTACTGATGCAGAGATGAAACATAATATTACAGACAGAGTAAATAGCACTGAAAGCAGAAGTGATGGTACTAACACCTTTGACCGTGTTACAGAACATAACATTGACAACATGATGGAACCATGACAATAACAGCTCCACCACCAAAAGATGACAAGTCATTTTCTGAAAAAGACAGAAAGATGATAAGTTATTATCACTACCTAATAAAGTTGACAAATCTTTATTTGAATAAGACAGACAGATGGCAAGTCACTTTCAGAAGTGGACACCTCAGCGAAAGAAAGTTAATGCATATCTAACTTTAGCAAAATTAATCTTCTTTACAAATAATAAAAGAAATTCCTTCTTATCTTCTTACCTAATATAATAGTGATATTTGTAATAATTTTTCTATAAATAGGGAGATGCTTAAGCATTGTAAGGCATCTTAGAATTTCTTATTTTCTCTCTTGTAATAGTACTCTCCCTGACCATCAAGTATACTCCATTTCCTTGTAAAAATCCTTCCTTCCGCAACTTTATATTTGTAAATGATATCAGAGCCAGTGTAAACAACAAAGCTCATGTGTAACCAGTAGCTGTGTACCAGTAGCTTGTACCAGTGACTACAACTTTTCTGTTATAAAAGTTTGAAACTATATTCTGTAAGTTTTACTTGTCCTCATCCTCTATTACTGCTTACTATTTTTCATTTACGGCTGTTTAAAATCATATATGCTTTGGGATTAGTAACTTTTTGTTGGGTGTTGTTGGTTGTAGATAGGCTATTGTGTACCCTGTTGTTGAAGTGAAACTTAAAATCCCTAGGACGTCTTAGGAACCATAATCTTTCCAGAATGGAACAAGTTAAGTGTGTAGTAGGTGATGATCATAAAGAAAAACTTTATCATCATAGTTTTTATATTGATGTTATAGAAGAAAAGTCATTCAGTAGTATAACTAAGGTATTAAACTCTCTAATAGATTTATCTTTGTTTAATTTTGAAAAAATTAACAAAAAATATTAGAAAATATTAATGAGACTCCTATTCATATTCAGCAAGATCATGAAATCCCTAGGTTATATTATGGTACTAAAATATGTACTTTAAAAGAAAAAATAAGACCTAAGAAAAACTCTAAACAAGAGTTTGAAGCTATAAAAGAAATTATAGAGTATTAGAAAAGTTGTTATATCAAAGAACCTGATATAACAGAAAGAAACAAATTAATAAGTATGATGCAAGATTTATTTGTTCAGAACAAATAATTAATGAAGCAAAACAGTTATGAAATATTGTTAAATATTTCTAATGAAGAAAGTGATTCTAGCCCAGAATCATTTACATCTGAAAATATAATCACAATTAGTGATATGATAGTTCAGACAATTCTGAAGATGAAAAAAAAATTTCAAAAAAATATGAACAAAAAATAAAAATAAAAATAGAGGAACCTAATCCTATAGATCCCGAAACTAAAGCCTACACTCAGAAAGAGATAGATGAATTAAAAGAAGAAGATAGAAAGCCTTCAACTTCTAAAATTCCTACAGTCACTAGAAAATATGACTTAAACAAACAAAATGTTGCAGTAAATAGAACATATTTGGATTTAACAAATATTCTTATAAAAGACTATTAAAAAGTCATAGATGAATGGGCACAATCCTTGTCCATTGTAATAACCAATTATAGAAATACTTGATCCATAGAAAAAATTTTAGACTTCATAGCAGAAACATTGCAAGGAGACACTTTGCAATTTCTTAAGAAATGGGAAAGTTCTATAAAAGGAATAGTCCAAAAAAATGGATTGCTTGAAATTTTTAATACCTTTGATAAAATCCTACAATAATTTGTCAATATTATAAAGAAAGAATTTTGTGGATATATGGATCCTCAAAATTTAAAGTCAAAAAGTAAATTATACTCTGACAACGATAAAATTATGTGACATCAAAGAATTAGAAAAATTCTCTAAATAGTTTCAAAAATATTATCATAAGTTAGATGCTATTGGGTTAGAATTTTGGCTTAATCAGTATTTTCATAAGTTACCTCCTCCATGGGATGAATTATGTAATAACACATATAAGTCTTTCTTAGAGAAAATTAATGGAGAAGATACCTTAGGTAATAGAATTAAGTATGCAATTAGATAGGTCTTAGATCATTGTCTAACTGCAAAAGCCACTAAACAAGTCAAGAAACAAGTAGATGATAGATATTGTACCAAGTCTTTTAAAGACGATTGGGAATTTGGATGTAATAGATCTAAACCAAAAAGATTTACTTGGAAAAAATGGAAGAAAAAATCTCTAAGAAAATTTAAATCACATAAAAAATATGTCAAAAGAAAACAAAAACCTTGGAAAGCTAGAAAGGGTTGTAAATATTACATCTGTAATGAAGAAGGACATTACGCTCCACAATGTCCTAAAAAAGAAAAAAGTGGAAAAAAGATGATAAAAATATTAGAAGAAAATGAACTAGAAATTTGTTATGGAGAAGAACTCTCTGATAATGAGTCTGTCTTATATGAGATATCTAATGAAGAAGAAAGTTCAGATAGTGAATCAGAATTTTCTTTTATGTTTCAAGAAGTCCCTAATTTTGAATAGTAGGTTATAAAATTAGGAGATGTAATAAAAGAAGATATGCAAATAGAAGAGTCTTCTTTAAGGATAAGATATCTAAATTTAATTTCTAGAGTGCTAAACATTTTGAGCAGTTTTCAGGAAATACTACTGCTAAAGCCTCAGAAGAAGGAACAGTTGAATTAAAAATATTTGACTTAGAAAAAATTAAGAGACTTAAGAAAAAGTTTCCAAAAATTTAAATATATCCACATAGGGATAACCCAGATAGAAATAAAAGTCTTATTTCGTCAAAGAATATATACCCCTATACTATTTTGTATGATAATAAGTTAAATGATCCTATGAAAGCCCTCATAGGAGGAATTCAATCTAATCTAGTTATAGGTGTAGTTTGGTTTAAAATCAAACTAAATTATTTTATATCTATTAATGCTTCTAATATTCATAATTCTTTAAAATTGATAATTCAGACTAAGAATATAGGAATGATAGAAAATAGTAATGATTTAGCTATAGAATGGAAATCCATATATGAGCTAACAAATCTCCCACAAACATCAACTAAAGAAGTTGATAAAAGGTTTGTTGAAATATTTGAACCTCGTCAATTTGACTCAGAAATTCAACCACGATTAATAAATTGGAAGGATTTATAAATATTTTCTGATTGGTTAATTAGAGACTTGACTGAAAATAGGGAACAAAGAAATATAAAGGTGCGGAAGGAAGGATTTTTACAAGGAAAGGTGTATAGTAGATGGTGAGGTAGAGTAGTATTATAAGAGAGAAAATAAGAAATTCTAAGATGGCTTACAATGCTTAAGCATCTCCTTATTTATAGAAAAATTCTTACAAATATTACTTTCATATTTGGTAAGAAGATAAGAAGGAATCTTCTTTATTATCTATAAAGAAGATTACTTTTGCTAAAATTAGATGTGCATTATCTTTCTTTAGCTGAGATGTCCACTTCTGAAAGTGACTTGCCATCTGTCTGTCTTTTTCAGATAATGACTTGTCAACTTTATTAGGTGGAGATAATGACTCATCATCTTTCTATCTTTTTTAAAAAATGACAGGTCATCTTTCGGTGGTGGAGCTGTCATTGTCATGGTTCCATCATGTTGTTAATGTTATGTTCTGTAACACTGTCAAATGTATTAGCACCATCACTTCTGCTTTCAGTACTGTCTACTCTGTCTGCAATATTATACTCTATCTCTGCATCAGTAATGTGATCTTCAGGGCCTTCTATCTCGAAGAGTTTTATTTTTCTCAAAATCTGATCACAAAGTTCTATCTAATCTCTGGATCTTTTGTATTGGACTGGTAGCATGGTAGCAAATATTTTTTTTCCATCTGAAATTCTAAAGCAATCTTCACTTGCAATAAAATTTGCCTTTCTGACAAGTTAATAAAGACTTTTGAGATAATATTGACCTCCAGTAATTGTCTGTCTGATTAGGTGAGTTTGATCATTTTCTTAGACGTCAAAATCAGAATCTACAGTCTTGCTTAGGTCACAGATCTGGAAGGGTTGATAGAATTTTTCTCTCTGAAAATATCCTCATACTAGTGATAGAAAGAGTGAACATTGAACTTGACTCATATTCCATGATGGTGTAGAGGATCATGGTTTTAAGAAAAGAACTTAATCCTTAGAATTGATCAAATTTATTCTTTTCTAGGATAATGGTTCCAACGAATTCCATCTCAACACTTTCTATGTCAAGATTTTCATAAGAACTGAAAAATAATTTTGGAATATTGATTATATCCCAATAATCAGAAGGAATATGAATGTTAAAGGAAAATTGTTCTAATTTTTCCATTAATTTGAAGTGATGAGCTGATTATTTTGATTATATGCTGCTAATTATTTTGAAAGATAATTCTGTATGAAGAATCATATTGGCTTTTTGGTAGAGACTAATTCTCTTGACCTTTTGAAATACTGGGTCATCGTCTGTTTGACTGCCCAATAATTCTGATAATTCAATGATTGTGTTAATTTGTTCAAAATTAACTTCTTTAACTTCTTTGTCACAATTAACTTCTTTAAGCACTTTTTTAGTGAGTATTTTAAAATTTTTGAAGATGTTGACTTGGCTAACCAATTCTTTAGCAAGTTTTCCCATATATTTTTTGAAAACTAATTTTTTCTCATGAATATGGGATTTCCATACTCCATTCAAAGGTTCATATATATTTTCTGGTAAACCTGGGTTGAAGAAATCTGAAACTGATTTAGCTTCTTTTTTCTTTTCTTCAGAAACTCTATTTTCTGTCTTTTTCATTGTTTGTGAATAGGACATTGGTTGACTCAATGGGTTTTGAGAAAACTGGATATATTGATGAGGATGATAGGCTACTGGTTGAGTAGGTTGGATTTAGTCTGAGAATTATACTTGACATATGCTGCTTGCATCATTTCATGAACATGGGTTTTTTGATTGTATGTGGACTGTCCTTGTCTAGGATTCCAGCTAGCATTAGAGGATTGTCATTGTTTAGGATTGATCCTTGCTTTAAGCTTGACAATTGTCCATTCTCCTGTTGATTCGAATAAATATTTTTTACCTTTATCCTTTTTCTAGCTCATTCCTGCTTAAGAAATCTACAAGAAAATTTTTATTACTTTTGATATGTTCTATATCAAAAGAATATTGACAAATATAGTTATACCATCGAATCCTTCTTGGATTATCTTCTCCTTTCCTTGATTTAAGAAAATTCTTTACTGATTGGTTATCAGTACGAATAAGAAATTTTTTTGGTGCAAGAAAAATATGAAATTTCTTTATACTATTTTTTATGGCTAAGAGTTCTTTTTCATAAATAATATAATTAATTTCATTGGGCTTAAATTTTCCTGAATTATAGCCACAAATTTTTTCTTCATTATTTACTATAGCTTTTAATACTGCACCCCAGTGTTCTTCACTAGGATCAGTTTTTAGTATTAATTTATCTCTTTGTTTAAGAAAATAAACTGAAGAGAGATTGTTTATCTCATCCTTTATCTCTTGAACTAGTAGATAATCTTTTTCTTCCCAAAAGAATTGTTTATTCTTTTTCAGTTTTACTAATAAAGGTTTCTCCTTTCTAGATAAATCATTTATAAAATTTCTTCCATAATTTAATGTTCCTAAAAAACTTTGTAGTTGTTTTTTATCTACAATGTAATTGGGAAAATCTTTTATTTTTACAAGAATATGATCTTGTAATTGAATTCTTTTAGGACTCAGTTTTAATCCTAAGAATTGTATTTCTTGTTTTTCTATTTCTATCTTTTTAGGACTCAAGATAATTCCATTGTTTATGAAAATATCTCTGACTTTCTCTAAATGTGTTCTATTTTCTTTTTTCTGAAAGATAATTCTATTGTTTATGAAGACAAGAACATCATCTATGTAGACAATACAAAAATCTTTAATGCTTTTAAAGATATTGTCCATCCATTTTTGGAAAATCTGTGGAGCATTACATAGACCAAAGGGCATAAGCGGTCTATTGGTAATGTCCATATGGAGCACTGAATGCTGTCAATGGTTTTGACTCTTCAGTTAGCTCTAGCTGCCAAAAACCAGATTTGCAATCAAATTTATTAAAATATTTAGCATGTCTAATTTGATTAACAAGAACATCCTTTCTTAGAATAAAGTAACCATCAAACTCAAGGTTTTGGTTTAATCTTTTATAGTTGATGACCATCTTAACTTTTCCTCTTTTTATTTCAAAGTAGTCTCTTACCATAAAAGCTGGACTAGAGTGAGGACTAGTAATTGACTTTATTAATCCTTTTTCTAATAGTTTTTTAATCTGAATTTCAAACTTGTCTATATCTGGTTTAGTATAGACCATTAGTTTAACCCTAATAATTTTATTAGGATCAGATAACCTTAAACAACAATATCTAGGTTTCTTTTCCATAATTTTAAAGGATCTTTACTAAAGTTTGGTTCTAACTGTCTGTATAACCAATGTGAAGTTTCTAAGGTCTGAATTTCACCCTTCTTCTTAAAAGGTTCAAATCCTTTATCATATATATAGTTATGGTCTACAAGTATAGGTATAGATATTTTAGAATTATTTAAGGATAATTCTAAGAAATTATTATCAAATTTTAAAGGAAAGTATTTATGTAAGAAATTATTTCCTAGCAACATGTCACCATGCATCAAAGGAAAACATAATAATTTTGGTATAAGAAATTTTTTATTTCCTAACCAGATTGGTATATTTTTAGCTGTGTTTTATAACAGTTTCTCTGCCATCTATTCCTTTAGCTAAAATAGGATGCTTCATAATTACCCATTTTTCTATAGGCAAAGCATTAATTCTACAAGTACTTATTGTAGCACCTGTATCAATCAAAACATCTAATTAGTATGGTTTATACCCTGAGAAATTGAAATTACCTAAACATAATTATATTTCTTTTTTATTTTGATGAGAAAAAATGATGTCTTCATTTTCTCCTATTAGCATTTGAGATACAATTATAGTTTTTAATTCTTCATTTCTTGAAGAACTGTTTGATCTTGGAAGTATAGGAAAATTAACATTTGGATTTATTATCCCGTGGCTGTTTCCTACACTATTTTCTTCAGAGAATTTATCTTCTTGAATTTCTCTTTGACGTTGACTTCCAAAGCGTATGTTAGGAATTAATCTAGGATGACTGCTCTAAAAGACCTTATATCCTTAAAGTAGAGATTCCTTCCTGAAGCTAAGAACTCAATAGGTTGAACATTTCTTTGTACCCTATTTTCAATCAATTCTTTAATTAACCAATCAAAAGGTATTTCTAAATCATTCCAATTTATTAATCTTCGTTGAATTTCTGAGTCAAATCCACAAGGTTCAAATATTTCAACAAACCTTTTATCAACTTCTTCAGTTGATGTTTGTGGGAGATTTGTTAGCTCATAGATGGATTTCCATTCTATAGCTAAATCATTACTATTTTCTATCATTCCTATATTCTTAGTTTGAATTCTCAATTTTAAAAAATTATGAATATTAGGATCATTACTAGATATAAAATAATTTGGTTTGATTTTAAACCAAACTACACCTGTAACAAGATTAGATTGAATTCCTCATATGAGGGTTTTCATAGGATCATTTAATCTATTATCATACATGATAGCTAATATAGGGAAATCTATTCCTTGACGAAATAAGGCTTTTATTTCTATCTGGATTATCCCAATGTGGATATATCTAATTTTTGGAAACTTTTTCTTTAGTCTCTTAATTTTTTCTAAGTCAAATATGTTTAATTCAACTGTTCCTTCTTCTAAGGCTTTAGCAATAGTATTTCATGAAAACTGCTCAAAATATCTAGCACTCCAAAAGTTAAATTTTGATATCTTATAGATTTCTTCCTTTGTAGGATTTCTTATCCTTAACGAAGACTCTTCTATTTGCATATCTTCTTTTATTACATCTTCTAATTTTGTAACCTGCTGTTCAGAATTAAGGACTTCTTGAAACATAAAAGAAAATTCCGATTCACTATCTTAACTTTCTTCTTCACTAGATATCTCATATAAGATAGATTAATTACTAGAGAGTTCTTCGCTATAACAAATTTCTAGTTCATTTTCTTCTAACATTTTTATTATCTTTTTTCCACTTTTTCCTTTTTTAGGACATTGTGGAGCGTAATGACCTTCTTCATTACAGATGTAACATTTACAATCCTTTCTACATTTCCAAGGTTTCTGTTTTCTTCTCACATATTTTTTATGTGATTTAAAATTTCTTGGAGATTTTTTCTTCCATTTTTTCCTAGTAAACCTTTTTGGTTTACATCTATTACATCCAAATTCCCAATCGTCTTTCAGAAGCTTGGTGCAATATCTGTCACCTAATTGTTTCTTGACTTGTTTAGTCGCCTTCGCAGTTAGACAATGATCTAAGACCTGCCTAATTGCATACTTAGTTTTATTACCTAAGGTATCTTCTCAATTAGTTTTCTCTAAGAATGACTTATATGTGTTATTATATAATTCAACCCATGGAGGAGGTAATTTATGAAAATACTGATTAAGCCAAAATTCTAACTCAATAGCATCTAACTTATGATAATATTTTGAAACTGTTTAGAGAATTTTTCTAATTCTCTAATGTCACATAATTTTATTTTTGTCAGAGTATAGTTTACTTCTGACTTTAAATTTTGAGGATCCATATATCCACAAAATTCTTTCTTTATTATATTAACAAATTCTTGTAGGATTTTATCAAAAGTATTAAAACTTTCAAGCAATCTTTTTTTCTGGGCTATTCCTTTTATAGAACTTTCCCATTTCCTAAGAAATAGCAAAGTGTCTCCTTGTAATGTTCCTGCTATGAAGTATAAATTTTTTTCTTTAGACCAAGTATTTCAATAATTGGTTATTACAATGGACAAGGACTATGCCCATTCATCTATGACTTTTTCAAAGTCTTTTATAGGAATATTTGTTAAATCCAAATATGTTCCATTTGCTGCAACATTTTGTTTGTTTAAGTCATCTTTTCTAGTGACTGTTGGAATTTCAGAAGTTGAAGGCTTTCTATCTTCTTCTTCTTTTAATTTATCTATCTCTTTCTGAGAATAGACTTTAGTTTCAAGATCTAAATCTAAAGGATCAAGTTCCTCTATTTTTCTTTTTCCCTTTTGTTCATAGTTTTTTGAAAACGGTTTTTTATCTTCAAAATTGTCTGAACTATCATCACTGATTGTGATTATATTTTTAGATGAAAATGATTCTGGGCTAGAGTCACTTTCTTCATCAGAAATATTTAACAATATTTCATAATTATTTTGCTTCATTAATTGTTCGTTCCAAACAAATAAATCTTGCATCATACTTATTAATTTGTTTCTTTATGTTATTTCAGGTTTTTTGATATAACGACTTTTCCAATACTCTATAATTTCTTTTATAGCTTCAAACTCTTGTTTAGAGTTTTTCTTAGGTCTTACTTTTTCTTTTAAAGTGCATATTTCAGTACCATAATATAACCTAGAGATTTCATGATCTTGTTGAACATGAATAAAAGTCTCATTAATATTTTCTAATATTTTTTCTTGTTTTTTGTTTATTTTTTCAAAATTAAACAAAGATAAATCTACCAGAGAGTTTAATACTCTACTTATACTACTGACTGACTTTTCTTCTGTAATATCAATATGAAGGCTATGATCATAAAGTTTTTCTTTGTGATCATCACCTACTACACACCTAACTTGTTCCATTCTGGACAGATTATGGTTCCTAAGACCTTCTAGGGATTTAAAGTGTCACTTCAACAAAAGGGTACACAACAGCCTATCTACGGCCAACAACACCCAACAAGAAAATATATGAGATTAACTAAGTTGAAAATGATTTGTAGATTATATAGTATTTTCTTTTTCTTCTGTATATTCTTTCATTCATGTAAAAATGAAAGAGGTTTGTATAATTCCAAAATGAAAACCAATATTGAAAACTATAATTCCAAGGTGACAAAAAAGCAAGGCCCACATGTTATTAGTGCACAGACATGTGAGGGAATTGAGTTCTAACCTGGGGATTTTACTAAAGCTTAAATACCGGGCCAAATATTTGCCCTAAAGTATCCAAGTACATCCTTTTAATTCTTTTGATGAAAGTTATGGACACAGAAAAATACTTGTACATTTGAGAAACAACCAAAACGTGAATCCCAAGTGACTATATCTATAGGCAACAATCAATCTCTAACAGAAATATTTAATCAACAAAGTAGACATAAATGTGTAAATAAATAAAAAGAAAATAACTAATAATTCATAAAGTGTGGAGTTCACTTTTTAGTACTATGCATAATATCTCGGGCGCCTGGTTTTCAATCATTCTTTCTTGATAAAAAATAACTTGACCCCATAGAATTAGTCTGCAACTACAAGTCTAACAAGGGGAATCCAATGAGAGAAACTTGTCCTCTGAAATCCATGTAATGTAAGAAGGAGGGCAATTCTTCCATTGACTAGGAATTGACGGTAATTAAACACCATGCTGAGAAATGACAATCTCATCTTGCAAAACTACTTCAACCTTATTAATCTGTTGTTGATATTGGAAAACTTTTGGAGTAGAAGTACATGCATGAGTACTAGAAGACAAAGCAGGAGGAACAAAATTACATAATCTACAAGAAATTATCATATCTGTTTCTGTCTTATGTCACACTCAGATAATGCAAATGCATATAGTAGTTATCTGTGTCTACCAATATACTATTTGCATCTTCAAATTTGTAGACTTGAATAATAGCATGAAAAATTAAACTCCAAATGCTGATAACTTTAATGCAGACATTGAAACTGATTAATTGTGGCTCCATATTCTATGAATTTTTATGCGTCTGCATTTTTCATTTTAGCATCTGTACCGACAAATAGAGTGTTGAATGGGCAAAAACTATGCTTTGCATTAAACAAAATCATTTTTAATTTTTAACCAAACAGATAATTAATTAGGTCAAAATTATTTTTTAGGATCTGCACTGACATGTAAGTTACAATTTCAAACTTTGATAATAATTTTTCTTATTTATTGAATTTTTATGAATTTCATTATTCTTGCACTACTTAACTTGTAATGCATCTACAGGTTATGATCAGGATGTCGAGCATGGCACAAATCTTGAGCCCTGTATGAAGGACGACGTCCTTCATAAGGCGAGTAACCTCGCTGAGTGTGTTGCGAGCACAAAAGGGAAGAGGGGAAATAATAAGATTGCCCTCACCGTGAGATTAAGGAGGATCACCCACTCATCTACATAGCTGGAGACAAGTAAATAAACTATCTTTTTTGTATTCAATTGTATTTATACCTTGTATTATACTAATGTTCATTTCTTTTTGTTTGTATTACAGAGCGTTCTTTGGGGGTGCCCCCAAGAACATGAAGGTAACCATTACCATTTCTGGTATTATCATGAAGAACCTTTCTGACCCATTCTTCAAGTACTGGAAATTTCTTGAGGACACGAAGACTTTATGCTATATTCATTCTATAGTAAGTTCAATTATATTACTTTTTCAGTTTTAATTTCATATCAACATGTTGTTAAATTATTGACAATATGCCTTTGTTTTGTAATTTATGCTACAAATACAGTTTAGGGTCACTCTAAAGGAAAATGCTATCTCTCGGGCTATGTTTGATGCAGCAGCCGTGAAGAGATGCAACCATGTATTCCAGAACCAGCGTGCCGAGTTGAAGAGGGTTCAACCATCCGGCCCATTCACTTGGAAGGAGGATGCCCAAATTTGATCATACAGAATTGGTATAGTTCTTATATGACAAGTGGGTGAACCTTGACTTTCAGAGGCTCTCCCACATAATGGCCTTGAATAGGAAAATGCAGATAACATATAATAAATAATAAAACATTTGTGTTTGGTATACCGAGTCTAGTGATAAGTCTATGAAATAGCCTTATTACATTTTTTTTTTATTCATATTATTTTCTATGTTATTAAGTTTTAGTTTAATTGTTGCTTAGTTAAGTCATATGTTTTAAAATATTGAATCTTAGTTGAGTATGCTTAGGATTTAGCTTTTAATTAGGAATTATATTCATTCTTAACTTAGTTTGTATGTTTTGAAGTTTTAATGCTTAAAAGAAACCCCTTTGACGTCAAAGTAGTGTCAAACAAGGATTTCTTACATGTCAGGCACCATGGCACCATGGCCACGAAAAAAGAGCACCACAGCTCCCAAAATCATGCAACAAGGTAACCAAGTAGAGGCCAGGGTACCTAGATAGGAAGGCAGCCAATGCCTAGGAACTAGAAAAGGGGCGCCCCAGCACTCAAAGGTGACCTTGCATTCGATTTTCAATGTTGAGGCGTTGAAACTTCAGTGCTTGGGCATCCTAGTCTAAGTTGAACTATTTTTGAGTGTTTTGAAGCCTATTTAAAGAAGTTTTTGTTGGGGAATATAAACAAAAATTAACATAAGAAACTATGGAGATCAAGAGGCACTTAAAAGTGCAAGAAGCAAGGATAGCTAAAGTTGAAGACTGATAATCTTTATAGTTTTATTTATTCTACTCCTTATTTACTTTCTTGTATTTACTTCATATTTTTATTGTTTAAATTCATGCTTACACTATGTGGCATGAAGTAGTTACTTCTCTAGGATTGTAATGAAACTCAACATGTATTTTGGTTTTATGTTATAATTTGATTATTTGGGTTTGGTATATAAGTTATTTGTCATATTCTATTCTTTATGCTTTTAATTAATTAGCTACCAATTAGATTGACTTTGTCACACCCTCAAATAAAGGTATGACTGGCCGAAGAAATGGATGATTAAACCTCCGTAACCCTAAATCTAGAATGACTGAACGCGAATGGCTCTTAAACAAATTATAGTTAAGACCAGGAAAAACATTATTGAACTAAAATAAAGTCATGAACTGGTTATGAAGCATAAATATTTACTAAAAATTTGGCAGAAGTTCCCCATAAAGCGGAACATGCCTAGCAATACATACACCAATAGACTAGTACAATTCACCTATAAACCATAATATCAAAGTACCCAGAGGAGCCCTGCTCCTAACAAAACATTAAGTTACCACAGTTAACTCAATATACACAACAATGCATGACACCTAAAATGACTGCAAGTGTCGCCCTATCAACTTTAAGTATTTGAGTCCCAAATATACTTTGCCACAACAGTGTCGGCAGGTAGTAAATCCTGACGCAACGAATTGTATTTTCCTGATACTAAAAAAAAAACAAAGAAGGGTGTGAGTCACAAGGACTCAGTGAGTGAAAAATAGTACCCAAAGGGTACTAGCATCACTCAACACAAGTAATATAACATATATAATAACATCATATAACAATGTTCATGTTTTACTTCAAAATACACGTACACATTTGTAATCGTCATAACTTTACAATTTACATGAATCAAAAAAATCACAAAGTAATTAGAGCCATCACAGCATACAAAGCAAACAAAGGGCCAACGAGTAACCCAGCCCTGCACAACAATATCACCCCCTATTCGTGCATTTACGTGCCCGCACAACAGATTAATTCTCCGTACACAATCCATCCCACCAGGGCTGAGCACTCAATTTTTTATTTTATTTTATTTTTAAAACACTTATCAAAAACAAAATAACAAATCATAATATCCTAAGTGCACTTAGATCCCAGTTCTGGAAATAAAAATCATTTCTTAGAAAAATTTCAATTTGTTGACCCTTATCAACCATAATCAATTTCAAACAAGCATGATTCAAATAACTTACTAAATCCTTGCATTTGCACATTTATTTAATTACACATAATAATTTAGCCCCTAAACACAACAATTAACCACTTACCTTTAACCGATTTTGTGCATCATTTACACTTGCATTCACGCATCTCATCAAGTCCACATTAGGTCCGAAACTGAAATTCATATTTTCAAATAATACTTAATTCATAAACGTTATTGTTATAATATTTTAATTGCTAAGCTTATATATATCAACTTATATAAGTTTCTTTGTGAAAGTTTTCTATTAAGTCATTACATGTCAAGTGGTATGAATTGTACTTTATGTGATAAAGTTGATATTGGAGAAACATTTTTGATCTCTTGATAATTCATAAGATAGAATGAAACTATTAGAAAAGATAAAAAAAACACTAGTGATTTAAAGATGTTGAAATTGTCCAAACTTGGGGTTTGGACCAGTGTTCACTCTAATAGTCATATCTTTCCCTAGAAACTTTCAAATCTAGTTTCTTAAAATTTATTAAATACTAGACACTTGTAGCTTTATAACGGTATATTATTTGTAATTTTTACATTTGTATATCAATACAGTTTATTCTTTGAAGTTGCATCAAATTCTGTAAAATACAGGATTTTGACATCTCTGACCTTAGCTTAGTGAATTGAACATAACTTTCTCTAGGAAAAAGGAACTCCAATTCTGTTTCTCTAGTTTATTAATAGAAAAGTATATCTCTCTAGATAAGTATCATATGTATTATTTGGATGTGTATATTAGTACAATTAATTATTTAAATTTTACTCCTTTTAGGCATTTTATGACCTCCTTGGATAAATGTTTATTTTTACTTACATGCTTAATCAAATTTAATAAAATTAAGTTAAAACATTAAATTTAGGAAGTTAGATAGCTTTATTATTTAGAAAATTTTCTTAAAATAAGCCTTGACCTCCCTTGATTCTTCACATAAACAAAACAGAGCACTCGTAAGATTTTTGGTTGTCAAACTTTGATTCCGATATTTATAAAATTCTCATACTTAGGAATTAAATTACAAAACTTTCCAGTCTAATGTTTCAAGATTTTAGGAACAACTTTCATTCAGAGTTTCAAAGCTAATTCCATCCACAACCCTCGACGAAGTCTTCCGGATTGACTGAAGTTCACTAAAAATTCTGCATGACTTAGTCGCAGTTTAATAGCTTTAACTAACAATATACTAGGAACCAAGCTACGAAATTTTGTAGACAATATTCCAATACCCTAAGCTACACATTATACTTTGAACTCTTAATTTAATTCAGCCCCAAAAGCACCAAAAACACAAGATTTCTCTAACCCCTAAAATATGGCCCTGAACCCCTTTATGAATCCCTTAACTCTCATATTCCAACACTTCACTCACAACTAACCCTTCCTTGCATGATTTAACATTTATCGAATATTCTAAAGGCATATTTAATTTCCATTGGTGTTTGTATATTTACATATATAAACACCTACCATGAATTCCAATGCAACTCCTTACTTACAAATGGCATATATTCTAAATGTTGATTTCCACTTCAACCTCTTGCTTAAAGTCTATTAAAATTTAACTAACAATTTCTACACTAACAAGTTTGAATCCTAAACTTCTTATTTCCATTATTTGTACCACTACCTTATGTATATATTAATTGTTGTTAAACCTTAATTCACAAATTACCACTCTCTCAATCTCCTTATATACAAGTTTTAAACAAGGCCTTAAGTGTTTTATCCAAACCGATTTAATTAGCTTCACTTTCAAGCTAAAATTTCCATTATCTTAACCATTAACAACTTTCCTAATTCGATATTTATATTCTAAGATTTTTAGTTTCAACTATCCAATATACACTTCCAAGTAATATCCATAATTCTATAGCAGGAGATAATAAGGTATACAAGTTACATATCTCCCAAAGAGTTAAATTAAATAACATACTAAATGACTTCCAACTCCACATGACCCACAGATAAATAAGAAAACAAGAAAATATAATGGTCATATTAAGGTAACTAAGGAGTTGCACTCTTTACCCCTCACGGCCACAACACAAAAGAATAAGATTCTTTCCTCAATTACATGGTAACTCCATGGTTGACATACCAAAATCCATGGAAATAAGGTATACTACAAAGAACAACTAATAGGTTGACTACAACGGGAAGCATATGGCAGAATTCTAAAACAACTAAGCAAGGTAATGGATAAGGATTTACAGCACCAGTCATACCTTGATTGAACTAGAAGGAAGGGACTAAAGCATGCTGCACAGCTAAACACACCAAGTAATGCCAAAGACAGAGTGGTCTCCACGGCAATTGCTAACTCCTCTAGCAACTGTCTCCTTTTTCACTCCACACCTACTCACATCTCAAGAATGAAGGACCAAGCTACCCAACACTTGCCAAACTAAGAGAAAAGGAACAAGATGTTCTCGGTCAGCAAAGAAATTCCAAATGCTGGGACCTTAAAACACTACCAAGTCTACTGCCAATTGGAGTTTTTAAGTTCCAAAATTAGTAACCCAATGACAAAGGAAAAAGAAAATCACCTGCTTACTTTGGAGGAAGTCAAATGGCTGAAGCAACAAGAGTGAATACAATTGGTTGAAGGCAATAAAAAAACAGGGGATGCAATTTGTATATGGTAGCCGAGAAGAAACTAAAAGGAAAAAGAAAGGAGCAGGGCAATGTCGATTACAAGGGGTAGAGCAAATTTATTAAAGTACTATAAACTAATGGCATAAATTTTGTTTACTAAATTGTGGTGTAGATTAATTCATTCATAAATATCTATTAATCATTGCTCTTTTACATTATTCTATATATATATTAGTTTAATAAGTTTATGAAGTAATCGTTAAAAAACAAATCTATTAAGTCTTAGTTATTAAACAAGTAATAACAGCTCATTGACATAAAAAGAATGACTTATTAGCATAAATATATAATATTATATGTATGTGATTACTTTCAGGGACTAAAACAACACTAACTAAATTTTCAGTTGTTGCCATTCTCATTATCATTATCTTATTGTATACATCACAACTTGGTGTAGAGTTGACAAGATTAATTACAGCAATAAAATATATTTTATTATTATTATTATTTAAATTATAATTGTATATATTTTGAAATCCAATTTTACTTCCTAGGAATGATTAACTTTGCTAGAGTCACTCTTTTCAAACTAATCAATCGATATTAGGAGGAGTAGCTCATCTATATATATGTATTTTAAATTATTATTATGTTAGCAATGCAGGAATTACTAATTGAGGAAATTGAAATTCTTATTTTAAAGGAAGATATATTAATCGTGTTGATATTTGATACTATAAAAAAAAATTTAAATCCAATCAACAAATAAGGTGGTGGACTTTAATTTACTTATGTAAATATTTAAATATTCTCTTATTTTACTTTATTTCATATTCACCTAATCAAGATAATTTATGTACGATATCCCAAAATACACGTTAGACTATCGAGTTTTAACAGATTTGGAAACTTAGAGGAATCTTAACGAAGGAAATCTAGGTTTAGCCTTGAATAAGATTGTACTTGTTTGAATTCATTCATATGCTTGTTTGAATTCATTCACATGCTATTTTGAATTTGAATTGTTTGTAAGATAGAAATATACCTTCATACCTTGTGTAGCTATTGTTAGGTCTATTCTTAATGAATCTATCTTAATTCAATTCTCACAGACATATAATGAATTTGTTAAGTTAGATATTATTTTAAACAATTTGAAAGATACTTATAATTGAATAAGAACCCTAGGTTAATAATTCGATATCACAATTAAGCATGATAATATAATAATAATCTAAATGAGTGTTGAGGGAAGTTATAATTCTAGGTTTCTTCATTATTCTTATGTTTGCTTGCTTTAGTTTTGTTTAGTTATAAATCTCTCAAAAATCATTCATTTGGATAAAGTTAGGATTGGTCAATTTTAGTACTTAACAATTGTTATATCTAATTCTCGTGGGTTCAATACTCTACTTACACTTTATTACTTGTTCAGTATATATACACTTGCGTGGTAAATCTAACAACATTTGGGAAACAGATGCAACAAGATAGATACAAAATTTTTGTGTCTGCGAAGTGGAATTTTTAGCATGTAATTTATTGTATGAAGTGGAAGACATACGTTCAGAATGTAAGTGAGCCATGACATTATCACCAACATTCAATTTTGTAGCCTATGATGCACATCAATAAGTTTTATAATCAACAATACTCATTGTATGTTTTCTTCCAATTTCACTAAACAAGTTATGAATATGGTGCATAAAAAATTCATTAGGCTTGTCCACATGAATATCGGATGGCAAAGGAACAATATCAATAAGGGTACGAGATTTGTAGCCATATACACACTCAAAGAGACCTTTCCTTACAAAACTATTGACATATTTATAATAGGAAAATTCAACCATAGGCATACAACACCATATATGTTATACCTAACACCTTATTGATACGTTTTAGAGTTGTGTATGTAATTTGGGGTTAAAAGAGAAATAAAACTATAAACAAAGTAAACTAAAGTACATAAACATTTAACATACAGACACACACACACACACACACACACACACACACACACATATATATACCTATGTATTAAGAATTATTATGCATCACAATTTTATATTTATTGACTTTGACTCTAATTTTTTATTTTTTTTTATTGTCTTTATCCTTTATTTTGTTTTCCATTGTTTTCCCTTATTTAGCCAATTACCTTTCTATATTGTTCCATTGCCTCTATTTTCTTTCATTATCTTTACTTCCTTTATTTTTCCCTGCTCTAACTCATGTGCTTTGCTGTCCTTGTAGTTGAGCCTTTCATCTCCTTCAAGCTTCCTCTCTTTAAGGATGTGGAAGGCTTCAATAGGTGGATTATAAAGATGTTGTTTAGCTCAATTCCAACAGCCAGCAGTTGCCTATTTGTCCTTCTTCTTCTCACCAACCAATACCACCTAGAGGAGCAATGGGTATGGTCTTTTGTCCTCTTTAGCTGGTTGTCCCCTTCATACAAAGCAGCGACTAAAGAACAAAGTGGAAGGCAGCCACTAGTAACAATAACCTGCAATTAAGCCATAGGTTAGGTAGTCTAAGCTACCTCAAAATTCAAGTGTTTACCATGTTTTCTTAAGGTTTAATCTTGATCCTTCTGTGTTTGTTGAGAATTAAATATAGGATTTAGTTTGGTTGTTAATAAAAGTTTAGAAAAACAAGTAACATATGTGGTCATTATATGAATTGGAAGAGGAAAGATTGGAATTTAGTTGTATTGATGTTGAAAGTATGCAGTTCAAACTTTGGATTAACTTGTAATTAGTTTAACTTGAATTTAATGTTTGGAAAATGAATAAAAATGGGAATGGATGGATATGTATTGATTTTTTTAATGTATATATCTATATATGCACATGCACTAGAATAAACATTCCTTTAAGGTATTCGATAAAATGTCTAAGAGAAGTTAACTTTTAGTAAATGCATACAAATTGATCTACATATGTTTTATTAGTTAAATGATTCATTAAGGGATTATAACCGTGAAATTTATAAACTAAGAAATACTTGAAATTATGATTTTTAGCTCCAGAAAAGTGTGGTTGATCCATCGCCAACTTTGAATTTAAGAAGGAATGACATGCGAAATCCATAAACTTTGTGAGTGGAAAATGTCATCCTTTGGTTACGAGCGTATTGTTGGTAATTGTTTAAGTGTATGCATGTGCATATGTGAATGTAGTTTAAATTGTGAATGTCTTATACTTTAATTGAAATCATTAGTAATAATACTATGTTGTTGACATTCTAATATTAATTGTACTATGATTTGATGTGAAACCTTGTTTGTGTGTGATAAGGGCCAATGAAACTATTTTTTATATACAAAAAAGAATCCGGGTGCTCCTAAGATAATTTGATTTGATTATTTGATATTTGATTAAAAATATTTGAATAACTCAGCCCCGGGGAGGATATGTGAGGAGTTTATAGAAATTCTTGGTGTGCGGGAGCAAAAGGAGGATGTATATTTGGTGTATTGGTCCTGAGTTACTCTGATTGGCCTTTTTGGATGCTTTGATTGAATTGTTTGTATATTACCTTTTGTGTAAGTTGTATTGGTTTGATTTTACATTTCTACATTTATGTATGTGCGAAATGGAATTGTTTTTATAATTAGTGTTCAAATGAGTTTATTCGATCTACGTATTTTATTTATGTATTGATTGATGCTAGTACCTTTTGAGTACATTTTTCACTCACTGATTCATTATGACTCACACCTTTCCTGGATATTATTTTTTTTAGTAACAGGATCTCAGTAGACATCACCAACGGATACTTGACTTGCCGATTGTGTTGTGACAAGGTATATATAGCCAAGATCACCTACTTAATGCCAAGGGATAAAGCTTTGCAGTCACATTAGGGCTTAAGTTTCAGATTTTGATTTGTGAAATAGTTGAGTTTGTTATTATTTATAGGATAAAATGGAGCAAAGCTCCTTATGGATATTGTTATTATTATTGATTGGTTATGTATAACTAGTTGTATTATTGGGCATGTTTCACTTTACTGGGAACCTCTACCAAATTTTTTAGGTAAATCACTATGCATCTTAGTACATGAGTCTTTGCATATGGTTTTGTTTTTATAAAACTTTCCTTTTTAACTTCTAATTTGGTCAATGATCATATGCATTTTTTTTTATTTAGAGTCAGGGTTACGGAGGTTTAGTTATCCATTTCTCCGACCAGTCATGTCTTCGTGTGGGGTATGACAATATCCCAATTACCATGCTTCTCTCTAACAATGCATCTAAGCAAGTTACCCAAACTACGGTTAACAATATCAGTCTATCCATCAGTCTAAGTGTGAAAGGAAAATGATAACTCCATGCTAGTACCATGCAGTTTCCACAGTGTTCCAAAAGTAACTCATTAAAAAGTCGACATCCTTATCGAACAATATAAAGAAGGTAACCTATACAATTTGATTACCTCTAAAAAAAATAATTAGCTATATAGGAGGCATCAACAGTCTTGTTACATAGTATGAAATAAACCATCTTAGAAAGCCTATCAATTTCAACAAAAATCCTATCTTATTCACTACTAGTTTTAGATAATTCTAAAAGAATGTCCATGCTCAGATCATTCCAAGGCATCAATGGTAAAAGAATAAGGGTATAAAAATTAGTGTTTTCTTTCCTACGGCCTTTCCTAGTTGATAGACTATAGCTTTATATATCAACCTTAGTGACTAACTTCCTACCAACATGCATCTTCAAAATAAAGAAATCTCTCAATGAAATATGTTGAATGCACAATCTAAAAATTAAGATTGTCTATTTTAGTATTGGTGGTGGTTTTAATGAGATACTGATAAAGCGTGGGTTATTTGTGTATATCTAGATTGTATAGACGTTATTAAAATTTGAGATCTTTTATTACTTGGTTAATGTTGGTAATAGTGTAAGACTAGGTATGTAATGCAACTTAAGATGTTTATAGTCGGGAGTTTGTGCTAGATAAAGGTTTTAGTCAAAAGTACCAAGGTTTTTACTCCGATGAGTTGTCTTGGTCAAAGTTAATTGTCAAATAAGTGGGTTGATTTTAAAGGGTGTGATTAGAATTAGTTTAGGGTGTTTTGAAGTCTAAGATGTAGGTGTTTTGTAATCAAGAAAATTAAGTTTGAATGTTAGCGAAGACTTCTTGTTCGAGGTCACCTAGAATGATAAGATTAAAATCTTCAGCAACATTTCACTTTTTGGGTGTTTGACTTAAAGTTATAGTTTAGTTCACTTTGGACGGGTTAATTTTTGACGGGTTTAAAGTACTTTGGAGCTATCTTAGATTTTAAGGTTCACGTTAGATCTTTTAATATTTTATTAGTTTCGTAAATCTTGGGTTTTGATCAATCTAAAATTTGAAGTAAAGTTTTAAGAAATATCTTTGAAACTTGAAATTTAGGTTGTTTGATGTTTTTTTATTTTTACGACTTGGGGTTTTGGTACTCTCGGCACGACATTAGGGATTTTTTATTAAAAATATACTTGTAAATTTTATGAAAGTTAATATTCAACAAAAACTTTGCTAAGCCATTGTAATTAATGGTGTTTCTTGTAAACAATTCTTATAAACTATGAAAGGTTTTATGAGATGTATTATTTGTATGTACATCTGAAGTTTTAAATCTTTAAATTATTTGTGCATTTGTCTGTTTCTGACCATATGTTGTACTTGTTGACTCACTGAGCTTGTTAAAGCTCACTTCACTTTGTTTACTAGTTTTACAAATACTTGGCCTGAGCGTATCTTCATTTGAGCTTTAATGTCAGCACTTGTTCAACTTCGTACTTTGCTATTCTATTAGTGTTGCTCCACAGTTACACTTGATTTTAGGAAGGTTATCTATTTTGTTTATCAATTGTTATGTTTTCTATTTCTTGTACTTTGATATTAGTTTGATGCTACCTTGAGTTGAGGTGAGTTACGTCTTACCTTAGTTCTCTCATTGGACATGACTCTAGATCCAGGTTATGACACTGTGTTTGCATAGACACAGGTTACGCAGAAGATACTTGTGTTTATTTTGGTAGACGCATACTATAGACGATAATAACAGTTGTCAAAATATTAGTGTTTGCATTGGTTTGCAATGCAAACACTGATAAAAAAAAAAAAACACTTTAGTATCTATATCTACAAGGCAGATGCAAAAAATGCATATTCAAATAGTTGATAGCTATTTGCAATAGCAAATAGCAGACACATAATTAAAAGGCAAACACATATAGAAATATTTAATTTTTTATTTTCTTCCTATTAATACCTATTCAGAACATACTTTATACTTAGAATCAAAATTTTATATAAATAAAATTTTATTTTATAGAAAATCATCCTAATAATATTTACAATATATCAAATAGTACATCGATTTAAAATCATCAGCTAATTCTAAATTTTGGTCAACTTGACCTTATACATCATCCTGCTGACTAAAATGTAAAGGACTTAATGCAGAATGTGCAACCTAAAATAATTAAAATAAATATATTATAAGTTATACTTAATTTGATGTACATATAACTACGAAACATGATTGGATCATCTAATAAATCACCATATAAAAAAGAGAGAGTTGGGATTTAGTAGGAAGAATATAGTAGAAATTGATTTTGCACTATATAAAGAGAACTTAGTGAGTAAATAAGAAATATATTTGTTGAATAAGAAGGAAATCATATTTACTACAAAACCGGGTGACTATAACCACTAGTTAGATCATAATTAGTGAGTCAAATTACCAAGTGCATTTGGTTTGCAACAAGTAAAACTAATAATCACTAAATAGGAACTAAATCGATTTGTCACAAGCATTACAAGGCATTTATTACCAAGGGACAAATACTATAAGTCGAAACATTACCATTCTAAGTCTAATTTAAGCTACATCATTTAGATATACATTCAATTATTCATAGATACATGTGATTCTCCAAAATAAACAAAGCTAAGTATCAAGTATTAACGTAATAAGTTTTTAAATTATCACCTGAAGCGTCCAAATTCCCTTTGGACCTCAAAAATCAGGTATACCATGAGAAGTTGATATCCTAAACCTGTAAACACCAGCTAGATGCTTACTCTGTAATCCAAAAGAAAAACTTTAAAAATTTTCAATTTTATAAAAAATTAAACACAAAAGAAAACTTACGTTCCATCAAGATAATAGAGTAGTTATAAGTTCAAAGCTTTTTTATCATCATGGCAAGTCGCGTAATCTGAAGGAGAATAAAGTTTAAAGTTAGCATATAAAAGATACAGAGAGTAAGAAAAGTTGTGCTTTCCTTCAGTTCAAACTGGAAAAGTCCTTGAAATTAAGAAGAAAGACATGACACAAGTACAAAGAAGATACAACAATAAGCATAATGACATTACCATTTTCCTAAGTTTGACTCTAAACATATTATCATTTGAGTGTCACCGAGAAACGAAATTCCCCTAACAAGTGCAATGACCATGCCTAAAGGGTTAAACATGGCAAAATATACAGGTCCCTCCATGCTACACTCCCAAGCATGGACAACACTCCTCATGCTAACCTCAAAAATTGCCTAAAAAAATTTGAAAAACAATCAACAATTAAAAAGTGTAGAATATAAATTGTAGGTGTCTGAAAAATTTAAAATTAACCATAAACCATTCTATTTCATTCTTCATTGCCGAATATATTATAGAAATCAACCCTTTATCAGCTTTAAGTATTCATAGTTTGGATCTTTGCAACCACACCAACTATGGCAGATTGGACAGTCATGAAAAAGCAACATACGGATGTTACCATCATCTCTGTAGGATAATTCATAATTATCCATGTCTACATTTCAGATAAGTGAAAATTAAAATATTTAATTTTAATTAACCTCCAAGAACATATACACTACGTGGGCTAGGTTTTAATTTGGGAAAAAGTACAATAAATGGAAAACTTAGATACGTAAAAGTTTTAAGAAAATAATAATTCATATTTGCATTTGCAAAGGCAGACACAAAATAGTGATTGTATGCATCTACAGATTTAAGTTAGCCAAAAGGCCGATACAGATAAATTTGTTGTAGTGAAGTATATGTGTTTACCACTGCAGACGCAGATACAGTAAGTGACAGACGTAGATACAAAATTATTTTTAAAAATATTATTATATTATATGCGTCTGCAATATGTAAATGCATGTACATTAAATGACAGACACATACACAAAAATATATATTTTTTAAATTATTATACTATATAAGTTTATAATTTGCAGACGCAATTAGTAAAATGCAAAAAGCTTGGTGATCAGAGTAGAATACAACTCTTTTTGCAACATATAATATCACCATTGATAAATGGGTTGAACCATAGCATACAACCCACCCTATCTTAATTATTGGAATAGTCCTATTGAGCATAAGAAAGTTTCTCACTAAGGAATGAAATGGGATGTCCTTCTAGACTTAAAACTCTATATATACCCTCTTCTTACGCATCTCAACTAGCCTACAAATTCAAACAAAGTAATTTGAGTTAGAGACACATTAAGCTAACATTGTTCCAGTCGTGGAGCCTAACCTTTACGTTCCTCAAGCTCATTTTGACTGGTAAAAATACAATATTGGACAAACTAATCCATGTGATACACATGGTGGCACTGAGCCCTTTTATTTTCCATGATAGGTGACACATCCTTATTGGTAAACAGCCCAAATGATACATGGGGGCACTATAGTGAGTCCCTCATCGGACCTTTGCTCTGTCCATCTTCAAGTCAATCTTGGAGCCAATTGGAGTTCAACCCTAACACCTAGGCTAGGACAAATCCAATCATAATAATTTTAAAGAACTAACATACTTGTATTCAGTTTAAAGGTAATAGTATGTGGTGGGAATTAAAAAAACAATAAATAGGAACAATATTCTATGTAAGTAGAGGTAGTTAATGACAAATAAGTGTCCTTTTAGAAAAATCATATTTAAAACTATGAACATTATATTAACACCAATATTTTTAAACAAGGTATCCAAAATAAAACTATTTTAACTAATGACTCGTTTTATAAATGAGTCAAATTTGAATTTTATCTTAAAATTCTTTAATAAAAGAGTGTGAACAACAAATTCGTGCCTCAAAATAACAAATAAGAAAACATGTACAAAATAACAATTGCATTAAATTTATAAAAAAATTGTATAACATCTAAATTAATATTCTTTATTAAAAAAAAAGAATGTAGTCCTCTTATTTGATCTTTTTGAAAACTTTGCTTGATCCGAGGGTTATGTAGCTTGATCCTGGATGAATTAATGAACCTCTTTCAAAATGATGTTGTGGATGATCGTTGAGAAAGGCCTCGTGATCTTTGTGGGCACTAGGCTTGATTGCAAGAATTTGTGGCTTGCTTGAATCTTTGTTGTTTGAGACAGAAAAACAAAGGAGTTTCAAGAGCTTTTGTGCCTTCAGTTTACTGTCTCCCTTCCATTGCCTATATGAACCTATTTATAGGAGAATGCTAGGGTGGAAAAGTTTGAGAATTTGAGGCATTTGTGGTGATTGTATAATTTTTCCAATTTAAATGTAATTGGAGCTAATTGAAAGGAATGTTAAATAATTGAAAATGATTTGATTGTAATTGAGGTGAATTTAACATGATTCGGTTGTGATAGACGTTGATTGTCAGTTAGTGCCTATTTAGTCAATTGACCAATTAGTGTCTAATTTGTATTTTGACTAATTAGTGTCTAATTTTTTAATTTATAATTTAACTAATTGACACTTAAAAATTATTTTACTAAACAAAAATGCCAAAATTTTGGTGTCTACAAATGCCCACACTTCAAGACTTTACTGTGTATGCATGCTCATCATGCAATAACTATTGAGGATTGAAGTATCTTGTACTTTGTGACTTGAAATATTCTTGCCTTTTGTGCCTTCTTCATTTTTTTTGCAACAAATAAAATATTTTTTTTGGAAGTAATTTAAGTTCATGTTAAGGAATTGTTTGAGACTTTGAGGCAGTTTAATGTCATGCCTACAAATCTTGAAACTTTGAGTCAGTGTCACTTCATATAGAGCAACCTTGAAGTTTTGGAGTACTTTCACTTCGTGCAAATGAAATTTAAATATTTGAAGTAATTTCATTTTGTGGTGAGAAACTTTGTAGATTTCGAGCAGTTTTTATTCGTGCTGAGGAATCTTGAAATTTTGGAACAATTTAACTTTGTGCTAAGGATTCTTGAAACTTTGGAGTAGTTTCATTTCATGCTGAGGAATCTTGAAGATTTGGATCATTTTCATTTTGTGCTTAGAAAGTTTGAAGATTTGGAGAAATTTCTGTTCTTGTTGAGGAATCTTGAAATTTTAGAGCAATTTCACTTCATGCTAAGGAAATTTGAAGGTTTGGAGCAGTTTCATTTCATGCTAAGGAAATTTGAAGATTATAAGCAGTTTTTATTCGTGTTGAGGAAGTTTGAAATTCTGGAGCAATTTTAATTCGTACTGAGTTAATTTGAAGATTTGTTGTAGTTTCTGTTTCGTGAGGAGGAATCTTGAAATTTTGAAGCAATTTCGCTTCATGCTGAGAAAATTTAAAGTTTTGGAGCAGTTTCATTTCATGCTAAGGAAGCTTGAAGATTTGGAGCAATTTATGTTCATGTTGCAGAATCTTGAAGTTTTTAAGATTTGAAGTAGTTTTTGTATGTGCTAATGTAGTTTAAAGATTTGCATGCAGTTTTGTTTTGTGCTAAGAAATTTGGAGATTGCATCCAATTTAAACTCGTACTGATGAGTGTTGATGTTCTTTTTAAAATCATTGATAGTTTAAACTCGTATAAAAAGTATTGAATCATCAACAGGTTAAACTCATATTATGAAGTATTAATGTTTTTTTTTTTTTTTTTTTTTGAACCATTGACAATTTAAACTCGTGTCAAGTATTTGTACTTTTTTTTTTTTTTGGGAACCATTGACAATTTAAACTTATATCAAGAAGTATTGTATCCTTTTTTTTTCTTTTTGGAAAACCATTGACATTATAAAGTCGTATCAAGGAGTTTTCGTGTTCCTTTTTCTTTTTCTTTTTTGGAACCATTGATAGTTTAAACTCGTATAAAGGAGTATTAGTGTTCTATTTTTTTTTTTTAGGAACTATTGATAATTTAAACTCGTATCAAGGAGTATAGGTGTTCTCTTTGGTTTTTTTTTTTTTTTTTTTTTGTGGAACCCTTAATAGTTTAGACTTGTATCAAGGAGTATGGATATTCCTTTTTTTGGAACCATTGATAGTTTAAACTCGTATCAAGGATGAATTGATGAACTTCTTTCAAAATGATGTTGTGGATGATCGTTGAGAAATGCCATATGATCTTTGTGGGCACTAGGCTTGATTGCAGGAATTTGTGGCTTGCTTGAATCTTTGTTGTTTGAGAGAGAAAAACAAAGGAGTTTCAAGAGCTTTTGTGCCTTTAGTTTACTGTCTCCCTTCCATTGCCTATATGAACCTATTTATAGGAGAATGCTAGGGTGGAAAAGTTTGAGAATTTGAGGCATTTATGGTGATTGAATAATTTTTCCAATTTAAATGTAATTGGAGCTAATTGAATGGAATGTTAAGTAATTGAAAATGATTTGATTGTGATTGAGGTGAATTTGACATGATTCGGTTATGATAGGCGTTGATTGTCAATTAGTGCCTATTTAGTCAATTGACCAATTAGTGTCTAATTTGTATTTTGACTAATTAGTGTCTAATTTTTTAATTTATAATTTAACTAATTTACACTTAAAAATTATTTTACTAAACAAAAATGCCAAAATTTTGGTATCTACAAATGTCCACACTTTAAGAATTTACTGTATATGCATGCTTATCATGCAATAACAATTGAGGATTGAAGTATCTTGTACCTTGTGACTTGAAATATTCTTGCCTTTTGTGCCTTCTTCATTTTTTTTTTTCAACAAATAATTTTTTTCTTTTTTTGAAGCAATTTTAGTTCATGTCAAGGAAATGTTTGAGACTTTGAGGTAGTTTAATGTCATGCCTACAAATCTTGAAACTTTGAATCAGTGTCACTTCATATAGAGCAACCTTGAAGTTTTGGAGTACTTTCACTTCATGCTAATGAAATTTAAATATTTGGAGTAATTTCATTTTGTGGTGAGAAACTTAGTAGATTTCGAGCAGTTTTTGTTCATGCTGAGGAATCTTGAAATTTTGGAGCAATTTAACTTTGTGCTAAGGATTCTTGAAACTTTGGAGCAGTTTCATTTCATGCTGAGGAATCTTAAAGATTTGGAGCAGTTTCATTTTGTGCTTAGAAAGTTTGAAGATTTTGAGCAATTTCTGATCTTGTTAAGGAATCTTGAAATTTTGGAGCAATTTCACTTCATGCTAAGGAAATTTGAAAGTTTGGAGAAGTTTTATTTTGTGCTAAGAAAGCTTGAAGATTTGGAGCAGTTTCTATTCATGTTGAGGAAGTTTGAAATTTTGGAGCAATTTTAATTCGTACTGAGAAAATTTGAAGATTTGTAGTAGTTTCTGTTTCGTGAGGAGGAATCTTGAAAATTTGAAGCAATTTCACTTCTTGCTAAGGAAATTTGACGTTTTGGATCAGTTTCATTTCATGCTAAGGAAGCTTGAAGATTTGGAGCAATTTATGTTCATGTTGCAGAATCTTGAAGTTTTTAAGATTTGAAGTAGTTTTTGTATGTGCTAATGTAGTTTAAAGATTTGCAGACAGTTTTGTTTCTTGCTAAGAAACTTTTGAATTTTGGAGATTGCATGCAATTTAAACTCGTGCTAATGATTGTTGATGTTCTTTTTAAAATCAATAATAGTTTAAACTCGTATCTAGAGTATTGAATCATCAACAAGTTAAACTCATATTAAGGAGTATTAGTGTTTTTTTTTTTTAGTCATTAACAATTTAAACTCATTTCAAGTATTTGTACTCTTTTTTTTCTCGTTTTGGAACCATTGACAATTTAAACTTATATAAAGAATTATTGTATCCTTTTTTTTATATTTTTTTTTTTTTGGCAAACCATTGACATTATAAAGTCGTATCAAAAAGTTTTCGTGTTCCTTTTTTTTTTTTTTTTTTTTTTAGAACCATTGATAATTTAAACTCGTATAAAGGAGTATTAGTGTTCTGCTTTTTCTTTTTTGGAACACTTAATAGTTTAGACTTGTATCAAGGAGTATGAATATTCCTTTTTTTGGATCTATTGATAGTTTAAACTCTTATCAAGGAGTATGGTTGTTATTTTTTTTTTTTTAGAACCTTTGATAGTTTAAACTCGTATCAAGAGTATGGGTGTTCCTTTTTTTGGAACCATTGATAGTTTAAACTCATATCAATAAGTATGAGTGTTCCCTTTTTTTTTTTTTTTTTGGAACCATTAATAGTTTAAACTCGTATCAAGGAGTATTGGTTATCTTTAAGTCAATGATTTTTTCAAGTTATAGGAAACAACAAACTTGTTTCATTGCCCTTTTCATTTACTTCCGCTTTCTCTACAACCTTCCACTTGTTTCATTGATCGAGTATGGGAGGTTTGTAATGTCCATGGCTTGCTATGCTTAACTCCATGTCATGTGCTCGAGTTGCAACCTCTTCAAATGTTCAAGGCTTAATTCTGTTAAGGATGTATATAAGCTCCCAATGCATGCCTTGAGTGCACACATCAACTGCAGAGATTTCTGATACTTAGTCTTTGTAATCTAAGCTTAGTGCTCTCCACTGGTTGATGTAGTTAATGACAGGCTTATCTTGCTATTGTCTAGTGTTAGTGAGCTCTATCAAGGTGACTATATGTTAAGTACTACTATAAAATCGATTCAGAAAATCTTTTTCGAGTTGTCCCCAACTGTCGATTAACTCAGCTTCCAACTTTATTTACCAATCAAATATGTTTCCTCTAAATGATAAAACAAATTGCTTGATAAGAAGAGTACCCTAAATCCCAGCTTTTTCACAAGTGTGAACGAAATGAGCAACCTGTTGTTTTTGGTTGCCCTTTCCATCAAAGTAGTTGAACTTTGGAGGTTGATATCTGAGAGGCATTTTCATGATGTTAATCCCTTTCATGTATGACTTTGAGTACAAGAGTGGATTTTGCAACCATCCTTCGTATTGTGCTCAGATGGTTGTAGCGATCATGTCTTGCAACTACCGTATTGAGAATGACGCAATGGACACGGAAAGTTGTTAAGAAGCTTCATGTTCTTCCTCCATTTCCCCTTTGTCCATGGCAATTTTATTTGAAGTTGAACCAAAAAGGCAAGTTGGTTGTTGACTTGGCTCGAAACTATTTTTCATTTTCAACTAGTTGAGTTTAGCAATTTCAAAGTCTTTGTCTTCAATTGTTTTGGTGAGAAGTGAGATTTTCTTCTCTAATTCCAGAACCTTGTGTTCTACGATTAAAGCTTCAATCACCATGACAGGCATGACATCAACTCTTTATTCAAAATTACATGCAATGATTTAGAGATGGTAGAAATATGAGGCTCTATCTTATAGCATTGAATGTTGCCCCAAATAATTTGAAATTCTCTAAGAAAGATGAATCTTCATTGTTGATGGTGTTGTTTGTTTTTCTTGTAGTAATGAGATCCAAAATGACAAAATGTTGGACCTAAACTTGATTCACCTCTTGAAGAAGTTGTTGATTGATGGATTTTGATCTCTTTTATGTTATCTGTCCACCGCGTGTGATATTGTTGATGAAAGCATCATCAACGGAATAGGAGGTGACAACTTTAGTAGAGACACCAATATCCTTTTTGGCTTGGTTCTTCAAGGCAGACATAAGATCCAATAATGTTGATGTAGAGACTTTTGAAGGAGAAAGAGATGAAAGGTAGAGTGGTCCCACTAGGCATTCCAGAAATTTGTGAACAAATTCATGCCTAAAAGTTACAGATAAGAAAGTATGTAATAATTGTATTAAATTTGTAAAAAGATGGTACAACCTCTGAATCAATATTTTTTATAAAAAAAAAATGTATTCCTCTTATTCCATCTCTTTGAAAACTTTGCTTGATCCGAAGGTTATGCAGCTTAATCCTGAATGAATTGATAAACCCCTTTCAAAACAAAGTTGTGGATGATCATTGAGAAAGGTCCTGTGATCTTTGCAAGCACTAGGCTTGATAGCAGAGATTTGTAGCTTGCTTGAATCTCTGTTGTTTAAGAGAGAAAAGCAACGGAGTTTCAAGAGTTTTTGTGCCTTGAGTTTACTGCCTTCTATTGTCAATGTGAACCTATTTATAGGAGAAGGTTAGGGTGGAAAAGTTTGAGAATTTGAGGTAATTGTGGTGATTGAAGAATTTGTCCAATTTAAATGTAATTGGAGGTGATTGAATGGATTGTTGGTTAATTAATTGTGATTTGATTGTGATTAGGGGTGGCAATGAGCCGAGCTAGCTCGTGAATAGCTCGTGAGCTACTCGTTAAGAGCTCGGATCAAGCTCGGCAAAGCCGAACTTGAGCTTTATTTTAAGCTCATTTAATAAAACGAGCCAAGCTCAATCTTTCCAAAGCTCGGCTCGTGAGCTCGTGAGCTAACTCGTTTAATATTATTGAATAAATTTTTTTATTATTTATATATATATTTATAATAAATATATTTATATACAACAAAACTAACACAAATTGTTACTTGGTTTAGTGGTAATCTGCACAAATAATCACTAAGAGGTCTTGGGTTCAACTCTCCTTGCCTATAAAACATTTTTAGAATTTTCAAAAAAACTTCACGAGCCCTTAACGAGCCGAGCTTGAATATTTGCTCGCGAGCCCTAAATGAGCTTAGGCTCGCGAGCCTGAGACGAGCTCGAGCCCACCTAAAGTGAGACGAGCCCCCTAATTTGTTGACACCCTTAATTGTGATTGTGATTGAGGTGAATTTGAAATGATTTTGTTGTGATAAGTGTTGATTACCAATTTGTGTCTATTTTGTCAATTGACCAATTAGTGTCTATTTTGTCAATTTATATTTTGACTAATTAGTGTCTAATTTTTCAATTTATAATTTAATTATTTGACACTTAAATTGGCCAATTATTTTACTAGACAAAAATGCCAAGATTTTAGTGTTTACAAAGAGTTAAGTTCAAATTTTATAAAACTCCTCATTTAATATATATTATTAATATTTTATAAATAAATAAAAATTATAATATAGATTTAAATGTATAAAAAAAAAAAAAAAAAAAAAAAAGGCATTTTTGTTTTGTGATTATCCTCCTTATTTGTTATCTAACTATCCTAGGTTACCTACAAGACGTGGTTCAAGTGATAAGTCATACTTGAGCTCAATAGTTGAGGGTCTCTGCAATGTCAATGGTTCAAGATTATAAGAAAACACTTGTGAGGAGAGGTATCCATGAATTCTGAAGAAGATTAGGAGTTTGAACCCGCATGAAAACACTTGTAGAGAGGGACAACCACAAACTCTGATAAATATTATACTCATAACCAAAGAGTTTGAAAATAATCGGGTAAAACCAAAAACTCGACCAGGTTGGACGCTGCATCTACACCTTTATTTTGATAACGCCGCATCTACACCTGTATTTTGATAACGCTGCATCTACACTTGGTAAAGAAGTAGATGATGTATTGATGTTTTCTATTTTGTCCTCAATTGACACTATATCTACCTTATTTTAGTGGGGCCAGTCTCTTTGCTGTCTTACAAAATTATAAAATTGACATATACATGTCCTAAACACTTACAGAATTTGAATGGGTCGATTGACCCACTTGTATGTATGTATCAGTATGTGTAACTTTGTTTACGATGCTAGAAAAAATAAACGTTCGATAACACTGTTATTGTAAAGTTCCATACCAATCCACAAAAATAAAAGTTTATGAACTTAATTATAAATAGATAACCTTACCATAACTTATTCTTATGTTGATAAAATGATTTCTCGATAATATATATATATATATTTTTTATGTTTTAAAAAAATTTGTTTTAATAAAGAGTATGTGCTACCTGCACATAGCTGAAGTTTAAGAGTGGATATTTTTGTATAGATTAATTTATGTAGGTTTGTATTTTTTCTAATGCATAAGAAAATTGTCTGATAGTTTACTTTAACAAAAAAAAAAAAAAAAAAAGGTTTAGTTTGAGGTATATACCAGTCATTTCAAAATTAAAAAGATAATAAAAAAAATATTCACTTATGAGGAATTAAACTTGCTTGTCCAATGGGATATTACACTTATTCGCCCTAAAAGCAATTAATTCTAGGTCAAAGTCTATACTTAACGTTGATTTTATATCTCTCTTATTCTCCGATAGACTTTCTTTTTTCCATCAATTCCTCTCTAATTTTATTAATACCATTTGATTTTGGTTTTTTTAATGTGTTGATAATGCTCACACAATTTCCTCTTAATCTGGAATTAGAAGGTACTTGATGTCTTCAAATAGGAAGTTTAATTCCATACAGTTTAATAAATACATTCAAATGTGAGTTCCCTAATTACTTTTCTTTAACTGGAGAAAATTGAGATTCATTAAGGGAACGGGGAATAATACTAGGCTAGGCAGTAGTACAGGAACAATAGCCTACAATTATGATTACAGTCTATTATCACCCATAAATCTGAACTTTGTTCACTCGGTTACGAAAATCCAGCATCCACCAGGCTAAGAAGCCACAATCAAATCTTCTACGTAACTCAAATAATTCATTGGTCTGTTAATCCAACCCCAAAAACCTTTCCAATTGCTCCCAGTCCAGCATTGGCTCATCATAGCCATCTAATTGCTGCAAATCCAGAATTGGCTCATTATTATAGGCATCTATTATATTGCCTTCTCCAGTAGTACTGTGATGAGACGGATGTCCTTGATTTCCAGAGGATGTACTACGCTCAGGTAAGCCCGGTACTCTGGCTATGGTCTCCACCATTGGAGGGTTATGATGGTATGCTGAGGTTGAACCCTCCACACTTTTGGTGAGGGTTATGATGGTCTGTTGAGGTTGCACCCTCAACTGTTTGGTGAGCTTGTTGATCAGCACTGCCAATGTTGCTTGCTTCCTCTCTTGGCGGTGGCCGTCTGTCGAATGCTCGCATGCATTTTCTTTTCTTGTAAACCCGACACAAACTGAATTCTTGCCTTACCTGCAAATAAACTTAATAACTTAGGGCTTTTCTTTTTGGTGTAACGAAAACCAAAAAGTGAGAAGAAAATTATTTGGTAGTACCATGGGAATTGCACAAGAGCTTGATGAGGAAGATGCATCTCTTTTAATGGCTTTATATTCATTCATCTTCCACTCGGTTTTCGTTCCATTCGGAGATCTCCCAATATAGAAAACCATGGTTTTCTTAATACCGATTATGCGATTATTGGGGGAATAAACATGATTAGGAGACCCAGCTGCTTTCCAGTAGCCAGTAATGGTGAGACGATTAGGTCTCCCTCCACGAGCTTCACTCTCGTCTTGGACTGAAAAAAAACCATTGCTCTGTATCTCCATAGCTCACCTCCCCGGAAATTTCTGAAATCCAAATATATACAACAGAAACCAATTAAATAAATAAAATTAAGATTTTCTTTTCTTGAATAACAGGTAGAAGACTAACATCCCAGTCCTCTACCATGTTTCATAAACAAAACGCAAACCCCAGCCTCCTCAAATAGCTAGATCCCCACAAAAAAATGGAACAAGTAGAAGATTGGAAACACCCTAATATTACCAGTACACACAGTATGAGTCCAATGAATTGACCATTTTATCTTTTACATGTACATCAAGCCAACTAATAGACATGACAATGATGCAATTTTTAATCACTTGACTATTACACCTTCGAACACTCGATTCACCTAAAGCTTTTAAGTTATTGAAATATCATGAATAATACATAGTACTTTTATAAGAAATAAATTTCTAAATTAGATATCTTTGAAAACATTATACATGGAGGCCCTTGTAATTTGATGGATCATGCAGTACCTTAATTTCTTATACTACCAGTGTAATGTTCATAAACATAAAAGAATATATATTTTAAATATATATACGAGAAAAATGAAGAAGAATTAAAAAGCATGATGATCGAGATTATGAATTAGTACGTACGAGGGAGGTCCCATGGATTGTAAACATATATATCAGCAACGGGCATCACACGGTCCATAACCCGATTCAGGTCCTCCCTATTTCCTTCAAGCTTGTTATGCAAAAAAAATGAAACCAATTCTTCTTCTGTTGGGTAAAAACGAAACCCAGTTGGTGTCAAATTCATATTCTCCAGATCGATCACTATATAAATAACTAATTAAGAATGAGACAAAAAAGAAGGAAATAACAAAAACACGAGTGCTAACTACAAAAGCGCGCCATGGAGCTGCGTTGCATAACAGCTATTTATCCGAGTGAAATTGGAAATTTAGGAAGTAGAGAACTGCGAAAACACTTCGACCTAGGCTATTTGGAAACTTCTATGCGCTTAAAAAATTTCTGTCCTTTCAACTTTGTGTCCCTAAACTGCCCCATAGATTGGAAATATTATATATTGGCCCAGTGTAGTTAAGCTATGTGTAAAAACATTGAATTTAAAAATACTTTTTAAATAAAGTTGTTTAAAAAGTGTTATATAAAAAGTTCAAAATTTTTTTGGATCGGTTAATGTAAAAGTACTGTGAGATAAAAAATTATTTGATTTGATTTTTTAAAAATGAATATTGAATATTATAATTTAAAATACCAGTTTGATAAATATTATGGTTATATTTGTCTAAATATAATAATTATTAAAATTTATTTAAGCTTTCCTTATTTTCTATTTGAAAAAAACTTCTTTTTCTATCTTCAGCTTTTAGGACTTTAAAAGCTCAAAAATACTTTTCCGTAAAGTCAAAAAATAAAACTTCTATTATCAAATAATTTTGTAAAAAAGCTTAAACTCAAAATCTGTTTTAAAAGCTAAACCAAACAAAGGCACTAGATGAATTTGTGCATGCATAGCATGGGCTGTTTTATTATTTTGTTATTTATTAATTTTTTTAATTTTTTTTCAATTTTATAAATTTATAAAAAAAAATTAAATTCTAGAAAAGAAAGTAAAGTACATCAACAACATTACTGTTGTTATAGTGATTTTTATAACAGCGTTTTTCAATTTATTTGGAGAGTTATAAACATATCAGAGTGAAAATTTTCTTTTTCCTTACAAAATTCTCAACTATAGCTTGCTTTGAAGGCTTCAAAATAGTTATAGTTTTTTCAGTTTTATTTTCATAATAAAAGATAGAAATTTTTTTGTTGGCTTTCTATTAAGCTTAATTTAATGTATTTATTGATATGTTAATCCTATCAAGATCCTAGTTAATAGTTAAAAGCTTCTTCTCTTTTTCGGGTCTGGAAATTCAAAAATAAATAAATAAATAAATTTGCTCACAATACCAATATGCAAACAAATCATCAAATATCATTCAGATGGATTACTTACTAAATAAAAGTTCTATCAACTATAAGCAATTATAATTCGCAAAAGACCAAATCACCAAATATAACATTGAAAAGAAATGCAAAGCCTATTAAACATTGATGCTCAAAATATTTAATGAAAATATTATTGTAGTCTTATTGGAATAATAAAATTGAAAAGATGACAATTAGTTCATTCTTGAATGCTATCATTGTTAACTTTCTTTGTCCTCTGCAGCTTCATCCACTATTATTTCATCTGATTTTTTTTTGTCATGCAACAGTACTTTCTTTCTTAATCTGCCACCCAAAATTATATAGATTTAAGCTAAATTTTTGAATATATATATATACTATACCTCTAAAATATGAAGATAGATTACAAAGAGATAACTTTCTTTTATTAGTCCTCTTATCCCTTTTCAACGTAATGTCAAATCCAATGTCACCATTCTCATTTTCTTCTAATCCCATCTTCATTTTTTTTTACTGAACCATATGATGTAGCAACAACACCCATTTCGTTGCTATTTGTTCCATAAATATTATTATCATCAGTTAACGATTGGACAACGTCATTATTGGCTTGTAATTTAATCAAATAACAAATAAAATATTTATTATTTTTCTTTTAAAATAAAAAACACAAATTATGTTTCAATGTGTTTTAGTTTAGAATAAAAATAACATATCTAAAACTTATAGATTAAGGCTTAAGTAGTATTGTAGAAACCCCACAGGCGTGTGGCCCTTGCCTTCAATGTCAGCTTGCCATTACTGTTACAAAGACGTTGTCAAATAAGTTGAGATTGTGCAGACATAATGTGTAGGAAACTACATTTCACTACAAGAAAATGCAGTATCAAAGACTGCTTATTAGATACCACAAAAAAACTGTCTCTAATGATACTATCAGAGACCACAAATTATCTTTCAGAGGCTGCATTATGTGGTCTCAGATAAGCAGTCTCTTATGATAATTTTGCGATCTCTGATAATAAAAAATCTTTGAGCCAAATAGTGCCAAAGTATTAAATATCATATTTAGAGTATCAATGAAAGTATCTACTGTCTCTAAAAGTAATTTTTTTAATTTTTTTTAATAAGCATTTATCAGATACCGCCCTTATTTTTATAAGAGACCATACTTGCAGTCTCAAATACTTAAACCCAAATTAAAATCCCTAAAACTCCTTTTATATTCTTCTTTGTTGTTCTTCGTTGTGCAAAGTAAGCGTTAAGGCTCAAATGAAAACCCACCCTCTTTCTACCTTATTGTCTCCGAGAGCCCAAAATTTTCTAGAACTATTCCAGTGACATGAAAACCCACCTCCTTCAAGAAGACTGACATAATGGATTGAGTCGTTGACAGATGATCTAATGTTCTTTTTCCATATTTTTTAAAAAAGGAGTAGTATACCTCACCGATAGTGCTTTCTTGTGCTTCCTTATGCTTCTTTGACCCACGTATTGTGCAACAACAGTAGCTCCTTCGTTGTACTTCCTCGAGTGGGGTACCTTCGTTGGGGGAAAGAACGAGAGTCAACTGGTTGGGGAAAAGAACTAGAGTCGGCTTCCTTTAAGTCTGTTATTCCTCAGTAACTCCATGGTAGACGCTCAGAACTCCAAATTTCTCTTCGTTAGGTTAGTTTTTCTCAGTTTATGTTGTATTTTTCTTTTAGCAATTATTTGCTGCCATACATAGATTTTTCTGATTTACTGTCAAGTTTGTGATTTTTGTTAATGAATGATGTTTATGTTCAACTGGGTACTAAAATTTATGGATCTTTTTATCTAGATTCCTTTCTTTGCTTGTGTTGATGTACTTTGGGAAGTGGTGAATGTGCTTGGTCTTGTAGAGGTTGGCTTGACTTGGGTTTACTAAGAAAATTGAACGAGGAAAAGAAAATGTAGTGTTTTTTTATGGATTTAGGAAAAATATAAAATTAGTTACTGTTTCTTTCACTATGAGATTGAAGCTCTAAGCAAAGTTGCAAAGAGTTTAAGGTCCATAGGCTCCTTTATGTCTACCATGACTCCTCCATGAGCATTATTGATAGCGAGTAGCATTTCAACACAATCAACTCCATTTTTCTATTTGGTTAATCAAGGACAAGTTTAAATGCTAGTACCATAGTAGTATTTTCATTTATGGAGGTTGTTGTTTTTCTTTTTCTCTGGTTGGTATTTGATGATTACATATATGTAGAGGGCAATCTTAAAATATTTATGACTTTTCATTCTCATTGTTATGGGAAAGGAGGTGCTATTATGCTATTTGTTTTGCAAGTTAGATGGTGGATTAACACCCTAGCTTGAAAAACCAGTTTGCTCTCAATTGAATTTATCAGTTCTAGCTTACGAAGAATAAAGCAAGTTTTTTCCCTTTCTCTTCTTAAATGGGAACTTAGACTAGTGGGAAGGAAGGTGTTTGGAGTTGGTCAACTTGGCTATTTAGTTGGTATGGAATACTCTTTATTGGATGAGTAATTGGTTCGCTAATACATTATGGAAAGTGTTTCATATTTATGCAGTCTCGTGGCAATAAAGTGAGAATTTTGTATAGGTAGTTAATTTTTTATTTTACCGGCAAACCAAACATAAACATGAAAAAAGAGAAAAGGCCCCTGTAAGAAAAGCTTGTGTACAAGAAAATAATATGCCATGTATCCAAACTGCTACTTTTGGGTTAAGGTTTGTTGTGCTGTGCTAGTTTTGCTGCATTAGAGGATAGATTTTATATTAATATTCTTCCTATATCCTTTCTTTCTCTAAACAAAGAAAATGGGCAGTTTCTCAAGCAGGTTTTGTACTAGTCATGAATAACTTTGATGCTTGTCCTAACTGTAAATTTTTTAGTTATTCTTAAGTTTGTGAAATCCTAGTTTTGCAATGAGAAGATTTATAACTGCTCAACTCATGAATATCCATTTTGTTTTTAGATTAACAAAACAATCTTGCCTATGTCTATACTTCGTTTTGTTTTTTTTTTACTTTTCAATTTTCATCACTCATTTAGTTCAGTTGAGATGATAATGAAGTTTGAGATGTGAAGGCTCTCATAATCTGCTATGAAAGATATATGACAGTCGTCTCCTCAGTGCACACATAATCTTCCTATCCAGCTAGAAAGATAACACAGTTAGTTGAGATAGAGGATGAAGATTTTGAACATCAATGCCTTACAAGAAAAATTTTCATTATTATCACTCAATAAGTAGAAGAATTTTCCTGAGCTTAAAGTAGAGGATTAAAGCTGTTGACAAATATATTAACTTGAGACAAAAATCTAGACTTTGGACAGTATGATGATAGATTTGCATTGAGAAATCCATATGAGACAAAGTTGATTTATGTCTATGGTGAAGTTAATTTTTTTGCAGATTAGTTGGCTAAAATATTGTTGGATTATTCTTAAAATCCTATGTTCTTATGGAATGTTTTTCTGTCAAATCTTGGGAAAACTTGTTTGTCATGTTTATGAAAACATTTCTAGTTGGACATATCTAGTTTACCAAAAGAAATCCATATAAAAAACCTCTATTGTAACATTATCTCTAAAAATGAGTGATGCAAATTTACAGAGTGAGTTCTTTAAGACTTTTTTATCTAGCTTATTACTTATTAACAATTGGATTGACTAATAGGTAGTTGACCATTCCCTCTTCCATGATCTCTTCCTTTGAAATGCACCAGTATACTTAAACTTGCTTCAATTCCTCTTTTAGGTTGAGTTGGTTTTTCATTTCATGTTACATATTTTTTCTGAAAATGAAACCCAGTAATGTTGTGCTACAAAAGGAAAACCAAAAAGATACAAAGGCATGCACAAGGTGGAAACTCCAACAGTAGGTTATGACTTGTTTTCAGAAAGGAAAAAGAAAAACATTTGCAGACTCTTAATTTAAAGGCTTCCTGTTTCAAAACTTTATTTCCATACGGTTTATTTCCTGTCTTTTCAAAACTTTATTTCCATACACAAGGTTTTATCACTTATGCTTTATTTAGGAAAGGTGAAAAAGAGAAAACAGGACAAAATAAAATAATAAGAGATACCATTAATTTTTATGTTCTGATGGAAGAAGGATATTATAAGGTCATAGTTTGCTTCTTGCTCTTGGAAGCTTAAAATTCATCTTTTGTTTGGCTATGGCTAGACCACAAGTTATGGAAAGAAACATGTTATGTAAGAAATATATGTACGTGGTATACACACATATGCTCAACCACCCATTGCTGATTTTTTTCCTTAACCATTAACGTTGCTGCTATGCTTTTCATTTCAATTTACTCAAAATTTCGCCTTTTGCAAATTGGATGAATCAAATTGAAGTTTCCTTGAAATTTGGTTTTATTGGATTTAGGCTATATTACTAATTTTTATGCATGTGAAAAATACAATATTGGTTTTAGTGAATTTCCTAATTTCTAAATTTTTACTAATTTTTACAATACAATACATGTGAATTTGACTGAAGATGAAATCCTATGTTTACAATACATTACAATATAATACAATACTAATTTTTACTAATTTTTATGCATGTGAATTTCCTACTATTAGCATGTGGCTATCTACATGATCTTAATGTTCAGCCTTTCTGCCCATGTTTTAATAATTGTTTATTTAATGTTGCTAAAATGCAGTTCGGCTGTACTCATGTCTGTATCTTGAATAAAACAAATTATTTAACTGAAGATGAAATCCCATCTATCCTTTCATCTGCCACATTTTACTCAAACTATTCTATTTTTATTTAAAGCTCATAAGACATTTAGAAATTGCTGACTTTGTTTTCTTGTCTATATTCTTATTTCTTTCAATACATGTACTTGTATTGACTTTAGGCCCTTTCAAATATGATCAAGGTTTATCCAAACTTAACTTCTTGTCCATCCATTCAAGCTGAGTTTAGTAGCTCATAGGAGAGGAGCAAACAAGTTAGCTCCTAGGTGTGACAATGAGGTCGATCGACCTGTGATTGAAATCGCCGGTGATTGGTATATTGATGTAATTTTGTTTTTTCATTATTCTAAATTTTATTTACTGTTGTTGTTGCCTTCAAGTTTTGATTATTATTTAGGGCATTCAAAGGACACAACAAAGCATATACTATTGTGGCCAGAATTGTTAGGCATCATCTTCCAGGACCTTATCTAACATATTCAAAGTTTCCAAAGACGCCCAAACAACTTTGTTGGGATGATTTTCTAGTAAGTATACTAAATATAACAATTCTATATGTTTCAAAAAGAATTTTAAGTAACCGAATACTATTATTTGTTTTATTTTTGTATAGATGCGCTATAGGTTTCCTAATAACTCTTAGCAATAACGTGCAAGGAATGTTTTCGACAAGCTTGCCTTTAAGCGCCTTGTAGATGGATTTCATAAAGTTCGTCTATATGCAAGGGAGTTATACAGGAATAACACCCAACAATGGAAATCTTGGCCTCGTCCAAAATGGATCGGATAGGAATTTTGGGAGACTTATTGTGATAAATGGGCTAATGAGGAGTTTTGTAAGTGGTCACAAGTCACTTCATAGAATAGACTAGTAGCTGGGTCGGTTCAACATGTTGGGGGTTTGGCGAATTTGGCTGTGCACAAGGAACGTTTGGTATGTATTATAATTTAACTTTACTTTACTTATTTTTAAAGGTATGAATGTTTAAAATTTTGTATCTATGATTTATTTGTAGGCAAAGAAACTTGGTAGAAAGCCAACTTTCTTGGAGCTTTTTGAAGTTACACACAATAGAAAAGGCGAAATCATCAATGACATAGCAAAAAAAGTGAAAGTGAGTTTTAATATGTGGTTAATAACATTGAAATTATAAGTGTATTCAAATTACTAAAGTACATTTGTTTTTTGAATATAATAGGAAGAATTTGTGGCATCCATAGAATAAATTGGGCATCATGGCTCAGCCAAACAACCTATAAATGAGGATTCATTGTGGGTTAAAGCCTCTGGTGGGAAGAGTCATAGCTACTATTATAGTTTTGGTGGGTGCATTGACTCAAATGCAATTCATGATAGCAACGCAAATACGTTCGAAAGCACTGGAGGGACATCACGTGCACCATAACCAACTAATCTTAATAATCTCAACTTGCCAAACATTGTTGATCAACTAGTTACTGAGAAACTTGATAAAATACTTTCAAAGAAACTCAACGCAATGATTGGACATCTTCCTGGAGTGCCTCAACTTCCATCGGCATCACCACATGTAAGTTATTGTTGAGGCATTGTACAATTACCTCCTGTCTTCTGTTAGAATGCTTACTGAAGCCTTTTACCTTATACTGAGTATTTGTAAATATGAACTTTCTGCTAATTTGGTTCACTTTCACTTTGCGCCTAAGACAAGGTTCAGCTTTCTTGATGTATGCTTTCTTGTTGACTGCCTTGTTATAATATGTGTATGTTTTCTTGATGTAAGAATTGAGATATATTCGTAGATGCAGTAATGTTACTGTTTTTAAGGTTTTATATATGCTAAGTATTTTGTAAATGTGAACTTTGTTATGTTACTAACTATTTTTCTTAACGTACTAATTAATTACGCGCCAAAGTAATATGAAATTAATTCCTATAATTTTGTTTTACTACAAGCTATTCATTCATCTTCGGGAGCTCAACAGTCTCAAAATGAAGAGTCATGTGATCCAAAAATAGATACTGATTTGGCACGAGTTTAGTTTTAGTTTGTCATTGTTTGAATTTTTTAATGTAAACAAATTTGATACTAGTCGTGAATTGATTTGTCATTTATGTTTTTATTAATAAAAATGTGACTTTTGAATTCTAAATTAGTATTTTATTGTTATTTTTGAAATCAATAGATATTTTTAACCCAAAAAATGCATTTTGAATGATTATATCATAATTTTATTTTATATTATTAGAGATTGTAACTAAGCTATTAGAGACTTTTATAATGCGGCCTCCAAGAACCGGAAATTATAATTTTTGGGCTATCAGAAACTGACTATCAGAGAGAGCTAGCAGTCTCCGAAGAGTATTAGAGATTGCAAACGCACTCTCTGAAAATTATTACAGATTGACTATCAGAGACCACAAGTAGTCTCTGATAACAAGGTTAATAAGCAAAAGAGACCATAATAAAAACCGCCACACGTGGTCTTTGATAGTGAAATATACGGTCTCCATGGTATCAGAGACCGCACGGTATGTCATACGTAGTATTAGACACCAGTGTATATAAAACCGTGCATCAAAGACCGTTAGTGGTCTCGGATAAGTATCAGAGACCAGGATTAGACTTTCAAAGATCGCATATCAAAGATCGCATTTAGCTCTCTGATACTGAATTTTCTTCTAGTGTTCCAAACCAATAAATTCTCAATTTAAAACAAACTAATAGCAAATTTAGGGGATTAATCTTAAATAACAACCATTCAAATAACACTCTTAATTGTATGGTGAGATTAATTAGGTATTACTTCAATACAAAAACTTTTCTAAGTTCAATCATAATAGCACTATCAATGCGAGGAATTAATAGCAAATTAAGGAGATTAGTCTTAAATACCAACAATCGTTCAAATTACACTCTTAATAGTATGGTGAGATTAATTAGGAATTAAACTCCATTAACAAAAACCTTTCTAATTTCACTTATAATAGCACTACCAATGTGAGTAAGAACATAGAATGGAAAGAAGGAAAATGGTTGAATTCACAAATGAATCTAATAGGAAAAACCTCTCACTTGATGATAGATCATCTGGTTGAAAGCTTTCGTATGTAACTATAAAGGTATGGCATGATGGATTATCCATATTTCAAAAGAAATCAATTGTAGAATTAATTAGGTGGGGGGAGAAGTACGGGGAAAGAGGCAATCGTGTGATAATGGGAGATTTTTTTTATTTTTTATTATTTAATGTTATATGAAAGGTATTTATGTCAATTGACTAAAATAAATATATTTATTATTAGCTTATTATTTATTTGTTTATATTATTATTTTATTAATCTATAACTTTTTATTTAATTATTTATTTTATGTGATAGAATGATATTTTTGTCATTTGACTAAACTAAACTGATTTTATAGAAGTAGGAATGATAAATCTCACCCCCTTAGGTAGGTTTCATGAGGATTCCTAGTTACTTCTATGTAATAAAATAGCTGAAATGGAATGAGAATTCTAATGTTAAATATGTACCCAACGAAAGAATGATTATTCAAGAAATCTTGCAAGGAATGGTGTTCATTTGTGTATACCAAATTAGCTCTAGTATTGAGGTGTTATTTATAAAAATTATGAGAATATTATAATCTTTTACTTGGTCAAACCTGATTATTATGAAACCAAATTATAATTAAGCGAAAAAAAAATGAATATCAAATCTTTACTTATTTTTTGTTGAGTATAATTAGAATTAAAATAATAATAATAATAATGTGATTATAATTTAAAAAAATTTCTAACCAAATACTCAACATCTAGATTATCTTATTATAATCAGATTTAACCAAATTATAATCAAATATAACACCTTCTAAGTAATTTATAAGTGCTTATCTATTTTCGTTACATACTTGAATTAATGTTATGTAAGTTCTTCTCTCAATTTGAGTTTCTTTTCTATTAAAACTACGGTAACAATCAAGTCAACACTAAAAATTATACAGTTTATAAAAATGAACCTCAAATCATAAGCGCTATATGCGATTGTTGATTCCTGCTATAGATATTAATGTAGAATTAATATATTTAAAACTATCAGCTTCTGCTTATCAACAACAACAAGAGCTATTGTTGATAATTATCTACTATAGGTTGCCACATACAAGAAACAATATGGTAGAAGCATTCACTTATCTGTGATGGCCTCATGTCACTAAAAAATTATCAGAGATATCATTCTAACTATGGATGATGCGCTAATAATATCTTTTCGTGTAGCTAGTGATTTAACCAAAAAAAATCTAACCAAACTGTGAACATTTAGTACTTGATTATAATCAGACTTGACCACATTATAACCATGCACAAACAAACTCAATAGAAAAGTCAAGATAAAAAATTAGTTTCATAGTTTTAGAAAAAAATTGACTGTATTCAGTCTTATATTTCATACTTTATGGTGATTCTTTATTTGAGCAGAAAAATTGGTACTAAACTCACTAGTCTTTTATAAGAGTTTTAAAGGTTTAAATTATTAACAGTTCAACTAGTAAAATTTGATTGTGTTTTATTTCAAGGGTTTTTTATCAAATCTCATCCTGGGTAGGATGGGAATTTTGTGGGAAGAGAGAGTCACCTCATGTTGTGTAACACATTGACACAATAAGCCTCCTACAAACACAAAAATATGTATAAATCATAATTTTTATAATGTAATTGTATTTTTTAATGCTAAATAAAAAATAAATTTTTTATTTAATTTATTACATCATTCGAATATCCTCTTTGAAGTCCCTTCCCCACCCCACTAACTCTGTAGCTTAAAAATTACTTTAGAGAAAAAAGGAGGTCGTATGTAGTTTTCTTTTTTTCATCTTCCAAAATTCTAAGGAAAATATATATCACTTTACATTTGAAAATCTAAAGAGTCTGGTTCCCACTAAAAAACATGATAGAAGGAGAGTAACAAGTAGATATCAACAAGATATTTTAGTAATTAAAAATTATATAAAAATATTATCCAAAAAAAAAAATTATATAAAAAACAGAGGTCTCGTCCCCCTTTAATAACTTAACCAAAAATATATAATTTGTACAATGAGTAATAAATTAATATTAACAAGACATTTCAGTGGATAGATATATATATATTTTTTAATTATATTCATTTATTTAGTGGTCAAATATGTACATATTAATTTACTTGCATTTCTTCTAATCACTTCTCTGATTAAGTCATTAATGTTGATAATACAAAAATTGTGTGGATTTTACTTTACATAGTCTCTCCTAAAATATGTTAAATCTATAAATTTAATGAAAAAAAAAATATTTTTAATTATTAAGCCAACTCTTGAGTTTGTATATACGTATGGGAGAAACTGAGTAATAATGGCATCTCCTTGTATAACTCAAGGCTTTTCTAATGAGAAAATAATAAAAGAAAAAAAGTAACATAGGAAACCATATTGACCAAAGAACATGTATATTGACGTGTGCACATTGGAGAGGAAACCCAAAAATTAGTCTTCAACGTTGTGTAGGGGGCAAGCATGCAGGTCTTGTGAAGTGCAGGAAGTGCTGGTCCACAAAAATGATACCTAAGCAAGTAAAATCAATTGAAAGAGAGGTTGCATAATGTTCAAATGTTTGGGCTATATAATTCAAATGTCGGATATATATTCTGTTATGGATAAGACATTATAATAAATATGTCTGAAAGCATTACTTATTTTCTAGGGTTTTCTCTCAAGTCCTTGTAATATTTTTCCGGTGGTCGGTGCTTTTTGTTCCATTCATTATATGAGTTAATCAAAGAAAAAGAGAGCTACTTGTTGATAAGAAGTAGACCAATCAAGCGGAGAAGAAATTCAGATAAGACAGCTTTTATATATAGTAATTAGAGAATACAACATAAATCACTATTGACCTTCAGTTTTTACATCAAGACTTTTTGTTGAGTGAACAAGAAAAAAGTAGAAAGTAAAACATAATTATTGTGCATGTCTGAACAACGCAAGAACTATTTTCAAAACAAATACTATGGATGTAATTAATTTGAGTTTCTCATGCCTAATTTTCTTATTTTGTTGATTGGAAAAAAATATATATATATTTTGTAATTCTAACTATTGGAACTACTATATATATATATCATGATTATGTTTTCAAGGAAAACTAATTTCTTATGATCAGTAAATTATAAACACACTTAGGAATCTTAATATAACATGGTCCATAAAAAATAAAATAAAAGATCTTATGACCCTCAAAACTCAATATTGTAAAAATCGAGCATTAGATATAAGGTGTAAATTCTAGCTATAAAATAATAAATATGTAAAAAAATTAATCAAATAATAATATAAGGGAACTTGTTATAACTCAATAACTTAGTATATGTTTTAAAATTGCATGTATATTTTGATATTTTATAGTACAAAAAATTATGACAAAGAAAAATTTAATTGATTGAATAAGTGATACATGTATATATTAGGATGTAATTTGCACCGCACACTTCTTATAATTTGACCACTTTTGATATTTTGTTTATCCTATTTTCACTTCTTCTCTCCTTTTCCACGATTTTTTCTCCCATATTCTGGATCGTTCCAGCCTTCTCCTTCAAGTAGCCAAGACCTCCTTGCTTCTTGGTCATCTTATGTCTTGCTTCCTTTTCAGCCTTGCTTAACCACCCTCTGCCCTTGACAGCAACCTTCCGCCCTTGGCAACCACACGCTTCGCCATGACAACAGTTGCTTGACTTCAACTCTTTTTTTTTCCTTCTTGCTTTGTCATGGTGCTCCTCTTGTTCAATTTGTGAGATTGTTGCTCTTATAGTTGGACCTCCAAGCTGTTCTCCTTCAGGCCATGAAGAGCTCTAGGTGTGGAGTTGCAAAGCTGCCTTGCTTGAACGTACAACAAATCTGTTTTAAGCTTTTCAACAGCTAAATCTTGCTGCCTCCTCTCATCCGTTAAGTAGCAACTTCCCCACCCCCCACCAAGTGTAAAGAACGATTGGGATTGAAGTTTTAAAGGCTGGAGCAGCCCCATAACCACCACTATAGTAGCTAAGGAGGGCATTTAATATAGCCCTATTTTAGGAGAACCGCAGTCAAGTTTGGTTCTGCAAAATTGGTCACCAAAACCCTTCCTTCTGTTAGCCATCTTCAACTAGTGATAACAACACCCAATGGCAGCAGCTTGATGGGTTACTAAGAGGTATTTTCCAACCACTTTGTTCCTAAAGTTTCATTGTTTAATTACTCTAGCTTAACGTACTCTTTGATGCTTGATGAGTTGTGTAGAGAATTAGAAAGTTAGGAGTGTATAGGGTAATTCAAGTTCTTGATTAACGTTAGGTAGCTTTTTTAAATTGAAATCCATAGTTGGAATAAGGGTAATATTTGATGAATTTGTATTAATTTTTGGAATATAAACACATATACATAGGTTAGCATAAAATATGCATACTAGGTATTTGACAAAATACTTAGGTGAAACTAAAGGTTAAAACATGTGTAGAAGGGGGCTTACACAAATTTCATTAGTTATACGGTTAATTAATAAAGATGTAATTTAATTAGGATTCTTTGAAATCCAAGAATACGAGTGTTGGAGTTGTAGAATTCAAGTTTTTGGTAAAAACTTAGTTGAAATTAAGTTGAAGTTGTGGGTTAAGAAGTCAATGAAAGTGAGTAATGGGTATGAACAAGGGAGTGTTAGTTATGGGTAAAGTGTTGGAAATTGAGAGTTAAGAGGTTTTGAAGGGGTGCAGGGGCAGATTCGTGGATGCAAGAAATATTGCATTTCGGGTGCTTTTGGAGCCAAATTAAATTAAGATTTCAAAAGAGAAACTGTATCTTACAGCCTTGAGGTGATGTTTACAAAATTATGTAATCTGATTTCAAGTATATTGATCGTTAGAGCTACTGGACTGAGGCTAGGTCCATGCAGGATATTTAGTGACCTTTAGTCAGTTCGGGAGACTTCGTCGTGCTTGTGGTTAGAATTAGCATAGGACCTCTAAATAAAAGTTGTTCCTAGCATACTAAAGAGAAAATCTAGAGTTGTGTAGGTTTTAATTCATTATTATGAATATTTTGGAGGTGGTGGAAGTCAGAGTTATGATTTTCAGGTATTGATTGAACCTGTTTTAAAATAACTGACTTTAGAGGATTTTATAAGATGAATTAGGAGAACTGTGCTGAAAATAAAATGTTCCTAACATCTTTAAATACTATACTGGAAAGTTTCATAATTTATTTCGTAAGTATGAGAACTATACAAGCATTAGAATCCGCATCAGGTAATTAGAATTGTACGAGTGCCCTATTTTTGGTTCATATGAGGAATTAAGTGAGTTCAAGGTTGATTTTAGGAGAAGTTTCTAAATAAGAAAGTTAGTTAACTTTCTAAAGTTAATTTCTCAACTTGGTTTTATTAAATTTGATTAAGTATGTATGCAAAAATAAACATGTATCTAAGGAGGTTGTGAAATGCCTAAAAATAGTAAACTTTACATAATTAACTGTACTAAAATACTCATCCAAATAATACATATGATACCTATTTAGAAATATATACTTATATATTAATAAATCTATTAAACTGAATTGGATTTCCTTTTTCCTAGAGAAAGTTATGTTCAAATAATTAAGGTAAGGTCAAAGATGCTAAAATCATGTGTTTTGTAGAATTTGATGCAACTTCAAATAATAAACTGTATTGATATATATATATCCAAAAATTTCAAATGATATATTATTTTAAAGCTATCTGTGTCTAGTATTTAATAAATTTTACAAAACTGGATTTGGAATTTTCTAGAGGAAGATATGACTGTTAGAGTGAACACTGGTCCAAACTCCAAGTTTGGACAGTTTCAATATCTCTAACTCATTAGTGCTTTCTATCTTTTCTAATAGTTTTTTGCTACTCTATGCATTGTCAAGACATTTAAAATGTTTTTTCATTATCAACCTTACCCCGTAAAGTACAATTCATACTACTTGACATGTGATAGATTGATAGAAAACTTTCATAAAGAAACCTATATAAGTTAAGATATAAGCTTAGTAATTAAAAAGATTAAAACAATAAGGTTTATGAACTAAGTATTTTTTTTGGGAATATGAATTTCAGTCTCAGATTCTAATGTGGACCTGATGAGACGCGTGAACGCAAGTATAAGGGATAAATAAAATCGGTTAAAGGTGAGTGGTTAAATGTTACCTTTACGGGCTAGATTATTATGTGTAATTATATATGTATTTGAATAGATGTGATATGGAAAATAAGCAAGTGTAGTATTTAATGATTTATTTGAATTAAGTTTGTGTGGTATTGGTTGTGATTATAAATGCCAACAAAGTGAGCTTTTTCTGTTAAATGATTTTTAATTCTGAAATTGAAATCTATGTGCACCTAAGATATTTTTTTATGTGATATTCTAATATGAGGTACTCCGATTCTGATAAATGATTTTAAAAAAAGAAAAGAAAAAAGAAATAAGTGCTCAGCCCTGGTGGGATGGATCTAGTACTGAGAATTAACTTGTTGTGCGAGCGCGTAAATGCCCGGTGGGAGGGAGATACTGTTGTGCAAGACAGAGTTACTTTGTTGGCCCTTTTGCTTACTTTGTATGTTTTAATTGCCTTGATTATTTTACTTGAGCTGTATTTGTTAAATGTTATGTTTCCGTAACTATGTAAGTGCAACATTAGTGATTTTGTGATTTAGAATATACTGATAAATTAAATGATTATATACATATATCATATTATATTACTTTTGTTGAATGATGCTAGTACCTTTTAGGTATTATTTTCCACTCACCCTTCTTCTGTGGTTATTTTTTTAGTAACAGGATCTCGAGGACAACTATTACTGTTAATGAACTTTGCCGAGTGCTTGGTTGCAAGGTAATTCTTCAGAATCTTAATCTTGAAGTCAAAGGGTAAAAATTTACAGTCACACTAAAGCTGTGGGGTGTCTGGTCTTATATTGTGTAATAATCTAGTTAGTTTTTATTATAATGAGAATTGGAGCGGAGCTCGTTGTTGTCTGGGTTGATGTAGTTGCTATTGTATAACAATAGGAATGTGTTTTTAAATTATATACGCATATTCCACTTTACGATGAACATCTGTCAAAATTTTCAGTAAATTGTTATTTATTTCAATAAACAAACTCTTACAGTTGATTTTTGTCTTATAAGTTTTTACTTTTATTTATTGGGTTGGTCAAGAGTCATAGTTGCTTCTTTGTTTTGGAATCAGGGTTACGGAGGTTTGGGTTATCCATTCATTCGGCCAGTTATACCTTCGAGAGGGGTGTGACAAAATATCCCATGAGTACATACAAAAAAAAAATTAAATAAATTCCTATTCTTATTTTTTATACTTGATGAAATTTTGGTCTTCCACCCATTTCGGTAAGTCTTTCTTCTAGCTATTCCTACTTGGTAGTACGACTAGAGATCTCATGAGCAAAGACTAGATGTTGTTCCTTAACTATATTTCTCTCTAGGAAAGCATTAGTAATTTGAGTATTGATTATATAAATGAAGTCTAGTCTTGTCCCTAGCGTAGTCTCATGGCACGAGAATATACGTGTTATTCATAAGATTTTATTTTTAAAAACAAAAAGAAAAAGTTTTAAAGAATTGCAATTATTTTAAATGTATACTCTTATATATGTCGGTTAGTGAGGTTTACGAAGTGATATACCCTTAGTTATTAATTTTTTACTTGTAAAATTTGTAACTTCTTTATTGTTCAAATAGATATTAAAAAAAACCTGTTAGAACACTATTATAACTTCTCATTGTTATACTATATATTAAGAAAAAAAGTTGTACGAATGCTCTGCTGTAAAGAATGTTAAATAACATATTTAAGGTAAGGTAAGATATTATTTGGGATCAGTGTTGTCAAGATCGCGCGGTGGTGCTCAAGATCATACGATTCGACAATCCTAAGCCACCACACGGAGTCGGCACAAACTGAAGATCGCTGCCTGCATAACTTGAACTCAGGATCGTGGAATCGGAGGATGAATTGTGAGATCGCGCATTGGTTGCCTAGCTCACCGATTTTGCAAAAACTAATTTTCGGGTCAAAACTTCAATAGGGCTTCAAAAGACCTGAACTTTCAAAGCTAAAACATGGTTTTCGAAGTTAATCCTTGAGAGCTGCAGCTGCCTCCTTCTACGCAGACCTCCCCCTTTGCTTAGCTTAGACCTCCCATTGCTCAACTCAAACATCTTCCTATTCTCCTTCTTCTATCATTCTGGGCATCTAACGAAGTGAGGTGGAAGCATTTTCGAAGCCTTTGATCTGGAGATTTGCAAGGTTTTGGCTTTAATTTGATTATTTACAGAGCATTTTGTCTTCGGGAACAAGTAGGCATTTTTGACTGAGCCTCTGCAAAAGCTTTCCATCTTCGACTCTTCCTTCACTTTACGAACGTGCTTTTGCATCTTCCTTCACTTTACAAAGGTATTTTTATTATTATTATTTTTTTTTTGAATTGGTTTTGGGTATCATGTGTAATGTAATATTTATATATTTAGGTGGCTGGCCATTTGAGAAGTGTAAACATATGTGGCCTAATTGTGATATATAATGTAATATTACTATTTTAAGAATTCAAAATTATATATTTGTTCATGCAGAATGTATGTATCTTTTGAATTCAATTGGTGTATCTGTGTATATAATTTATATTATTGTAATACACTAATACTATCTCTTTGATTTCAGTGATATATGGCTTTAAACTTTTGTTTATAAAAAATTCACAGCAAGGTTTCAACTTCAATTTCAATTGATTTCATTTTGGTAATGCTTAATTAGTTTTTACTTTGATGTTAATTTGATGATGGTGCCTTTGATGTGTTTTTAAAGAAAAATATCTCCATCCGATTCGTCTAAGTGTAGAAAAAATGCTTCGAGAAGTAGAACTGATATGAATTGGGAACATGGTATCCCAATTGAAGGAAACAAGAGAAAAGTAAAATGCAAATAGTGTTCAAAGATTGGAACGGGTGGAATTTTTCAATTCAAGCACCATCTTGCAGGCACTGAAGAAGATATAATGGCTTGTGCAAGTGTTTCGATGATGTGAAAAATAAGATGAGAATTGTCTTGGAGAAATTAGAGGGAAAAAAGTGAAGAATAAGAGGATTTTAGAAGATAGTGAAGGTGATATGGAAGAGGTAGAAATTGTGCGAACAAGTGAAAGGAAAGGGAAATAAATTAAGGAATATTTTGTGCAAAATTCTAGTGAGGTTGTAAGCAACAAAACACAAACAACAATGAATCAATGGGTCCAAAAGGATTTGCAAGAAGAAGCATGTTCGAAGATAGCTCAATTTTTCTACACAAGTGCTATCTCTTTTAATTGTGTGAAAAATCCTAAGTTTGTTGAAATGTTAGAAGCAATTGGGAGGTATGGTTGTGGGCTCAAAGGTCCCTCTTATCATGAATTGAGGGAAAAATTCTTGAAGATAGAAGTAAGTAAAACCATGGGTCTTTTTGAGGAGTACAAAATAGAATGGAAAAAAACAGGATGTTCTCTAATGTCTAATGGTTAGATAGATAGGAAAAGATGTTCTATATGCAATTTCTTGGTCAAGAGTCTGAAAGGGACTATATTTTTATCATTAGTGGACACATTAAACTTCTCTAAAACTGCCGTCAAAGTTTTTAAGATGTTAGATAATGTTGTGGAGAAGATTAGGGAGCAGAATGTGGTGCAAGTGATTACTGATAATGCAGCAAACTACAAAGCAGCAGGTGAAATGTTGATGGAAAAAAGAAAGAGCTTATAGTGGACACTATGTGCAGCACACTGCATTGATTTGATATTAGAGGATTTTGAAAAAAAATTGAAAATGCATTCTGTGACCATTGAAAAAGGAAAGAAAATTACTACATACATTTATAGAAGAAACATGCTCATTGCTATGTTAAAGAGTTTCACCAAAGGGAAAGATTTAATTAGGACCTGTTGCGACTCGGTTTGCTACTTCATACTTGACATTTGGGTGTCTTCTTGAATTAAAAGTAGCATTAATGAGAATGTTTTCTTCTTAAAAGTGAAAAGCAAGCATTTCTTCAAACACAGAAAAAGGAAAGAAAGTTGCAAAAACTGTTCTAAACAATGACTTTTGGAACAAAGTTGTTGAATGTCTTAAAGCTGCTAATCTTCTTATCAAGATGCTCTGGTTAGTGGATTCAGAAGGAAAACCGGCTATGGGATTTATTTATGAAGAAATGGACTGGGCAAAAGAAAAAATACAATTGAATTTTGGCAATGTTAAAAAGAGGTTAACTTTTGTTTGTTTAAAAGAGTAACTTCACATATCTACATATTATTTTTTATGTCAACTAATCCTAAATTTCTAAAACCTTTATAGGTATGAGCCTATTTGGAGCATTATAGATGAGAGATGGGAGATACAGCTTTACAGGCTTTTGCATGCTGTAGCTTACTACTTAAATACTCAATACCATTATAGTCCTACCTTTAAAGCTGATTGTGAAGTTAAACATGGACTTTATAGCTGCTTGGAGAGATTGGTTTGAGATTCAAATACAATTGATTTGCAACTTGAAGTGTTCAAGAATGCTAGAGGATTATTTGGAATTTCAGCTACAAAGGCAATGAGGCAGAAAAAAGCTCCAGCTGAATGGTAGGATTCTTATGGAGATGAATGCCCTAAGTTACAAAGGTTTGCCATTTGGATCTTAAGCCTGACTTGTAGTTCTTTTGGATGCGAATGTAATTGGAGTGCATTTGAAATGGTAAATATAAGTTAGTAATATCTATTATTTTGTTTTTATAATTCTTGTTTCTAGTATTGATCTCTTATAAATTGTTTATTACTTTTTTAGGTGCATACAAAGAAAAGAAAATGAATGAATTAGTCTTTGTCATGTATAATTACAAGTTAAATGAAAGGCAAACCAAAAAATATTTGGGTCTGAGCTTGAAATTGGATGATCTCTCCTTAGATGATGAATGGATAACTCCGAAAGAAGATCTCGTAGATTCTTCATCAAATGAATGGCTATGTGTTCTTGATGGTTCTTCTAATGCCAATGATGATGTAATTGATGTAGATGCTCCATTAGATGAAGATGAAGTGAAAGTTGTACAAGATGAAGATGTGGAGGATGATGTTGGTGTTGTAGGTGGTGAAGTTGATGAGATCATGAGTGTCAATAGTGATGAAGGTGGAAATCCCATTGACAATGAAGATGGTAATGATGACAATGACAATAGTGATGATGATGATGTTGGCAATGGAGATGATGATGGGGAAAGCGGTAGAGATGATGAAGATAATTGTGATGTTTATAAAGAAGGGACTAATTTTGGTTTAGACTAAATTATACAAATTGGATTTTAATTTTGTGGTATTAAGAATCTTTGTATGGATATTTGGTTTGTGAACTTATGTTGGATTAGATGTTTATGAAATTAATGTTATGAATTTGACATTCATATTGGATGTTTTATGTTTATACTTGTACTCTTTTTGAGTAGTTCTTTTATATTATTGATGAAATTGGTGAATATTTTGCTTTAGAAATAAACATATTTGGAGAAAATATATATTTTTAGGTAATAACTATGTATTTGTTTAGGTATGCGAAATATTTTTTAGGAAAATAAAATATTTGATTGGTTTGTTTGATAAAATTTTACCATTCTCTGAAATATTGTCAATTTTTTCGGTACTCCTTTTAATAGAATTTGATTCTTTTTTCGACAAAAAACATGATTTTAACAAATTATAGTTTAGTAACTTTTTAATCATAATCCTGCAACAAAAAATGAACATTCACTTTTCATCGATAACAATACATTTATAACTATAGAAAATATCAGCAACCAAGATGAATAGTGGAGCACAGAGGCTAGCAAGATGAAAAGTGATGCATGAACAGGAGGCTTCAGACGGTCACCATAAGTGACTTGTGCTGTTAGGGGGAAATTGTTGCAGAAGATCTAGCGAGGGATGAGAGTGGCGACTATCAGGGTTGGAAGGAGGGAGGGTTAGGTATTGTAGCAATTAGGGTAGGAAAATTGGTAATTTTGCATACCCTTTTATTCCCTTCCATGTGAGAATGCAATATACTCACCTCCTCATGTCTATATAATTTCCAATTGTGAGAAAAAACATTGGCTCGGAATTTATTATTATTATTTTTTTAATTTGAACCAAATGTGAGTATTTTATAGTTATGATCTTTTTTTCTCGAGTAAAAATTTTTTTTGTCTAGAACCAAACAATCTCTAAGGGTATATGACTTTTGTAACAGTACAAAGATTAAAGATGTTAGGAATTATGTAATTTATGGTTGTTTGCTGTCAAATACTATGATTTACTTATAAGAATAATAATAATAAAAGGATTGAAAGTCATGGAAAGTTTATAAAATTCAGGAAATTTACAAAATGAGTGAATTAAAGATGAATGTTTCATATAAAGATCAAGAATAAACCATGACTAATTGTGTAAACTCAAATTGTTGTAAGGTATTTTTATTCTTAATTGAAACATTCACCACCAAATTTGTTATTTTGTGCAATTAAAACAAGATCATTGTGTTTGGGTGAATTTCATCTCTGCAAGAATTATTCTTGAATCTCGAGAGCCAATTCAAATGTAGAGGTGGATTTTAGAATTTCCTTATATTTGACTATTTGAGTAAATCATACTTTTTTGGAAATCTTTTTGGTCCTATTTTGTATTTCTCCATACTACAAGGATAGTTCTTTTCTTGATTTTCAGCAATAAAATGCATAATTTGAACAAAGAAAAAAGAAATAGATGTTATGAAAATATTTACAATTAATCTAAGAATACCACCAAAATGCGTAATTTGATAGTTGAATAGGTCTTTAATATATTGACAACAATTGTATTATAACCAACCTGTGCAGTACCACAGGGTACTTGCCCCAGAATTACATCCAACAGCCTCTTGCCTTTATAAAAGCTCAACTAACCTGCTATTGATACTGAATGTAACCATGCAATGTCATGTAAACAATCAACATCTCTATCTTGGCATATCTCAAGAAATTTACTTTATCTATCTTGATAAACCTCAAAGTATTGACATTAACATTTTACTCAACGAAGTAGCTTGAACACAATCCTTGTTTAAGAAAATACTCCCATGGAACCCTTATTTTGTTTTAAACATCCAATAAATCAGAACTTATGGCATAACAAGATTCCTTAATTTATTAACATTAAATAGTGATACAAATCAAACTTCAATTTAATAACCAAACTACCATATGGACCAAAGTTTCAAACTTACAAATATCAATTAAAATAATTTGAAATCATCATTCTACCTTGATATTCTTTGAGAATTTGAAATGAAAAAAATAAAATTTGTTTAAGATATATTGATATGAAATGAATTGTTTATGATAAATATTTTACTGAACATTTTCATTACATTTTGGAAAGTGATTATGTTAGAAGATTTAACTCACTTGTGTTGTGGGGTTTGATATTAGTTTGTAATAAATATTTTTGAATGTATCTTTATGGTTTTATGATAAGAGATAATTTGGTTTGATGGAACTTGGATTTGGGGAGGAAACCTTGTCAGAATTATACCGTAGCTAACTATGGTGTTGTTAGCCTTAATGCATCATGGTTTAGCACTAGTTAGCAAGGGTGGTGCTAGCCCTGTGCTCATCTAAGCATGTGCATAGGATTTGTTTGGATATGATTATAATGATTTGGATGCTTAGTTACCAAGGCTGATGCTGTCCTTTGGGTTGTGTGCCCTTTGTTTCGTTTATGACATTCTATCTTGAGATCTTCCATGTTTAATGTTTTATAATTGTTTTTCAAATTAGATTTTCAAGAATGCTTGTACCCATAGTTTAATAAAAGATTCTATCAATGTAAGGTGTATTATAAAACATGTCATTTTGTTTATTTACTTCTTGATTTTTTCTTGAGTTTTAAATGAATTATTTTCATACGTGAAGCTATTTTTGTTATGCTATTACGTCAGTTTTGTACAGTTAACTGTTTATGTAATTAAAAGATTTTCGCTTACGTTTAACTTTTGATGAGTGATGTGATTACTTATTATAAGAGGTTTGACATATGTTCATAGTGATACTAATTCTCTTTTGAATAACTTGGACTTGTGAAGTGAGTACAATGATTGGTTTGTTATGTTGGAATATTAGTTGATAATTTTACTCAAAATTTATTGAATATTCCAAGTTACAAGAAAGTGCGACTTTTTTTTTTTTTTTTTTTTTTGAAGTTATTTTGTAAAAGTGGTATGGTGCAAGAGTACCTTTGATTATTTAGGTTTTCCATCTAATAGGGGTTGATCATGCACGGATAATACAATTTGGATAGATTTTTCTTATATGTGAATTCATGTTGTCTATTAGGCTTTAAATTCTCTTGTGGATTATTGGAAAGGAATACATATATTTTTTAATTCTTTTATTGCGAGGATTTTAGGGTTGGTTTAGGTAAGAAGTCTATTTGATATTTTCCGTCAATTTTTGTTATAAATTTGTTAACTCTAGTGGGTGTAATTCTTAATGAGAACATATTTTAGAAGTGCGAGTCCATTTATGGACCTATGTAATGTATCAATTGGTTGATGTCATTGAAATTTTAGAAAGTTTTAAACCGCTTGGTTAATGCTAGTGGGTGGGGTAACTAGCTAGTTTATGTGAAGATAATTATGGTTTGAAATTTGAGTTTGTTAGGTAGAAATCTTAAGGTTGTTAATATTTTGAGATTAAATAATGTCATGTTAGCTGTCTTGTTAGGTGGGTGGATTTTATAAGGGAAGAATTTAGAATTTTAGATTGAGATTTGTTCTTATTGTTTAGAGGTTTAATTGAATATAGATTTGAATTTTAGTAGAGCATTTCTTTTTTGGAATCACCTTCTATTCACACAAGTTTAGCCTTGTCAAATTTGGTTAGAGTAATAGGCATAGGGTCTATAAAATATTTACTAGTGTTTGTGTTAATTTAGACAAATGCATGCCAGGAATCTATTCCAAGTCAGTAATCAAAGGACTATGAATAAATTTTGGGTTATCAGTTTAAACTCTAGTATAAAGTACTAGTTGTTGCAATGGTGATGATTTAAATATGAAGATAGAAGAAAATGAAAATATAGAACATTAAGTACATAAAATAAAGATAAGTGTAAAAGCAAAAACGAGTAATTTCCTTGATTAGTTATTGAATCTTTATAACTGTAATCAAGACTAGTATGCATAGTCTCTTAAGGGACAATCTGAATTTTGAATTAAATAGCAGTTCTTAAATAACTGTGACAATTGACTTAAAACCATGATTAACTTTTCGGTCTCTATCCTCCTATAATCAACTTCCTTTTCAGCCTATGTAGCTGGACTCAATTCAACATGTAAAGACTCAGTCTTTTTAGGATGTCAACAAGGCCCCTTCATATAACTTATTATTGAAGGGTAATTGGACTTAATCCCAAAAGGCACATTATGGAAGCTCTTAGAATTCAAATTGCTTTAAAACCAGCACTTGATTAGTCATGTGACCATGTCTTTCTTGGGAACTGAAACGTTTTTAATGTTTGGGCACCATCTTCTTCTCTCAAACACCCTATAACAATAACATAATTTGGGAATTCCTTTAGAAAGACTTGTGACTTCCATACAATTCTAGCAATCCAAACCCTAGGCTTTCTTTCATCAATGACGTATTCCAAGCCTTCAATTTCAAAAATCCCTGTTGAAATTCCTTTTCCTAAAAGATTCTAAGAACTACTTGGATCTTGTACTTAATATAAGTGTTATTCATAGGCTTCTTGACTCCTAAGTAAATTCTTCTCTTTTGATTGAACATTCTAATTTTTCACCCCCAATCTTAGGCCTAAGTAAAGACTTTTTCATTGCCCAAGATAAGCAAGTTCACTCCTTTAGTTCCTGGAGAAACTCTTCTTCTCCAAGAACAATATGATGTATCTTTCTTTACGTACCTAATTCCCATTAGGACTTGGACGACTAAAGAATCAAACTTCTATACATTATGACTTAGACTCTCTTTTCAACTGATAGAAGTTAACATTAGACTTATTACGGTTGTTGCCTGTTTTTGATCTAAAAGTCATAATGTATTCCATTTTCCTTATGGGATGATGATGCTTACCATTCTAGATATGACCACAATTTTCGATTTGAAATGTACTAGAGAAGAAGTTAATGTTTTTAGGATCCAAAGAACCTTTCAAACTTCAAAATTTTCAAAGACAACAAGTCTTATAGTAAGTCTATGGCTTTCAAATCGATGAACCTCTAGTGAAGTGACCCATGAAGAGCTTACGACCTCCTTTTGTATTAGCTCTACAAGAATGTCTTTTATGTTGCCATTGATGGAATGGTGTTTGAATATATTGTTTTGGATGAAAATCTAGTCGAAATCCAAATTCATGCTCTGGCTCCTTTTGTTTGGTCTATTGTTTACTGAGCCTTGAGTGACTTTGTTTATATAATTGAAAAATGACAATATCATGGGAAGAAACTAGCATTGGGTGGCCTGTTCTAGCTAATACAATGTCGGTTATTGGCTTCCTGAATTTGGCAACTGCGCTATTCTACACAATGATCATGCTTAACTCGAATGTTATGGCCATCTCGTTCTTCAAATGAAGGTCCTACAAAGCATTTCCTTCGAGGCCTTTTTAAAGATTTTTCATAGTTTCTTGTTAGACTGACCATAATTTTATGCCTCTCATTGACCTTGCTTATGGTGATTATATATGCAAGGTGAAGCTTATTGATATTCTTTCGGTCAAAAAGGATCAATAGAAGATATATATCTCCTTACTCTACTAGGCCTTCAATGTCAGGATCTTCATTTTAGATATTACCATAAGGGTGCAAATCGTCAATTTAGTGTGAAAATTTATGATCCTCACAGTTGTGCTCGCTAATTTGGTATAACACAATCCATTTATGTTCCTACTTTTGTATACATCCATTCTAAAGTCATTGACTAAACTGCCTTTAATAGACACGTTGATTTAACCTTGATCTATGAAATCTGTGATCTCCTCATTTGACCCCAAGTCGAGGCTTTTAATCCTTTTGTTGAGCAACAAATATAGCTAAACTTAACTGTTCACAAATTAATGGAAAAATTATATGGACACCCTGTTGGTTAAATATTTTGATGCAATTACTGGCCGTTTACTTTGCCATCTGAACCATACAAGATTATGTTACCTAAAATAGATTTTGGTTAATGTATCTTAGTTACCCAAACAATCAATAATTTCTTACATATATCTCACCCCAAAGCATCAACGGAAGCACTAGCATTATTTCTGTCAAGAAAAAAAGTTCATTGTAGTCAAAAATTATTTAATAAATTTAATCCTCTTGCATATCTAATTTTCTCTTGACATCAAAATAAAGTAAAATGGAATCCCAGTATATAAAAAGTGAAGTCCAATGAAATTAAAATATTATGCTTGTGGATTTTTGAGGTCCAAATGGCCAATTTGAATTTTGCGATGCAAAACATGAGAAACTCATGAGAATGGAGTCTTGCAATGACTAATACATGGAATCAAGACAATGAGGTCAAAGTAAGCATAATTATTTATAAGTCAAGTATGCAAATGGTATTTGGTGTGAATTCTCACCTAAATGGTTTCCATTCTTGAAAGCTGTATCCACAAGAACCCCATTCAAATAAAAAATAATAAGTATTTTTCCACTTTTAATTTCTTATTTAGAGGCATAGTCTAAGAGGATTTAATTGTTAAGGTACCATAAAAGGCACAACAAAAATAAAAAGTAGATGGAGTAAAGATGAGATTAAAGAGTCTAAGTGGATAAATCACAAAGACACATGTTTGATAGTTTTAAGTATGAATAGTTCCAACTGGTGAAAAACTTATAGGTTGTCAAATCTACCTATGCTTTCTTCATTTTCACACCCTCAAAGCTTGCTGAAGTTTGGCCTCAGCAAGAAACAGCTTTACACTGTTTTCTTCAAAACAATATTTAATACCTTAGAGGATTTCACATTGAAATAATGAGAGAGAATTATCAATTAAAATTAACAATTATGAAGGGCCAAAAATAAAAAAATAAAAATCTTCTATAACTCTTGTTGTTGCACATATTGTTTACCATTTCTTATGAGACTTGAGAAACTGTCCACGAAAGTTACTGAAAAAAAGTTGAAATATAAGCTATAGTAGAGACATTTCAATAAGAGTATCTTAATTCCTCAAACAATAAAAGTTAACAAATTCGACCTTGTATTCTTGTTTCTAGGAGTAACAATTACTTTGTTGGAACATCTTTTTGGGCTAGGAGGTAACTCCTGACAGTCCTTTTCATGCTCTACCAGAAAGCAGGTCAAACATAATAAGATTTAAACCCAATAGAAATAGAAAGTGTACCTACCATAGTGTCTGAACTGTTCTTGTCCTCCGTTAGTTAGATACCATAGGCTAAATGTATTCAGTGTGTGCATTTGATGAAATACAAGTTAAAGTTTTTAGAATTTCCTTTAGCTTTAAGTAATTTTCCTTTAATTTCTTAGCTAGATAGTGTTAAGTTTTCTATAAAATATTAGGATTTCACATTTAGAAGCTTAACCTCTTTGCCTGCATTTCCTTCAGAACAATTTTCTCTTCCCATAATGTATAAGAAATTTGGCTTAATCAGGAAGCTTTCTATAATCTTTTCCAACTCCTTTCAATTTAGCAAGAGATATTTTATTAACAATAGGAAGGTCAGGCCAATTGGAAGCTTCAAATTGATCCATTTTTACGAAAGAACAATAGGGAGGTCAAACTAAAATGCGGATGTTTAAGAATGGATATGGCTCATATTTCTTTATCTGGTTCGTGTCTCACCGTTGCCAATGCCTTTCAACCTAATATTTTCCAGTCATCCTGTTTCATCGTTTCTGGTTTTTTTTTCCAATCAATGACAAATACAAATCTCTCTAATATAACAGATACTCCATTTGTCACCATTGAAAATTCTGCGTATTGAATTTTTCAATTTTTGCTTCACTTTCATCTGTCAAGGCTCTTACTTGATTTAAACTGCCTAAGCTCTTATACCCGTTTTTAAATATTTAACAACACATTTGGTTACATGACATATAAAAGTATCAAAGTCATCTGATGCCAAATCGACTTGGTGCATGATTCCATCTATTTTCGGTAACATAAGCTTATGTTGTACCAATCTATTACGAAATTCTTCTTTGTTTAGGTAAGAAAGGAACATTTAATGTAGAAAAATATGGTGCAGATCCTTACCACTATGATAGCACATAATACACTTATGACCTAGAGAAAGAACTTCGTTAGGTCTTCACACAAATTTCGGACTACCATCGACCCTTCTGAATTATAAAACCATGTGATTGGTTCATCATGGAGATTGGAAATATGATATAACTGACAGGAAGGAACTGAAAAAGATTAGTTGAGCATATCTAACCTAGTTAAAGATAAGTAATACTTTACATATCTTTGGGAACTACAAGTTCATTGAAATTGCTATTGTTACAAAACTTTTGGTTGTTAAAACAAGATAATTTAAAAGTTCATGATAATAAACATGAATATGTGAATACTACTTGAGAAAAAATATTTCTTCTCTCAGGCTAACATGAACTTGTGTGTAACTATTTTCTTCTTCTTTTTTGCTTAGGCTCATTTTTTTTCAAAAAAGAAAAGTTGCTCTTGATAGAAGAAGTAGTGCATATAATAAAGTTGTAACTTGGCCCTTCTAAAGTCAAATGCCTAGTTCCACCATTCTATAGATCATTCACTTTCCTTAAACTTTGATAAGAAATGTATTATTCATCCCTACCCATTATTTCTCATACTTGGGACTTCATGTCAAATACATTCTATATAATGCACGTGTGTTATACATGTTACATCTTCAAGTTGTGTAAAATGAACTAAAATGAGTAGGATGTCAAGAGACATCTTCCTTTCTGATGGAACTAGGACTTGTTCTTTTTCACCAATTTGATGAATTGCATATCTTGTAAGTGTTTGAAATACTTGTGGTAACTTGGACAAGAAATTTTTTTAACTGAAAAAAAAAAAAAAACCACAGGAAAAGAAAGGTTAACATGACAATATGTCAAGTGTTGTAGATATTTTATGATTCTTACATCAAATTAAGTTATTGAAGCTAAGGGTATATTGATGTTCTTTTAAGGTTTCTTTAGGTTCTTCTAGCATTAAAGTTAAGGATGAGAAGTTTAGAACCGTGTATATAGTGGGTGCACACAATATTTCTTTAGTTTTTGGTGTGTTAATTGGAAAAAATTGTTGACATTCTTTTTGTTACTAATTGGTATTTTGAACAATGTCAGTTACTTGGTTATTTCGACAAGCCATTCATTGATTTTGTGGTACCATAAATCATGGAATGGTAATGTGTGCTTTACTTGCCATTCTAATCAAATTTATTGTATATGTAGATGAAGTTATAAAACAGGGGAAGTAAAAATAGAAAAAAAAAATTTATTTAAAAATTTGAAAGCCCCTTCCTTTCTTTGTAATAATTTTGTGCTATAATAAGTGAAATGGTCGAACTTAGGTTGGATTTAATATGAAACCATCAACATTCAAATTAAGGTTTTTATTATAGAAGGGAGAAAAGAATATTTTGAGTGACTTTCATTGCTTGAAAGAAAGTATATATATATCTTCTTCATTTTTACTGATAATAAGTGGAATAATAGAAATTAATTAGACGCAATGTGAAAGGAAAGAGTTATCTCTTATTGTGTAGCTTATAAGTCCAATAGGCTTTTTACGTAAAAAAAAAAAAAAATATGCAATGTGAAGGTGGAGAAAACTAACCTTTTTTAATCATAACTAACCATTATGTAGCAAAATCATTCAATTTTGATTGAGAACAAAGAAAAACTCCTTAACCTTCAGTACATTCTGTTTCTAATTCTAATACTGAAAATACAGTATTAAATCAGCTAGAAGTCTAATCTTAAAGGTTAATAAGAATATCATAACCATTAGTCATGATTACTTGTCTATTTTTACTTATCACAATCCTTCTTTTAAAAGATTGCTCAATCTCTTATGGCTGATGTTTCTCCTATGGCAGATAATGCTACTTCTGAGGAACGAATAACTGAAAATTCAATTGGCATAAGAGAGATAACAACAAGAAAGTTTACCGGTGGTTTTAATTATTATTCATTACCTTAGGCTGAATATTTTCCTTATAATTATTTTCTATAATTGACCAAAACTTACCTGACGATCTCAAGCAAGATTTACAAAGTCAAATTGATGAAAAATTGGTTAAATCTCTGCATGATATCTTTTCATTGGATTTCAACAAAGATGACACTGAAACGTTTGGAGTTATCGAATCGTCTGTAGAACCTCCAAGTACCATGCCTGTGAAGCGTAGTATTAATAACTTCAATCAAAGTCCTTTGGAAATTGTTCCTCTCAATGTCAACCCTTTATCTAGGCTTCAATCCAAACTTCAAGCTTAGAACATCTTGACTTATCTAGTGGTCTTACCATTGGGGTTAACAATAACCTTCTCAACTTAATTGGCCATGTTAAGGATTTACTACGGTATGCTAAGGCATGCAAATTGAAGTTCTCGACTAAAACAATAAAGAAAAGATTCTTGGAAGGACGATCTTGCTACTAAAAGTGCTCAATTCATAAAGAACGTGAGCTAGATTGAATATGACATAAATGAGATTGCTCAACTTTCAAACCAAATTCAATCTCTTCAAGCTCTCCAAGAAAAGAAGGTTTTGAAATAACAAGAATTGAAGAAACATACCAAGGGATCCATGGTCAACTCTGAAATGTTTCAAATTGCATCAAAAGACTTCTCGGTCTTTCAAGAAAAACTCAAACATATGTCGCTCAACAAGAAAAAATTCTCTTAGAAAAACAAACTGAGTGGTTTTCTTTTGGAAGATTTTTTTTCTTTAATCTCTTTTTACCTTAGTCAATATGCATTTTAAGCATTTGAATAATTAGTACTGCGTTAACTTGGTTGTATAAAATTCGCTTATTTATTCTATATCTTTGTAATTTGGTAAATATTTCTTTTTCCATGTCTCCCAAATTGAAGGATGGAATTCTTTTAAATATTTTCCATTATTTGGCAATTTATGGCTTATAACTTCTCAATTTGATAGTTGATATGCTCTATTTTTTAATACTTCTTTTATCGTAATGGACCTTCCTAATTAGGTTTGAACTTCCCATAAGCTTCATCATTAACATTCAAAGGTAAAATACATTTCAAACTAATTCACCTTGATTGAATGTTTTCATATGAACCTTTTATTGTAAGCCTCTGCCACTTGACATTTGTGAGCAATTAATCTATCTTATGCTGATAACCAAACTTCATATAGCTTTTCTAACTCTACAAGCATTGCCTCGTTGAATTCTTTGGGAGTAAGATTATTCTAAAATGCCATTCTAAGACCATAATTTCAAATGCATCATTACCCTAAGATAGAATGAATGGGATCGTTTCAGCCCTTTTTCGTTTGGTACTCCTTATGGCTATGTCTCTTAGCTTATTGCTAACATTTTTTTCCAGTATGCCGATTATTGTTTTATTTGAGGCTTTGGCTTGACCATTTGCTTAGACATAATAAGGTGTTGAATGAACCACCCTTATACTATATTCTTAACAAAATATTTTCATCTTTTACTCACTATTATGTAATAGTTTCAGGAATACCAAATCGATGAATAATATGTTCTTTTATTACCTTAATTATTGTCTCGGTATTATGAGACTAAAAGTATTTCTTATTACCATTTTGTGAAAAATCTATTGTAACGAGAATATAATAGTACCTTTTGCTTGACTCTTGTTTAATTTTGCAATCAGATCCATTGGCTATTCTCAAAATGGCCACAGTTTAACTATAGGTGTTGTTCTGATGATGGAACCTTCATAATTTAATACCTGACTGATGAGCTCCACATACTTCTTCTTAGGTGTTTAGCATAATGACTAGTGCCTTTGGCTGATTAATAGATCGCAACAAAATACCTTCAGGGGTCCTTTTGTATGATTGATCATCACCAAAAATAACTAAGTGAACATATTTTATTTTTTTTGGATTATATTTGATATTAGAATCTGGTAAATAAGCAATAATCTTGCAACTCAAGTCCATATTTGCCCCTAAGTCAACAGGTAAATCTTTAATGATTGGATATCATTAAAATATTAGGACATTTAGGGTCATGCACCACATACATAAGAAATTAAAATTTTCCTTAACCAAGAACCTAGGTATTCAATTATATATATATTACGAAAGCAAAAGATTAAAATTAACCTTTTGAAGCTTTACTCACGCAACTAGTTTGATTGTTTAGCAAGGATGCTTGGAGTTCCTTTACAAATCGTCAAAACAATTATCCCAATCAAACACAAAGTATGACCAATGATTTGTAAGTTATTCAAATGAATAAGCCTCTAATGAAATAGTTCACACAATTGATCATTAAGAACCTTTACCTTTTTCAAAAAGGATTCAAAGCAATCGATTCACCTTTAGGATATGTGTTAGCTTCCACTTGGTTGAATTGCTAATGGAGGATTGTTTTTGAAGGATAAACAACAACTAAAACAATGACATATTGATTCACATAATTGATGTAAATGACACACTAAAACAATGACACATTTAAACATAAACAACAACTAAACAACCTAAACACCAATAACATAAAGCAACCAAAAACACATAACACACCCCCAAACTTAAACGTGACATTGTCCTCAATGGAATAAAATAACAAAATAGAAAATAAAGTAGTAAAAAGGAACTTCCCTAAAAAGTCGAAGAGTGCCTAATCTTCTTCCTCTTCATCGTCTGCCATGTTGTCAAAGAAAGGAGGATCCAGGTATGTTGGAAAGGTAGTCATGTCCACTCCTATATGTTTCGTACACAAGCATAGCATTTGTACCATAGAATTAAGGCAACTTTGTTGGTGCTTTTAGAGTCTCTCTACCTACTCCATATGCTTAGTCAAAGTCCTGGGCCTCTATGGCCGGGCTGTAGATAGTTGAGATGGTTGTGAGGCTAAAGATGAGCTACCTCCTACTAACAAACTATTATAAACCGGAAAGTGGGAAATATAGTCTTATCAATATTCCTCTTAGGTTGGATCAACTCTTCATTATTGTCAAAATGCATACCAGCCCAAACACATAAAACAGTGATCAAACATGGAAATTGATATTTGAAAAAATATGGCTCCTAGTATCAATGCTTTTGCTAGTAAGAATGGAATACAAAAGAATAACTCTTTCCTTAGTGACATTACTAATATGCGTATAAGACAATATATTGTTAGACAAGAGTAATAACCAAGCCTTTTCATACTTGCTCATTGCATTGGCAGGAAAGTAATTAGCTATCCTTTGGACAATTTCCATGTCGTTCGACCCTTGAATAATAAAAAGATAACCTCCTCTAAATCGGCCCCACCTTCTAAAAGTGAGCTGTACTCATCTTCTTCAATGTCTTGCAACCCATAAATTGTATTAATGGTATGGCTATCAAATGGAACTTATTGCCCACAAACAAACTCTTTACCTTTCTTGTGATCGGGGGAGGGGAGGGGGGGCATTGGCATATAACTCCCTTACTAATGAAACAATTGCTGATTTTGGTGGATCATAAAATCGGCCTAACGATGGGCTTTGATGATATCATAGATTTTCTCATGGAACATCGACATCAAGTCAAATCTTTTTTCAGCTATTATACTTCGGTTCACAAGTGAGTGTGTAAACCGTCCTTAACCTTTTTTAGACATATTTGGTGTGGTCATATGTAGCACTAGAACCACCCATTAATCTCTGTAGAGGCATAACTACACTCTCAATTCAAAAACACAAGATACATAATGTGTATAGATATCCCACAATCCCAATCCAACCCGTAACAAAATCACAAGCCCAATACTTATATAGCACATCAATATCAAAGACAATCAATTTCAAGCATGTAATCCTCCACAATTCACGAGAACCACAAACCCCCAATTTATATTAGATCGATCCCCAATTTTTCAACCTTACAAACCCAAATTCGAGTATAGCATGAATAATGCAGAAAATTGATTACCTATGGTTCAAAACAAGCTCAAATCCTTAAATAACTTCAAGGCAAGGCATATATTCATAGTAGATCAAGAATTTTCATTCTTCTCACTTCAGAAATGTGAAAAACCCTTGATTTATAAGAAACTTACTTGCAAGAGGGAAATCAACTTAAATCTTGAAGGACAGAGTAGTCATGGATTCCATTATTGAAACTTTGAAGAAGATGAACCTTGAATCACTTGATTTGGGCAATGGGTCTTGGATTTTTGAGTAGGGATTTAGGGATGTAGGGAATGTTTAGATATGAATTGGGGTTGAGAATGCATGAAATTCAGGCTATTTAAAACAGCCCTTGCCAATGATGCCTAGGGGCTAGCAGTGCTGGTGCCGTGGAGCAGCAGCTGCTGCCTGTTCCACGAGCTAGCACCATGGAGCCATTTACTTCTGTCTTGTTTGATTTTCTTACTTTTGGTGCCTAAAAGTTGGTATTGTGGTGCCCAACGGTTTTGTTTTGAAGTTTTGACATGTTTTAAAGTGTTTATATTGTTCTTACAAGACAAAACAAAGAAATTCAATTAAATTACTCTAAATAAGACTAAAAAACTTGAAAACTAAAGGAAAAGTTTAGAAACCTTGGGTTACCTCACAAGTAGCGCTTGATTTATAGTCATCGATTTGACTTTGTTATGCTCATTCAGCATTGGCTAGAGTGATGAAGGACTTTTGATGATCAATAGAACTTTCCTTATAATGTTTGAGTCTTTGCCTATTAACCTTAAATTTGTTATCTAGCTTCTTTTCTTCGGCTATTCCCACAACTTTATAATGATACACTTTAGTGACTGTGAAAGGTTCGGACCATCTTCACTTGAGCTTTCCCAAAAATAGCTTCAAACAAAAATAAAAGAGTAAGACCATCATACCATGCTCAAAGTGGCGGTCCATAATCTTCTTGTCATGCCATTTTATTTTTATCGTTCCTTATAAATCTTTGCATTCTCATCTACTTGAAGCCATAACTCATCCATCTCATTAAGTTGAAGTAGCCTCTTCTTAACAGCTACATAGAGGTTAAGATTCAACTTCTTAATGGCCCAATACGTGTTGTGCTCTAACTCCACCGGAAGGTAGCATGCTTTCCAAAAACAAGTCTATACAGAGACATTCCTATAAGAGTTTTCGAGGTTGTACGATATGCCCACAATGCATCATCCAATCTTTTAGACTAATCTTTTCATGAATGGCATACTGTTTTCTCCAAGATTTTCTTGATTTCTCAGTTGGAAATTTCGGCTTGGCTACTAGATTGTGGATGATAGGCCAAGGCAACCTTGTGCGTGACTCCCTACTTAGCTAAAAGGGCCTCTAAGTGCTTGTTGGAAAATGGGAAGCCCTTTACTAATAATTGCTTTAAGGGTGCCAAATCGAGTGAAAATTCTTGTCTTAAGGAAGTTCATCACAACCTTTGAATCATTTGTTGGTAAAGCTATTGCTTTTACCCATTTGGAAACATAGTCCACTGCCACCAAAATATACTGATTGTTGTATGACGATGGGAAGGGATCCATGAAGTCAACTTCCCATACATCAAAAATCTCCACTTCAAGGATGTTGTTTAGAGGCATCTCATGTCTTTGGAGGATGTTACCCATCCTTTAGCACTTATCACAAGCAGCAACAAAATTATCAGTATCCTTAAATAAAGAGGGTTAATAAAAACTTGATTTGAGAACTTTTGCTACGATGCGCTCTTTTCCAAAATGTCTACCATAGTGTAAGGAATGACAATGCTAAAGAATACTTTGAATTTCTTCCTTCGGGACACACCTTTTAAGTATTGGATTAGACCATTGCTTAAATAAGAAAAGGTCATCCCATACATAATATTTGACATCATGCAAAAACTTTTTTCTTTGTTGGAAAGTCAAATTAGGAGGAAAAACTTTACTCACAATTTAATTAACAAATCAATATACCATGGTAACTTTGGATGATCAACCTAAAAGAGTTTTTAATCTGGGAAATTCTCATTGATCAAGGTTTGATCAACAATTTTCTCATCACCTTCCAACCTTGATAGATGGTCTGCCACTTAATTTTCCATTCTTCTTCGACCTCTAATCTTTATTTCAAACTCTTGGAGCAAGAGTTTCCATCTAATCAACATGGGTTTCGCATCCTTTTTGTCAATCAAATACTTAATAGCAGAGTGGTCAGTATAAACAATAACTTTAGTTCTAATAAGATAAGAACAAAATTTATCAAAAGCAAACTCTACTACTAACAATTCTTTTTTAGTGGTGGTGTAATTGATCTAAGCTCTAGTTAATGTCTTACTAGCATAATAAATAGAGTGAAAGATCATATCCTTACGTTGTCCTAGTACTGCACCTACTGTATAGTCACTAGCATTACACATAAGTTTAAACGAAAGATTTCAATTAGGAATAACAATTATAAGAGTAATAATTAATCTTTGTTTTAACTCTAAAATGCAGCTAGGCATGCTTCATCAAAATAAAATGGAGTATCTTTTTCTAAAAGGTTACATAGCAGTTTTGAAATGTTTGAAAAGTCCTTAATGAACTGCCTATAAAAGCCTACATGCCCTATAACGCTTCTAATACCTTTTACTGAACTAAGTGGTGGGAGTTTCTCTATTGCTTCAATCTTAGCCATATCCACCTCTATGCCTTTGCTAGACATCTTATGTCTTAAGACAATCCCTTCTTGTACCATAAAATGACACTTTTCCCAATTCAAGACCAAATTGGTCTTTTCACATTGTTTAAGCACACATTTTAAATTATTAAGACAACTATCTAAAGAGTCCCCAAAAATAGAAAAATCATTTATGAATACATCAAGATTATGCTCTACCATGTTAATAAAAAAAGTCATCATACATCTTTGAAAAGTAGCAAGTGCATTACAAAGACCAAAAGGCATCCTTTTAAAGGAGAAGGTGCTATAGGGACAAGTACAAGTGGTATTTTCTTGGTCCTCTAGAGCTATAAGTATTTGGTTATATCTTGAATAACCGTCTTAAAAATAGTAAAATTGCTTACTTGCCAACTGATTAAGCATTTGATAAATAAAAGAAAGAGGAAAGTGGTCTTTCCTTGTGGCTTTGTTAAGCATGTGGTAGTCCATGCATACATGCCATCCGGTCATAGTCCTTGTAAGAATGAGTTTATTCTTGGTGTTAGCCACAACTGTCATCCCTCCTTTCTTTGGTATGCACTGAATTAGACTTACCTATGAGCTATCCGAGATAGGGTATATAATGCCCGCATCTAGCAACTTTATCACTTCCTTCTTGTCTACTTCTTTCATGATTAAATTAACATGGCTTTGATGTTAAATGGTAGGTTTATGAATGTCTTCAATCAAAATTTTATGCATGTAAAACGAAGGGTTTATGCCTTTGATGTAGGCTATGGTCCATCTTAGTGCCTTCTTATGTTCTCTTAGTATACGAAGGAGTATCTCTTCCTGCATGTTAGTAAGAGCAGTATTAATAATAACAGTCAAAGTAGATGATGGACTAATGAAAGCATACCTTAGATGTGGTGGCAATGACTTTAGCTTCAATGTAAGTGGCTTTTCAATAGAGAGCTTAGAAGCCAAAGTTGTGGAAGCCGGAATGTCATGAGATTCAAACTTGAGGTTTGATCTTGCTATGAAAGGTGAAGTATCTAATAATTTCATGCACTCAATAAAATTGTCATCTTCTCTATTAGTACTAGAAATTATAGATGCTTCAAGAGGGTCAATAATTTCACCACATCAAAAGCAAAACATTCTTCATAGTCTAAAGGAAATTTTATAGCATTAAAAAAAATATTACCTCTTGGTCTTGAACCTTCACGGTAAGCTCACCTTTTTGCACATCAATTAGGTTTCTCTATGTAGCTAAGAATGGTCTTCCAAGAATGATAGGGATTTCTCTATCTTCTTCCATGTCAAGCACAATAAAATCATTAAGAAAAATCAATTTATCGACTTTAACTAACACATCCTCTACTATTCCCCTTGGATAGGTTAAAGACCTATTAGCTAGTTCCAATGTAACTAATGTAAGCTTAACTTCTCCCAAACACAATTTCAAACAAAGGCATTAAATTAATACTAGCTCCTAGATCACATAAAGCCTTACTAAAAAAATTAAGTACCAATAGTATAAGGGTTAGTAAAACTACCTGGATCCTTTAACTTTGATGGGAGTTTCTTTTGTAGTATAACACTACATTCTTCAGTGAAAGCAACAGTTTCATACTCACCTAACCTACTCTTCTTAGACAAGATATCCTTTATGAACTTGACATAGCACGACATTTGTTCTAAAGCTTCAGTAAATAGTATGTTGATGTAGATCTTTTTGAACATTTCTAGGAACTTTTGGAATTGCTTGTCAAGATTCTTCTTTTAGAATCTTTAAGGAAAGGGTAATGGTGAAGTAGGACACAATGGATTCATTGGTTTAATCTTTTTCCTCTTTCTTTTCAATTGAAGTATTTCAATTAGTTTATTCACAACTTCAACTTGTTTATTCGGCTCCTTAACTGTCTTACCACTACTAAGTGTGATTGCCTTACATTGCTCTTTATCTTTCCTTGGATTAGGCACAGTGTCACTTAGGAGGGCACCTTGAGGCCTATTTGTCAAGGCATTAGCTAGCTGGCCTATTTGTGTCTCAAGAGTTTTTAAAGAGGCTACTTGACTTTAGATCATTGTATCAGTCCTCGACATGTATTGCATCAACATGCTCTCCAAGGACGGTTTTTCTCTTGTGCAGCCATTGGTCTTACTTGTGGTTGAAACCTGGAAAGATAGTTAAGCTTTGGAGTATTTGAAGTCCCTTAATTATTCCAATTAAAATTAGGATGGTTTCTCCATTCCTGGTTATAACTGTTAGAGAAAGGGTTGTTTTGCCTATTATAATTGCTCATATATTGCACTGCTTCGTTGTTTGGCCATTAGTCACTAGTATGACCATCTCCGCATATTTCGCAAGCCATAACTAGATTCTTGATTGCCAAAACCCAAGAGTATTAAATCTTTTAGCTAGACTAACTACTTGTGCCATTAAGGCAGTTAGGGCATCTAACTCATGTACCCTAGCTAATCTACAAGTTACAAGTCACTTAAATGGTCATTGATAATTGTTTGAAGCTATTGCTTCTAATAGCTCATATGCTTCATTAATGGACTTTCCCATAAATGGCATCAATGGGGGTTCTTGTTTGGCTAACTAAACCATTGTAGAAAGTTTGGACTTGTAACCACTTTGGAATGCCATGGTAGGGGCACTACCTCAACAAGTCCTTTGTATCTTCCCCATGCTTCATAAAGAGATTCTTGGTCTTATTGCATGAATGAGATGATTTCATTCCGCAACTTAGCTATTTTGGCTGGTGGAAAGAATTTTGCTAAGAACTTTTGAGCCAAGTCCATCCTTGTAGTGATGGAGTGGGATAGCAAGGAGTACAACTAACTTTTCACCGTATCTCGAAGAAAGAAAGGGAGAAAGCCTGAAACGAATAACATCATCAAAAATGTCATTGCACTTGAAAGTGTCGCACAACTCCAAGAACATCACCAGATCAGCATTCGAAGCATCGTTTGGAAGGCCAACAAATTGCAACATTTGTTAGATCATTTGAATCTGGTCTAGATTAATTTCAAAGTTATTAACTTGAATTGCTGGCCATTGGATGCTTGAATGATAAGACTTCAATTAAGGGGACAACATAGTCCCTTAAGACCTTAGGCTCTTGATCACCAGCCATTGTTGAATTTTGCAAAGTAGCTTGTTGGTTCTCCTTTTACAGTCTTCGAATTGTCTTTTCGATCTTGGGATCAAAAGGAACAACTTCCAAGCTATGAGTTCCTCGTAAAAACCTGAAACAAAAAATAAAATCTGAATTAAAACTAGAACTAGCTGGTATTAATAGTAACAAGAATAGAATAATTCCTTGGCAATGGTGCCAAAAATTTGTTGTGAAAAATACTACGCAAGCGGACGTATCGTTTAAACAAGTAATAAATTGTAAGTTAAGTATCGTTCCCACAAGGAATTAATTCTATCAAGCAAAGTACTAAAATTTACTAATTTAAGATTATGTAAAGAAAACCTAGGATTATGATTTTCTTTACACTTCACTTAATTTACTTTATCTTATCATGCTTAGTTATGATATTATGTTATTAACCTCGGGTTCCAAGTTAATTATAAGTATCTTTCGAATTGTTTATAATTCGTACCTTAGTTAATCAATTCACTATATGTCTATGAGAATTGAATTAAGCAAGGTTCATTAAGAACAAACCTATACTTAGTATTTTAGGTTAAAGTTAACTTCTTATTTATTACATAGTCATGCCTAGAGGATATCAAACCTAGGATTATGATTTTTTTTACACTTCACTTAATTTACCTTTATCTTATCATGCTTAGTTATGATATTATGTTATTAACCCAAGGTTCCAAATTAATTATAAGTATCTTTCGAATTGTTTATAATTCGTACCTTAGTTAATCAATTCACTATATGTCTATAAGAATTGAATTAAGCAAGGTTCATTTAGAACAAACCTATACTTAGTATTTTGGGTTAAAGTTAACTTCTTATTTATTACATAGTCATGCCTAGAGGATATCATAACCCCCCATATAAGAATGTCTTGAAGCTTCATCGTCTTTGTTTATTATACCATCATCATCTTCATCTACTCTAGCAGCTTCGTCTTCATTTGCAGCTATAATACTTCCACCTCCCTCTACAGCTCAACCTCCAGCTTCCTCTACAACTCCACCTCAAAGTATTCCATTACTTGTTCCATCCTCAGAGTTGGTGTAGGACCTTTCTGATGTGGGCTCTTAGATCCTATCGAGCTAAGGATCTGCACTAACATATAAGTTACAATTTCAAACTTTGATAATAATTTTTCTTGTTTATTGAATTTATATGAATTTCATTATTCTTGCACTACTTAACTTATAATGCATCTACAGGTCATGATTACGATGCCGAGCATGGCACGAATCTTAAGCCCTGTATGGAGGACGACGTCCCCTATGAGGCGAGTAACCTCGCTGAGTGTGCTGCAAGCACAGAAAGGAAGAGGGGAAATAATGAGATTGCCCTCCCCATGAGATTGAGGAGGATTGCCCACTCATCCATATAGCTGGAGACAAGTAAATAAATTATCTTTTTTGTATTTAATTGTATTTATACCTTGTACTTTACTAATGTTCATTTCTTTTTGTTTGTAGTGCAGAGCATTCTTTGGGGGTGACCCCAAGAACACGAAGGTGGCCATTACCATTTCTAGTATTATCATAAAGCACCTTTTTGAGTTCACCTTTTTGATACGTTCTTCAAGTACCCTTCAAAATGTTTGATCCTATGGTAAGTTCAATTATATTATTTTTTTTAGTTTTAATTTCATGTCAATATGTTGTTAAATTACTGACAATACACCTTTTTTTTGTAATTTATGCTGCAAAAATAGTTAGGGTCATTCTGGAGGAAAATGTTGTATCTCGAGCTGTGTTTGATGCAGTAGCCGTGAAGAGATGCAACCATGTATTCTAGAAGCTACATGCCAAGTTGAAAAGGATTCAACCATCCGACACACTCACTTGGAAGGAGGGTGCCCAAATTGGATCCCACAAAATTGGTATAGTTCTTGTGTGACAAGTGGGTGAACCTTGACTTTTAGAGGCTCTCCCACATGATGGCCTTGAATAGGAAAATGCATATAACATATAAGAAATAATAAAACATTTGTGTCTGGTATTTTGAGTTTGGTGATAAGTCTATGAAATAGCCTTATTACATTTTATTTTTATTCATATTATTTTCTATGTTATTGAGTTTTAGTTTAATTGTTGCCTAGTTGAGTCATTTGTTTTAAAATGTTGAATCTTAGTTAAGTATGTTTAGGATTTAGCCTTTAATTAGGAATTATATTCATTCTTAACTTAGTTTGTATGTTTTGAAGGTTTAATGCTTAAAAGAAACCCCTTTGAAGTCAAAGTAGAGTCAAACAAGGATTTCTTACATGTTGGGCACAACGGCCACAAAAAAAGGGGCACCACAGCTCCCAAAATCGTGCGGCAAGGCAACCAAGCAGAGGCTAGGGGCACCTAGATAGGAAGGCAGCCAATGCCTAGGAAATAGAAAATGGGCGCCCCAACGCTCAAAGGTGACCTTGCATTCTGATTTTCAGTGTTGAGGCGTTGAAACTTCAGTGCTTGGGCATCCTAGTCTAAGTTAAACTATTTTTTAGAGTTTTGAAGCCTATTTAAAGAAGTTTATGTTAGGGAATATAAACAAAAATTAACCTGAGAAACTCTAGAGATTAAGAGGCACTTAAGAATGCAAGAAGAAGGGATAACTAAAGTTTGAAGAATGACAATCTTTACTCCTTCTTTACTTTCTTGTATTTACTTTATATTTTTATTGATAAAATCCATGCTTACACTAATTAGCATGAAGTAGTTACTTCTCTAGGATTGTAATAAAACTCAACATGTAGTTTGGTTTTATGTTATAATTTGATTGTTTGGGTTTGGTATATAATTTATTTATCATATTCTATGCTTTATGCTTCTAGTTAATTAGCTACCAATTAGATTGATTTGGCAACTTAGAGGAACCTTAACGAAGGAAATCTAGGTTTAGCCTTGAATAAGATTGTACTTGTTTGAATTCATTCATATGCTTGTTTGAATTCATTCACATGCTAGTTTGAATTTGATTTGTTTGTAAGATAGAAATATACTTTCATACCTTGTGTAACTATTGTTAGGTCTATTCTTAATGAGTCTAGCTTAATTCAATTCTCATAGAAATATAATAATTTGTTAAGTTAGATATTATTTTAAACAATTCAAAAGATACTTATAATTGAATAAAAATCTTAGGTTAATAATTCGACATCACAATTAAGCATAATAATATAATAATAATCTAAATGAGTGTTGAGGGAAGTTGTAATTATGAGTTTCTTCATTATATTCTTACGTTTGCTTGCTTTAGTTTTGTTTAGTTATAAATCTCTCAAAAATTATTCATTTGGATAAAGTTAAAATTGGTCAATTTTAGTACTTTGCAATTGTTATATCTAATTCTTCGCGGGTTGGACACTCTACTTACACTTTATTACTTGTTTACTATATGTGCACTTGCATGGTAAATCTAATAACATTTGGGAAATAGATGCAGTAAGATAGATACAAAATTTCTGCATCTGCGCAAACACAGAAAATATTATATGAGTCTTGTCTTACTATTTCTGAGTATCTGCATCTATTATATGACTTTTTGCATCTACATTGCACAAAAGTAAATAACAAATTTTCTTTTAGTGCTGGAAAAAGAGCCAGATCCATGCACATTGAAAACATAACTAATATTCAAATGATTTGACAAATCAAGTCTATATGCATTTGGTCTAAATTTATCAATGATAGAATAAGGGCCAATGGATTTAGCATGTAATATCTTGGGTGAAGTGGAAGGCATACGTTCAGAATGTAGGCGAGCTATGACATTATCACTAACATTAAATTTTGTAGCCCTACGATGCATATCAATAAGTTTTATAATCAACAATACTCATTGTATGTTTTCTTCTAATTTCACCAAACAAGTTATGAATATGGTGCACAAAAAATTCATCAGGCTTGTCCACATGAATATCGGATGGCAAAGGAACAATATAAATAAAGGTACGGGGATTTGTAGCCATATACACACTCAAAGAGACCTTTCTCTACAAAACCATTGACATATTTATAATAGGAAAATTCAAACATAGGCATACAACACCAAATCTGTTATAACCTAACACCTTAGTGATATGTTTTAGAGTTGTGTATGTAACTTGGGGTTAAAAGAGAAATAAAAATATAAACAAAGTAAACTAAAGCACATAAACATTTAACATACGGACACACACATATACACATACATACATATATATATATACCTATGTATTAAGAATTATTATGCATCACAATTTTAATTTATTGACTTTGACTCTACTTTCTATATTTTTTTTATTGTCTTTATCCTTTATTTTGTTTTCCCTTATTTAGCCGATTACCTTTCTATATTGTTCCATCGCCTCTGTTTTCTTTCATTCTCTTTGGTTCCCATATTTTTCCCTGCTCCAACTCATGTGCTTTGCTACCCTTGTAGTTGAGCCTTTCATCTCCTTCAAGCTTCCTTTCTTTAAGGTTATGGAAGGCTTCAATAGGTGGATAACAAAGATGTTGTTTAGCTCAATTCCAATAGCCAGCAGCTACCTGTTTGTCCTTCTTCTTCTCACCAATCAACGCCACCTAGAAGAGCAATGGCTATGGTCCTTTGTCCTATTTAGCTGGTTGTCCCCTTCACACAAAGCAGCAACTAAAGAACAAAGTGGAAGGCAGCAGCCTATGGTAGCAATAAGCTGCAATTAAGCCATAGGTTAGGTAGTTTAAGCTACCTCAAAATTCAAGTGTTTACCTTGTTTTCTTAAGGTTTAATCTTAATCCTTCCATGTTTGTTGAGAATTAAATGTAGGATTTAATTTAGTTGTTAATAAAAGTTTAGAAAAACAAGTAACATATATGGTCGTTATATGAATTGGAAGAGGGAAGATTGGGATTTAGTTGTATTGATGTTGAAAGTGTGCAATTCAAACTTTGGATTAACTTGTAATTAGTTTAACTTGAATTTTATGTTTGGAATATGAATAAAAATGGGAATGGATGGATTTGTATTGATTTTCTTAGTGTACGTGTATATATATATATATATACATACACATGCACTAGAATAAATCATGCCTTTAAGGTATTCGATAAAATGTCTAAGAGAAGTTAACTTTTAGTAAATGCATAAAAATTGATCTACATATGTTTTATTAGTTAAATGATTCATTAGGGGATTATAACCGTGAAATTTACAAACTAAGTAATACTTGAAATTATGATTTTCAGCTCCAAAAAAGTGTGGTTGATCTATCGCCAACTTTGGATTTGGCATTTGAGAAGGAATGACATGCCAAATCCGTAAACTTTGTGAGTGGAAAATGTCATCCTTTGGTTGCTAGTGTATTGTTGGTAATTCTTTAGGTGTATGCATGTGCATAAGTGAATGTAGTTTAAATTGTGAATGTCTTATACTTTAATTGAAATCATTAGTAATAATACTATGTTGTTGACATTCTAATATTAATTGTACTATGATTTGATGTGAAACCTTGTTTGTGAGTGTTAAGGGCCAATGAAACTATTTTTTATATATGAAAAAGAATCCATGTGCTCCTAGGATAATTTGATTTGATTATTTGATATTCGATCAAAAATATTTGAATAAATCTGCCCCAGGGAGGATATGTGAGGAGTTTATAGAAATTCTTGGTGTGCAGGAGCAAAAGGAGGATGCGTATTTGATGTGTGGGTGCCTGAGTTACTCCGATTGGCCCTTTTGGATGCTTTGATTGAATTGTTTGTATATTACCTTTTGTGTAAGTTGTATTGGTTTGATTTTACATTTCTACATTTATGTATGTATGAAATGGAATTGTTTTTATAATTAGTGTTCATATGAGTTTATTCGATCTACGTACTTTATTTATGTATTGATTGATGTTGATACCCTTTGGGTATATTTTTTACTCACTGGTTCATTATGACTCACACCTTTCTTGGATATTATTTTTTTAGTATTAAGATCTCAGCAGACATCACCAATGGATACTTGACCTGCCGATTGTCTTGCGGCAAGGTATATATATCCAAGATCACCTTCTTAAAGCCAAGGGATGAAGCTTTGCAGTCACATTAGGGCTTAAGTTTCGGATTTTTATTTGTGAAATAGTTGAGTTTGTTATTGTTTATAGGATAAAATGGAGTGAAGCTCCTTATAGATATTGTTATTGTTGTTGATTGGTTGTGTATAACCAATTGTATAATTGGGTATATTTCACTTTACTGGGAACCTCTACCAAAATTTTTAGTTAAATCACTATGCATCTTAGTACACGAGTCTTTGCATATGGTTTTGTTTATATAAAACTTTCCTTTTTAACTTCTAATTTGGTCAATGGTTATGTGCATCTCTTTGATTTGGAGTCAGGGTTATGGAGGTTTAGTTATCCATTCCTTCGGCCAGTCATGCCTCCGTGTGGGGTATGACAATATACTAATTACCATGCTTCTGTCTAACAATGCATCTAAGCAAGTTACCCAAATTATGATTAACAACATCAGTCTATCCATCAGTCTAAGTGTGAAAGGAAAATGATAACTCCACGCTAGTACCATGTAGTTTCCACAGTGTTCCAAAAATAACTTATTAGAAAGTTGACATCCTTATCAGACACTATAGAGGAGGGTAACCCATACAATTTGATTACCTCTAAAAAAAATAATTAGCCATATAGGAGGCATCAGCAGTCTTGTTACATAGTATGAAATAAACCATCTTAGAAAGCCTATCAATTTCAACAAAAATGCTATCTTATTCACTACTAGTTTTAGATAATTCTAAAAGAAAGTCCATGCTCAAATCATTCCAAGGTATCCATGGTAAAAGAATAGGGGTATAAAAATTAGTGTTTTCTTTCCTATGGCCTTTCCTAGTTGACAGACTATGGCTTTATATCTCGACCTTAGTGACTAACTTCCTACCAACATGCATCTTCAAAATAAAGAAATCTCTCAATGAGGTATGTTGAATGCATAATCTAATGTCACTAAACATATAACCGTAAAAAATAAAATGAAATCAACATGCTCTTTACTGTTATAGTCACTAATTGCACACAAAATCTCACTAAAATCATGATGTAATTACACTACAAGAAATGTTACTATCTTTGACAACAAAACGTTGTCCCTGATAGTCTATCATTGATAACATGTATTAGAGATGACAATTTAGCCATCTATTATAGTGTTTTTGCTATCACAACTAAAGAATGAAAAACTTTACTCCATTTCACTGATAGTTAACTCCATATAGTTGATTTCCAGCTAAATGGCAAGAAACTGTATACAACAACATGTCTAAATATCTGCAATAACGTTTGCTACTGCTAATATGGCCTAATGAGCAGTTAGTAAATTCTTTCATTAGTTTAAAGGTTCTTTGTTTCTTTGTTTTTTTTTGTAGTAATAAAGTGTGGTTGTTGAATTAATCTGTCTAGTATAGTATTGGTGGTTCTAGTGAGATACTGGTAAAGCGTGGGTTGTTTATGTATATCTAGATTGTATAGACGTTATTAAAATTTGAGATCTTTTATTACTTGGTTAATGTTGGTAATAGTGTAAGACTAGGTATGAAATGCATCTTAAGATGTTTAGAGTCAGGAGTTTGTGCTAGATAGAGGTTTTAGTCTAAAGTACCAAGGTTATTACTCCTCTGAGTTGTCTTAGTCAAAGTTAGTTGTCAAATAGGTGGGTTGATTTTAAAGGGCGTGATTAGGATTAGTTTAGGGTGTTTTGAAGTCTAAGATGTAGGTGTTTTGTAATCAAGAAAATTAAGTTTGAATGTTGGCGAAGACTTCTTGTTCGAGGTCACCTAGAATGATAAGATTAAAATCTTTAGCAACATTTCACTAAAATCTTTAAAATCTTGGATTTTGATCAATCTAAAATTTGATGTAAAGTTTTAAGATATATCTTTGAAACTTGATATTTGGGTTGTTTGATTTTTTTTTTTTTTTTTTTTTTTTTAATGACTTGGGGTTTTGGTACTCTCGGCACGACATTAGGGAATTTTTTTATTAAAAATATACTTGTAAATTTTATGAAAGTTGATATTCAAAGAAAACTTTGCGAAGCCATTGTATTTTGAAAATTTAATAATGGTGTTTCTTGTAAACAATTCTTATAAACTATGAAAGGTTTTATGAGATGTGTTATTTGTTAAATGTACATCTCAAGTTTTAAATCTTTAAATTATTTGTGCATTTGTCTGTTCCTGACCATATGTTGTACTTGCCGATTCACTGAGCTTGTTAAAGCTCACTTCACTTTGTTTACTAGTTTTACAAATACTTAGCCCGAGCGTATCTTCATTTGAGCTTTAATGTCAGCACTTGTTCCTGCTAGAACTCCACACTTTGCTATTCTATTAGTGTTGCTCCACAGTTACACTTGATTTTAGGAAGGTTGTTATCTATTTTGTTTATCAATTGTTACGTTTTCTATTTCTTGTACTTTCATATTAATTTGATGCTACCTTGAGCTGAGGTGAGTTTTGTCTTCCCTTGGTTCTCTCATTGGACATGACTCTAGATCCAGGTTGTGACATTGTGTCTGTATAGATACAGGTTACGCATAAGATACTTGTGTCTATTTTGGCAGACGCATACTATAGACAACAATAATAGTTGTCAAAATATCAGGGTTTACAGTGTAGACACTGATAAAAAAAAACATTTTAGTATCTATATCTGCAAGACAGACGCAAAAAATGCATATTCAAATAGTTGTAGCTATTTGCTACTGCAAATGGCAGACACATAATTAAAAGATAGACGCATATAGAAATATTTAAATTTTTTTTATATATTTATTTAATTTTTTAATTTCTGCCTATTAATTCCTATTCAGAACATACTTTATACTTATAATCAAAATTTTATATAAATAAAATTTTATTTTACAAAAAATCATCCTAATAATATTTACAATAAATCAAATAGTACATCGATTTAAAAATCATTTGCTAATTCTAAATTTTTGTTAACTTGACCTTATACATCATCCTGCTGACTAAAGTGTAAAAGACTCAATGTAGAATGTGGAACCTTAAATAATTAAAATAAATATATTACAAGTTATACTTAATTTGATGTACATATAGCTACAAAACATGATTGGATCATCTAATAAATCACCATATAAAAAAGAGAGAGTTGGGATTTAGTAAGAAGAATATAGTAGAAACTGATTTTGCACTATATAAAGAGAACTTAGTGAGTAAATAAGAAATATATTTGTTAAATAAGAAGGAAATCATAACTACTACGAAACAGGGTAACTACAACCACTAGTTAGATCATAATTAGTGAGTCAAATTACCAGGTGCATTTGGTTTGCAACAAGTAAAACTAACAATCACTAAATGGGAACTAAATCGATTTGTAACAAGCACTAGGAGGCATTTATTACCAAGGGACAAATACTATAAGTCGAAACATTACCATTCTAAATCTAATTTAAGCTACATCATTTAGATATACATTCAATTATTCATAGATACATGTGATTCTCCAAAATAAACAAAGCTAAGTATCAAGTATTAACATAATAAGTTTTTAAATTATGACCTGAAGCGTCCAAATTCCCTTTGGACCTCAAAAATCAGGTATACCACGAGAAGTTGATATTCCTAAACCTGTAAATACCACTAGATGCTTACTCTATAATTAAAAAGAAAAACTTTAAAAATTTTCTATTTTATAAAAAATTAAACACAAAAGAAAACTTACGTTCCATCAAGATAACAGAGTAGTTATAAGTTCAAAGCTTTTTTATCATCATGGCAAGTCGCGTAATCTGAAGGAGAATAAAGTTTAAAGTTAGCATATAAAAGATACAGAGAGTAAGAAAAAGTTATGCTTTCCTTCAGTTCAAACTGGAAAAGTCCTTGAAAATAAGAAGACATGACACAAGTACAGAGAAGATACAAGAATAAGCATAATGACATTATCATTTTCTTAAGTTTGACTCTAAACATATTATCATCTGAGTGTCATCAAGAAATGGAATTCCTTTAACAAGAGCAATAACCATGCCTAAAGGGTTAAACATGGAAAAATATATAGGTCCCTCCATGCTACATGCCTAAGCATGGACAACACTCCTCATGCTAACCTCAAAAATTGCCTAAAAAAATTTGAAGAACAATCAACAATTAAAAAATGCAATATATAAACTGTAGGTGTCTGAAAAATTTAGAATTAACCATAAGCCATTCTATTTCATGCTTCATTACCAAATATACTATAGAAATCAACCACTTATCAACTCTAAATATTCATAGTTTGGATCTTTGCAACCACACCAGCTATGGCACATTGGACAGTCACGAGAAAGCAACAAACAGATGTTACTATCATCTCTGTAGGATAATTCATAATTATCCATGTCTACATTTCAGATGAGTAAAAATTAAATTATTTAATTTTAATTAACCTCCAAGAACAGATACACTACGCGGGCTAGGTTTTAATTTGGGAAAAAGTACAATAAATGGCAAACTCAGATACGTAAAAGTTTAAAAAAAATAATATTTCATATTTGCGTCTACAAAGGCAGACACAAAATAGTGATTATATGCATCTGCAAATTTAAGTCAACCAAAAGGCTGTCGCAAATAAATTTGTTGTAGTGAAGTATATGCGTCTACCACTATCGATATAGATACAGTAAGTGACAGATGTAGATAAAAAAATATTTTAAAATATTTTATTATATTATATGCGTCTGCAATATGTAAATGCATGTACATTAAATGGCAGACACATACATAAAAATATATATATTTTAAATTATTATACTATATAAGTTTATAATTTGCAAACGCGGTTAAGTAAATTGCAAAAAGCTTGGTGGTCAGAGTAGAATACAACTCTTTTGGCAACACATAATATCGCCATTGATAAATGGGTTGAACCATAGCATACAACCCACCCTATCTTAATTACTGGAATAGTCTTATTGAGCATAAGAAAGTTTCTCACTAAGGAATGAAATGGGATGTCCTTCTAAACTTAAAACTCTATATATACCCTCTTCTTAAGCATCTCAACTAGCCTACAAATTCAACTAAAGTAAATTGAGCTGGAGACACATTAAGCTAACACTGTTCCAATTGTGGAGCCTAATCCTTTACGTTCCTCAAGCTCATTTTTACTGGTAAAAATACAATATTGGACAAACCAATCCACGTGATACACATAGTGGCACTAAGCCCCTTTATTGTCCATGATAGGTGAAGCATCCTTATTGGTAAACAGCCCAAATGATACAAGGGGGCACTATAGTGAATCCCTCAGTCGGATCTTTGCTCTGTCCATTTTCAAGTCATTCTTGGAGCCAATTGGAGTTCAACCCTGACTCCTAGGCTAGGACAATAATTTTAAAGAACTAACATACTTGTATTCAGTTTAAGGGTAATAGTATATGGTGGGAATTAAAAAAACAATAAATAGGAACAATATTCTATGTAAGTTGAGGTAGTTAATGATAAATAAGTGTCCTTTTAGAAAAATCATATTTAAAACTATGAACATTATATTAACACCAATATTTTTAAACAAGGTATCCAAAATAAAACTATTTTAACTAATGACTCGTTTTATAAACGAGTCGAATTTGAATTTTATATTAAGATTCTTTAATAAAAGAATGTGAACAACAAATTCATGCCTCAAAATAATAGATAAGAAAACATGTACAAAAATAATAATTGTATTAAATTTATAAAAAGATAGTATAGCATCTAAATTAATATTCTTTATAAAAAAAACAAAAAGAATGTTGTCCTCTGATTTGATCTTTTTGAAAACTTTACTTGATCCGAGGGCTATGTACCTTGATCCCGGATGAATTGATGAACCTCTTTCAAAATGATGTTGTGGATGATCGTTGAGAAAGACCTTGTGATCTTTGTGGGTACTAGGCTTGATCACAGGAATTTATGGCTTGCTTGAATCTTTGTTGTTTGACAGAGAAAAACAAAGGAGTTTCAAGATCTTTTGTGCCTTCAGTTGACTGTCTCCCTTCCATTGCCTATATGAACATATTTATAAGAGAATGTTAGGGTGAAAAAGTTCGAGAATTTGAGGCAATTGTGGTGATTGAAGAATTTTTCCAATTTAAATGTAATTGGAGCTAATTGAATGGAATGTTAGGTAATTGAAAATGAATTGATTGTGATTGAGGTGAATTTGACATGATTTAGTTGTGATAGGCGTTGATTGTCAATTAGTGCCTATTTGGTCAATTGACCAATTAGTGTCTAATTTGTATTTGTATTTTGACTAATTAGTGTCTAATTTTCTAATTTATAATTTAACTAATTGACAATTAAAAATTATTTTACTAAACAAAAATGCCAAAATTTTGGTGTCTACAAATGCCCCCACTTTAAGACTTTACTATGTATGAATGCTCATCATGCAATAACTATTGAGGATTGAAGTATCTTGTACTTTGTGACTTGAAATATTCTTGCCTTTTGTACCTTCTTCATTTTTTTTCAACAATTTTTATTTTTATTTTTTGAAGCAATTTTAGTTTATGTCAAGGAAATGTTTGAGACTTTGAGGCAGTTTAATGTCATGCTTACAAATCTTGAAACTTGAGTCAGTGTCACTTCATATAGAGAAACCTTGAAGTAGTTTTGGAGTAGTTTCTATTCGTGCTGAGGAAGTTTGAAATTTTAGAGCAATCTTAATTCGTGCTGAGAAAATTTGAAGATTTGTAGTAGTTTATGTTCCATGTGGAGGAATCTTGAAATTTTGAAGCAATTTCACTTCATGATGAGGAAATTTGAAATTTTGGAGCAGTTTCGTTTCATGCTAAGGAAGCTTGAAGATTTGGAGCAATTTATGTTCATGTTGCAGAATCTTGAAGTTTTTAAGATTTGAAATAGTTTTTGTTTGTGCTGACGTAGTTTAAAGTTTTGCAGACAGTTTTGTTTCGTGCCAAGAAACTTTTGAATTTTTGAGATTGCATGCAATTTAAACTCGTGCTGATGAGTGTTGATGTTCTTTTTTAAAATCATTGATAGTTTAAACTCCTATCAAGGAGTATTGAATCATTAACAGGTTAAACTCGTATCAAAGAGTATTAGTGTTCTCTTTTTTTTTTTTTTTTTTTTTTTGAACCATTGACAATTTAAACTCTTATCAAGTATTTGTACTTTTTTTTTGGAACCATTAACAATTTAAACTTATATCAAGAAGTATTTTATCCTTTTTTTTTTTTTTTTTTTTTTTGGGAACCATTGATAGTTTAAACTCGTATAAAGGAGTATTAGTGTTCTGTTTTTTTATTTTTTTTAGAACCATTGATAATTTAAACTCGTATCAAGGAGTATGAGTGTTATCTTTGGTTTTTATTTTTTTATTTTGGAACCTTTAATAGTTTAGACTTGTATCAAGGAGTATGGATATTCCTTTTTTTGGAACCATTGATAGTTTAAACTCGTACCAAGGAGTATGGTTATTATTACTATTATTTTTTTAGAACCTTTGATAGTTTAAACTCGTATCAAGGAGTATGAGTGTTCCATCTTTTGAAACCATTGATAGTTTAAACACGTATCAAGAAGTATGAGTGTTCCTTTTTTTTTTTGGAACCATTGATAGTTTAAACTTGTATCAAGGAGTATTGGTGTTCTTTTTTTTTTTCTTTTTTTGAACCATTAATAGTTTACACTCGTATCAAGGAGTATTGGTTATCTTTGAGTCAATGATTTTTTCAAGTTACAAGAAACAACAAACTTGTTTCATTGCCCCTTTCATTTACTTCCGCTTGCTCTACAGCCTTCCACTTGTTTCATTGATCGAGTACAGGAGGTTTATAATGTCCATGGCTTGCTATGCTTAACTCCATGTCATGTGCTCGGGTTGCAACCTCTTCAAATGTTCGAGGCTTAATTCCCTTAAAGATGTATATAAGCTCCCAATGCATGCCTTGAGTGCACACATCAACTGCAGAGATTTCTGATACTCGGTCTTTGTAATCTAAGCTTAGTGCTCCACTAGTTGATGTAGTCAATGACAAGCTTATCTTTCTATTGTCTAGTGTTAGTGAGCTCTATTGTGATTGAGGTGAATTTAAAATGATTTTGTTGTGATAGGTATTGATTGCCAATTTGTGTCTATTTTGTTAATTGACCAATTAGTGTCTAATTTGTCAATTTATATTTTGACTAATTAGTGTCTAATTTTTCAATTGATAATTTAACTATTTGACACTTAAATTGGCCAATTATTTTACTAAACAAAAATGCCAAGATTTTAGTGTCTACAAAGAGTTAACTTCAAATTTTATAAAACTCCTCATTTAATATATATTATTAATATTTTATAAAAAAAGAAATTATAATATAGATTTAAATGTACAAAAAAAAAAAAAAAAAGGCATTTTAGTTTTGTGATTATCCTCCTTATTTGTCATCTAACTATCCTAGTCTCTTTGTTGTCTTACAAAATTATAAAATTGACATATATATGTCCTAAACACTTCCAGAATTTGAATGGGTCGATTGACCCACTTGCATGTATGTAATCCGTATGTGTAACTTTGTTTACGATGCTAGAAAAAAATGAACGTTCGATAACACTGTTATTAAAGTTCCATACCAATCCACAAAAATAAAAGTTTATGAACTTGATTGTAAATAGATAGTCTTACTATAACTTATTCTTATGTTGATAAAATGATTTCTCGATAATATATATATATATATATATATATAATTTTTTTTTTTATGTTTTAAAAAAATTTGTCTTAATAAAGAGTATGTGCTACCTGGACATAGCTGAAGTTTAAGAGTGGATATTTTTGTAAAGTTTAATTTATGTAGGTTTGTGTTTTTTCTAATGCATAAGAAAAGTGTTTGATAGTTTACTTTAACAAAAAATATATGGTTTAATTTGACGTATATACCAGTCATTTCAAAATTAAAAAGATAATAAAATAAATATATAAAAAATATTCACTTATGAGGAATTAAACTTGCTTGTCCAATGGGATATAACACTTATTCGCCCTAAAAGCAATTAATTCTAGGTCAAAGTCTATACTTAACGTTGATTTTATATCTCTCTTATTCTCCTATAGACTTTCTTTTTTCCATCAATTCCTCTCTAATTTTATTAATACCATTCGATTTTGATTTTTTTAATGTGTTGATAATGCTCACACAATTTCCTCTTAATCTGGAATTAGAAGGTACTTGATGTCTTCAAATGGAAGTTTAATTCCTTACAGTTTAATAAATACATTCAAATGTGAGTTCCTTAATCACTTTTCTTTAACTGGAGAAAATTCAGATTCATTAAGGGAACGGGTAATAATACTAGGCTAGGAAACAAAATGAAGCCTAAACATTTGGTAGTACAGGAACAATAACCTACAATTATGATTACAGTCTATTATCACCCATAAATCTGAACTTGGTTCACTCGGTTACGAAAATCCAGCATCCACCAGGCTAAGAAGCCACAATCAAATCTTCTACGTAACTCAAATAAGTCCTTGGTCTGTTAATCCAACCCCAAAAACCTTTCCAATTGCTCCCAGTCCAGCATTGGCTCATCATAGCCATCTAATTGCTGCAAATCCAGAATTGGCTCATTATTATAGGCATCTATTATATTGCCTTCTCCAGTAGTACTGTGATGAGACGGATGTCCTTGATTTCCAGAGGATGTACTACTCTCAGGTAAGCCCGGTACTCTGGCTATGGTCTCCACCATTGGAGGGTTATGATGGTATGCTGAGGTTGAACCCTCCACACTTTGGTGAGGGTTATGATGGTCTGTTGAGGTTGCACCCTCAACCCTTTGGTGAGCTTGTTGATCAGCACTGCCAATGTTGCTTGCTTCCTCTCTTGGCGGTGGCCGTCTGTCGAATGCTCGCAAGCTTTTTGATTTCTTGTAAACCCGGCACAAACTGAATTCTTGCCTTACCTGCAAATAAACTTAATAACTTAGGGCTTTTCTTTTTGGTGTAACAAAAACCAAGAAGAGAGAAGAAAATTATTTGGTAGTACCATGGGAATTGCACTAGAGCTTGATGAGGAAGATGCTTCTCCTTTAATGGCTTTATATTCATTCATCTTCCACTCGGTTTTCGTTCCATTCGGAGCTCTCCCAATATAGAAAACCATGGTTTTCTTGATACCGATTATGCGATTATTGGAGGAATACACATGATTAGGAGACCCAGTTGCTTTCCAGTAGCCAATAGTGGTCAGACGATTAGGTCTCCCTCCACGGGCTTCACTCTGTTGTCTTGGACTGAAAAAAAACCATTGTTCTGTATCTCCATAGCTCACCTCCCCAGAAATTTCTGAAATCCAAATATATACAACAGAAATCAATTAATGAAATAAAATTAAGATTTTATTTTCTTGAATAACAGGTAGAAGATTAACATCCCAGTCCTCTACCATGTTTCAAAAACAAAACGCAAACCCCAGCCTCCTCAAATAGCTAGATCCCCACACAAAAACCCAACGAGTAGAAGATTGGAAACACCTACCAGTCCAATGAATTGACCATTTTATCTTTTACATGTACATCAAGCCAACTAATAGACATGACAATGATGCAATTTTTAATCACTTGACTATTACACTTTCGAAGACTAGATTCACCTAAAGCTTTTAAGTTACTGAAATATCATGAATAATACATAGTACTTTTTTAAGAAATAAATTTCTAAATCAGATATCTTTGAAAACATTATACATGGAGGAGGCCCTCGTAATTTGATGGATCATGCAGTACCTTAATTTCTTATACTACCAGTGTAATGTTCATAAACATAAAAGAATATATATTTTAAATATATATACGAGGAAAATGAAGAAGAATTAAAAAGCATGATGATCGAGATTATGAATTAGTACGTACGAGGGAGGTCCCATGGATTGTAAACATATATATCAGCAACGGGTATCACACGGTCCATAACCCGATTCAGGTCCTCCCTATTTCCTTCAAGCTTGTTATGCAAAAAAAATGAAACCAATTCTTCTTCTGTTGGGTAAAAACGAAAACCAGTTGGTGTCAAATTCATATTCTCCAGATCGATCACTATATAAATAACTAATTAAGAATAAGACAAAAAAGAAGGAAATAACAAAAACAAGAGTGCTGACTACAAAAGCGCGCCATGGAGCTGCGTTGCATAACAGCTATTTATCCGAGTGAAATTGGAAATTGAGGAAGAAGTAGAGAACTGCGAAAACACTTCGACCTAGGCTGCTTGGAAACTTCCGTGCACTACAGAAATTTCTGTCCTTTCAACTCTGTGTCCCTAAACTACCCCCATAGATTGAAAATATTATATATTGGCCCAGTGCAGTTAAGCTGTATGTAAAAACATTAAATGTAAAAATACTTTTTAAATAAAATTGTTTAAAAAGTGTCATATAAAAAGTTTAAAATTTTTTTGGACTAATTAACGTAAAAGCTGTGAGATAAAAAAAAATTATTGATTTTATTGTTTAAAAATAAATATTAAATATTAAAATTATTAAAAATACCAATTGGATAAATATTATGGTTATATTTGTCTAAATAAAATAATTATTAAAATTTATTTGAGCTTTCCTTATTTTCTATGAAAAAAACTTCTTTTTTCTATCTTCAGCTTTTAGGACTCTAAAAGTCCAAAAATGTTTTTTCGTAAAGTTAAAAAATAAAACTTCTATTACCAAATAGTTTTGTAGAAAAGCTTAAACTCAAAATCTGTTTTAAAAGCTAAACCAAACAAGGTCACTAGATGAATTTGTGCATGCATAGCACGAGCTGTTTTATTATTTTGTTATTTATTAATATTTTTCAAATTTTATAAATTTATAAAAAAAATAAATTAAATTCTAAAAAAGAAATTAAAGTACATCAACAACATTACTGTTGTTATTGTGATTTTTATGACAGCGTTTTTCAATTTATTTGGAGAGTTATAAACATATCAGAGTGAAAATTTTCTTTTTCCCTACAAAATTCTCAACTATAGATTGCTTTGAGGGCTTCAAAATAGTTATAGTTTTTTCAGTTCTATTTTCATAATAAAAGATAGAAATTTTTTTGTTGGCTTTCTATTAAGCTTAATTTAATGTATTTATTGATATGCTAATCCTATCATGATCCTAGTGAATAGTTAAAAGCACTAGAATTTTGTCCTCCTTTTTCTCTTTTCTTGGTCTAGAAATTCATAAATAAATAAATTTGCTAACAATACCAATATGCAAATAAATCATCAATTATCATTCAGGTGGATTGCTTACTAAATAAAAGTTCTATCAACTATAAGCAATTATAATTTGCTAAAAACCAAAATACCAAATATAACATTGAAAAGAAATGTTAAAGCCTATTAATTGATGCTCAAAATATTTAATGAAAATATTATTGTAGCCTTATTAGAATAATAAAATTGAAAAGATGATATATAGTTCATTCTTGAATGCTATCATTGTTAACTTTCTTTGTCCTCCGCAGCTTCATCCACTATTATTTCAACTGATTCTTCTTTGTCATGCAACAGTGCTTTCTTTCTTAATCTGCCACCCAAAATTATACAGATTTAAGCTAAATTTTTGAATATATATACTATACCTCTAAAATATGAAGATAGATTACAAAGAGATAACCTTCTTTTGTTAGTCCTCTTATCCCTTTTCAATGTAATGTCAAATCCAATGTCACCATTCTCATTTTCTTCTAATCCTTGCTTCATTTTTTTTTAATGAACCATATGATGTAGCAACAGCACCCATTTCGTTGCTATTTGTTTCAGAAATATTATTATCATCAGTTAACGATTGGACAACGTCATTATTGACCTGTAATTTAATCAAATAACCAATAAATATTTTATTATTTTTCTTTTAAAATAAAAAACACAAATTATGTTTAAATGTGTTTTAGTTTAGAATAAAAATACTATATCTAAAACTTATTGATTAAGGTTAAGGTAGTATTGTAGAAACCCCATAGGCATATAGCCCTTGCCTTCAATGTCAGCTCACCATTACTGTTACAAAGACGTTGTCGAAATAAGTTGATATTATGTAGACATAATGTGTAGGAAACTGCATTTCACTACAAGAAAATGAAGTATTAGAGACTGCTTATTTGATACCACAAAAAAAATATCTCTAATGATACTATCAGAGACCACAAATTATCTTTCAGAGGCCGCATTATGTGGTCTCAGATAAGCAGTCTCAAATGATAATTTTGCAGTCTTCGATAATAAAAAATCTTTGAGCCAAATAGCGCTAAAATATTAAAAATCGTATTTAGAGTATCAATGACAATCACTGTTGTCTCTTAAAAGTAATTTTTTTTAATAATCATTTATCAAAGACTGCCTTTATTTTTATAGGAGACCATACATGCGGTCTCAAATACTTAAAGCCAAATTAAAATCCCTAAAACTCCCTTTATATTTTTTTCTCTGTTCTTCTTCGTTGTGCAAAGTAAGCGCTAAGGCTCACATGAAAACCCACCTCCTTCAAGAAGACTGACATAATGGATTGAGCCGTTAACAGATGATATAATGGATTGAGCTGTTGACAGATGATCCAATGTTCTTTATCCAGATTTTTTTTTAAAAGGAGTTGTATACCCCACCGATCGTGCTTTCTTATGCTTCCTTGTGCTTCTTCGACCCACGTATTGTGCAACTGAGCCAACAATAGCTCCTTTGTTGTACTTCCTCGAGTAAGGCATCTTCGTTGGGGGAAAGAACGAGAGTCAACTGGTTCGGGAAAAGAACTAGAATTGGCTTCTTTTAAGTTTGTTATTCCTCAGTAGCTTCGTGGTAGACGCTTAGAACTCTCCAAATTTCTCTTTGTCAGGTTGGTTTTTCTCAATTTATGTTGTATTTTTCTTTGTGCAATTATTTGCTGCCATACATAGATTTCTCTGATTTTTAGTCAAGTTTGTGCTTTTTGTTAATGAATAATGTTTATGTTCAACTGATTACTAAAATTTTTGGATCTTTTTATCTAGATTCCTTTCTTTGCCTATGTTGATGTACTTTGTGTAGTGTGGATGTGCTTATAGAGGTTGGCTTAACTTGGGTTTACTAAGAAAATTGTATGAGGAAAAGAAAATGTATTGTTTTTTTACGGATTTAGAAAAATATATAAAATTAGTTACTGCTTCTTTCACTATGAGATTGAAGCTCTAAGCAAAGTTGCAAAGAGTTTAGTTTCCATAGGGTCCTTCATGTCTACCATGACTCCTCCATGTGCATCATTGATAGTGAGTAGCATTTCAACACAATCAACTCAATTTTTCTATTTGGTTAATCAAGGACAAGTTCAATTGCTAGTACCATAGTAGTACTTTCATTTGTGGAGGTTGTTTTTTTTTTTTCTCTGGTTGGTATTTGATGATTAATATATGCAGATGGTAATCTTAAAATATTTATGACTTTTCATTCTCATTGTTATGGGAAAGGAGGTGCTATTATGCTATTTTTTTTGCAAGTTAAATGGTGGATTAACACCCTAGCCTAAAAAACCAGTTCGGTCTCAATTGAATTTGTCAGTTCTGGCATATGAAGAATAGAGCAAGTTTTTTCCTCTTCTCTTCTTTAATGGGAACTCAGACTAGTGGGAAGGAAGGTGTTTTTGAGTTGGTCAACTTGGTTATTTAGTTGGTATGTAATACTCTCTATCAGATGAGTTATTGGTTTGGTAATACATTATGGAGAGTGTTTCATATTTATGCAATCTCGTGGCAATAAAGTGAGAATTTTGTATAGGAGTTAATTTTTTATTTTACCAGCAAACCAAACATAAACATGGAGAAAGAGAAAAGGCCCCTGTAAGAAAAGCTTATGTACAAGAAAATAATATGGCATGTATCGAAACTGCTGCTTCTGGGTTAAGGTTTGTTGTGTTGTGCTAGTTTTGCTGCGTTAGAGGATAGATTTTATATTAATATTCTTGTTATATCCTCTCTTTCTCTGAACAAAGAAAATAGGGAGTTTCTCAAGCAGGTTTTGCACCAATAATGAATAACTTTGATGCTTGTCCTAACTATAAATTTTTTAGTTATTCTCAAGTTTGTGAAATCCTAGTTTTGCAGTGAGAAGATTTATAACTGGTCATCTCATGAATATCCATTTTCTTTTTAGATTAACAAAACAATCTTGCCTATGTCTATACTTCGTTTTGTTTTTTTTTTAACTTTTCAGTTTTCATCACTCATTTAGTTCAACTGAGATGATAATGAAGTCTGAGATGTCAAATTGTGTTTATTTATTGTTATTGGGTGGTTCAGTTGGGGACCCCTAGAATAATCCTTTTCATCAGTAAGATGCCTTTTAAATGATGTCTAGGCTCTCATAATCTACTATGAAAGATATATGACAGTCGTCTCCACAGTTCACACATAATCTTCCTATCCAGCTAGAAAGATAACATAGTTAGTTGAGATAGAGGATGAAGATTTTGAACATCAATGCCTTACAAGAAAAATTGTCATTATTATCACTTAATAAGTAGAAGAATTTTTCTAAGCTTAAAGTAGAGGATTAGAGCTATTGACAAATATATTAACTTGAGACGAAAATCTAGACTTTGGACAGTATGATGACAAATTTGCATTAAGAAATCCATATGAGACGAAGTTGATTTATGTCTATGGTGAAGTTAATATTTTTGCAGATTAGTTGGCTAAAATTTAGTTGGATTATTCTAAAAATCCTATGTTCTTATGGAATGTTTTTCTGTCAAATCTTGGGAAAACTTGTTTGTCGTGTTTATGAACTCATTTCTAGTTGGACATATCTAGTTTACCAAAAGAAATCCATATGAAAAACCTCTATTGTAACATTATCTCTAAAATTGAGTGATGCAAATTTACAGAGTGAGTTCTTTAAGGCTTTTTTATCTAGCTTATTACTTATTAACAATTGGACTGACTAATAGGTAGTTGACCATTCCCTCTTCCATGATCTCTGCCTTTGAAATGCACCAGTATACTTAAACTTGCTTCAATTCCTCTTTTAGGCTAGGAGTTGGTTTTTCGTTTCATGGCACATATTTTTTCTAAAAATGAAACCCAGTAATGTTATGCTACAAAAGGCAAACCGAATACATGCACAAGATGGAAACTCCAGTAGTAGGTTATGACTTGTTTTTAGAAAGAAAAAAAAAAAAAAAAAAAAAAAAAAAAAAAAAAAAAAAAAAAAAACATTTGCAGACTCTTAATTTAAAGGCTTCCTGTTTCAAAACTTTATTTCCATATGGTTTATTTCCTGTCTTTTCAAAACTTTATTTCCATGCACAAGGTTTTATCACTTATGCTTTATTTAGGAGAGGTGAAATTGAGAAAACGGGACAAAATAAAATAATAGGAGATACCATTAATTTTTATGTTCAGATGGAAGAAGGATATTATAAGGTCATAGTTTGCTTCCTACTCTTGGAAGCTTAAAATTTATCGTTTGTTTGACTATGGCTAGACCACAAGTTATGGAAAGAAACATGTTATGTAAGAAATATATGTACGTGGTATGCACACATATGCTCAACCACCCATTGATGATTTTTTTCCTCAACCATTAACGCTGCTGCTATGCTTTTCATTTCAATTTACTCAAAATTTCACCTTTTGCAAATTGATTGAATCAAATTGAAGTTTCCTTGAAATTTGGTTTTATTGGATTTAGGCTATATTACTAATTTTTATGCATGTGAAAAATACAATACAGGTTCTAATGAATTTCCTAATTTCTAAATTTTTACTAATTTTTACAATACAATACATGTGAATTTAACTGAAGATGAAATCCCATGTTTACAATACAATACAATACAATACTAATTTTTACTAATTTTTATGCATGTGAATTTCCTACTATTAGCATGTGGCTATCTACATGATCTTAATTTTCAGCCTTTCTGCCATGTTTTAATTAATTGTTTATTTAATGTTGCTAAAATGCAGTTTGACTATACTCATGTCTGTATCTTGCATAAAACAAATTATTTATGAAATCCCGTTTATCCTTTCATCTGCCACATTTTACTCAAATTATTCTATTTTTATTTAAAGCTCATAAGACATTTAGAAATTGCCCACTTTGTTTTCTTGTCTATATTCTTATTTCTTTCAATACATGTTGTTTTCTTGTCTATATTCTTATTTCTTTCAATACATGTACTTGCATTGACTTTAGGCCATTTCAAATATGATTAAGGTTTATACAAACTTAACTTCTTGTCCATCCATTCAAGCTAAGTTTAGTAGCTCGTAAGAGAGGAGCAAACAAGTTAGCTCCTAGGTGTGACAATGAGGTCGACCGACCTGTGATTGAAATCGCCGGTGATTGGTATATTGAAGTAATTTTGTTTTTTCATTATTCTATATTTTATTTAATATTGTTGTTGCTTTCAAGTTTTGATTATTATTTAGGGCATTCAAAGGACACAACAAAGCATCTACTATTGTGGCCAGAATTGTTAAGCATCATCTTCCAGGACCTTATCTAACATATTCAAAGTTTCCAAAGACGCCCAAGCAACTTTGTTGGGATGATTTTCTAGTAAGTATACTAAATATTACAATTCTATATGTTTCAAAAAGAATTTTAAGTAACCGAATACTATTATTTGTTTTATTTTTGTATAGATGCGCTATAGATTTCCTAATAACTCTTAGCAATAACGTGCAAGGAATATTTTTGACAAGCTTGCCTCTAAGCGCCTTGTAGATGGATTTCATAAAGTTCGTCTATATGCAAGGGAGTTATACGAGAATGACACCCAACAATGGAAGTCTTGGCCTTGTCCAAAATGGATCAGATAGGAATTTTGGGAGACTTATTGTGATAAATGGGCTAATGAGGAGTTTCGTAAATGGTCACAAGTCACTTCATAGAATAGACTAGTAGCTGGGCCGGTTCAACATGTTGGGGGTTTGGCGAATTTGGTTGTGCACGAGGAACATTTGGTATGTATTATAATTTAACTTTACTTTACTTATTTTTAAAGGGATGAATGTTTAAAATTTTGTATCTATGATTTATTTGTAGGCAAAGAAACTTAGTGGAAAGCCAACTTTCTTGGAGCTTTTTGAAGTTACACACAATAGAAAAGGCGAAATCATCAATGACATAGCAAAAAAAGTGAAAGTGAGTTTTAATATGTGATTAATAACATTGAAATTATAAGTGTATTCAAATTACTAAAGTACATTTGTTTTTTGAATATAATAGGAAGCATTCGTGGCATCCATAGAATAAATTGGGCATCATGGCTCAGCCAAACAACCTATAAATGAGGATTCATTATGGGTTAAAGCCTCTGGTAGGAAGAGTCATGGCTACTATTATAGTTTTGGTGGGTGCATTGACTCAAATGCAATTCATGATAGCAACACAAATACGTTCGAAAGCACTGAAGGGACATCACGTGCACCATAACCAACTAATCTTAACAATCTCAACTTGCCAAACATTGTTGATTGTACTAGTTACTAAGAAACTTGATAAAATACTTTCAGAGAAACTCAACACAATGATTGGACATCTTCCTAGAGTCCTTAACTTCCTATCGGCATCACCAAGTGTAAGTTATTGTTGAGGCATTGTACAATTATCTCCTGCCTTCTGCCAGAATGCTTACTGATTATATTTACATTTCCTTGAATGCCAAGCCTTTTAACTTATACTGAGTATTTGTAAATGTGAACTTTCTGCTAATCTGGTTCACTTTCACTTTGCACCTAAGAAAATGTTCAGCTTTCTTGATGTATGCTTTCTTGTTGACTGCCTTGTTATAATATGTGTATGTTTTCTTGATGTAAGAATTGAGGTATATCTGTAGATGCAATATTGTTGCTATTTTTAAGGTTTTATATATGCTAAGTATTTTGTAAATGTGAACTTTGTTATGTTACTAACTATTTTTCTTAACTTACTAATTAATTACATGCCAAAGTAATATGAAATTGATTCCTATAATTTTGTTTTACTACAAGCTATTCATTCATCTTCAAGGGCTCAACAGTCTCAAAATGAAGAGTCATGCGATCCAGAAACGGATACTGATTTGGCACGAGTTTAGTTTTAGTTTATCGTTGTTTGAATTTTTTATTGTAAACAAATTTGATACTAGTCTTGAATTGATTTTTCATTTATGTTTTTATTAATAAAAATGTGACTTTTGAATTCTAAATTAGTAATCTATTGTTATTTTTAAAATCAACAGATATTTTAAACCTAAAAAATGCATTTTGAATGATTATATCATAATTTTATTTTATATTATTAGAGATTGTAATTAAGCTATCAGAGACTGTATAATGCGGTCTTCAATAACCATAAATTGTAATTTTTAGGCTATAAGAAACTGACTATCAGAGAGAGCTAGTAGTCTTCGAAGAGTATTAGAGACTGCAAACTCACTCTCTGAAAATTATTAGAGATCGACTATCAAAGACCGCAAGTAGTCTCTGATAACAAGGTTAATGAGCAAAAGAGACCATAACAGAGATCGCCACATGCAATCTCTGATAGTTAAATATACGGTCTCTATAGTATCAGAAACCGCACGGTCTCAGATAAGTATCAGAGACCGGGATTAGACTATCAAAGACCGCATTTAGCTGTTTCTGATACTGAATTTTCTTATAGTGTTCCAAACCAAATAATTCTTAATTTAAAACAAACTAATAGCAAATTAAGGGGATTAATCTTAAATAACAAAAACCATTCAAATAACACTCTTAATTGTATGTTGAGATTAATTAGGAATTACTCCTATAACAAAAACTTTTCTAAGTTCAGTCATAATAGCACTATCAATGCGAAGAATTAATAGCAAATTAAGGAGATTAGTCTTAAATACTAACAATCATTCAAATTACACTCTTAATAGTATGGTGAGATTAATTAGGAATTAAACTCTATTAACAAAAACCTTTCTAATTTCACTTATAATAGCACTACCAATGTGAGGAAGAACGTAGAATGGAAAGAAGGAAAATGGTTGAATTCACAAATGAATCTGATGGGAAAAACCTCTCACCTGAGGAATAGATCATCTCATGGTTGAAAGCTTTTGTATGTAACTATAAAGGTATGGCATGATGGATTGTCTATGTTTTCAAAAGAAATCAATTGTAGAATTAATTAGGTGGGGGGAGAAGGGGAAAAAGACAATCGTGTGACCCTTGCCTTTAGTGTTAGCTCACCATCACTGTTAAAAAGTTGCCGAATAAGTTGAGATTGTGGAGACATAGTGTGTAGGAAACTGCAAATCCAAACAAAATAATTCTCAATTTTAAAAAAACAAATAGCAAATTAAAGGGATTAATCTTAAATAACAACAACCTTTCAAATTACACTCTTGATTGTATGGTGAGATTAATTAGGAATTAAGCTCTAATAACAAAAATCTTTCTAATTTCAATCATAATAGCACTATCAATAAGAGGAAGAACATAGAATGTGAAGAAGGAAAAATGATTAAGTTCTACAAATGAATTTGATGGGAAAAAACTCTCACGTGATGAATAGAACATTTGATGGTTGAAAGCTTGCATATGTAATGGTAAAGGTATGGCCTGATGAATTTTTGTTTATGTTTTCAAAGAAAATCAATTGTAGAATAAATTGGGTACAAGGGGGAAGAGAAGGGAAAGAGGTAGTCGTGCACTTTGATTATGCTAATTGATGTGTAAAATTAATAGGGGTGGGGAGAAAAGAAAGGGTGAAGAGGCAGGGGTGCATTTGTATTGGGTAACTGATATTTTAAAATAATAGGATGGGGGAGAAGGAAAGGGAAAGGAGTCGGCTATTAATTATTTTTTGGGTAATTGATACTTTAAAATAATATGGTGGTGGAGAACAAAAGGGAAAGAAGTCAACTGTTAATTATTTTTTCAAAACCTAATGTGGCAACAAAATTAGAATCCTATGTGGTATAAAATTAATGGGGGTGGGGCTGAAGGAAGAAGAGTCAGCTACTTTTAATTTCTTTCAAAAGCTAATGTGGCAGAAAATTACAATCCTATGTGTCAGCATTATATTTTCTCAATTTTCAAGTATCAATTTTATTATATACTATAGATACTTGTATGTATGAATTTTCTATGCACCACTTATTATAGAAGCTAATGATGAGATACCACCATATGTTCTAATTATAAATAAAACTTTCATATAGTCATGAGATTAAATATCTAATTAATTAAAATTTTGTTGAGTGTAACCTGATATCTTTTCCATTTGAACTAGTAACTTAATGACTTCTTCTAATATTTCATATATCGTTCAATTTTTATTATTGTAAAGTATCAAGCACTGATGCACCAAAATAATTCTTATTATTCTATGTATGTTCCCATTCACATTGATAAGTTTCCACAACATATAGTTCTATGTATGCACTTTTGGGTCTGCTCAAGCCTACACCTATTGTTCTTAAACCAAAACTAAAAAGAGATGAAGGGATTCCAAAAGAAAAAGAGGTTGATGAAGCTGACATTGATGACAAAGTGCCAGACATGATAGAGGATGACCATCAGAACCATGTCGTTTATACTATCCAAGAGCTACCAATTGAACCTATTACTTTTCCATTGGAAGTTGAAAGTCAGGACCATGAACTTGATGATGTTCAGGAGTCATTTGTTATGAAGGATGACGTTCCAACTGGAAAGACGATTAGGCTGACATGAAAAAGTAGGTAGATGAGGTACGATTGCAAATTGTTGACTTTACTACTCTTTTGGATGTCGAACACATTGATTTCGTCATTTCAACATGGTTCCTAGAGTTCATGATCCTTAACAGAGTTCTCATTATCGAGTTATGGTTGTTGTTGCTGCCCTCGACCCTACTACATGATTTTATTCCTGATATACTCATCTTCACTCATTACAAAACTCAAGATCAAGTTTTTTTTTTCAACAAAGGAAGAATGACGGGGGACAAGAGTAGAGTAACTTGGAAGTTTATATTTATATATTATTACTGTTTAATTATGTAATAATAGAATTAGGATTTTATTATTAGAAGTATTTATGATATTTACATTTTTATCATAGCATTTTATGTAATACCTATATAAAGGCTTAGTAAGGATTTGTTTAGGATGTTTTGATGAGTTGAAATTGAATTGCATGTTTACAAGTTTTTCAAACCCTAATTTCATCTAACTCTCCCTTATTTCTTGCTTTTCTATTAATTCCTCCTCTCCTCTTCCACCTTTTCTCCCTAATTCTTTATTTCTCTTACTATCCACCATCAACCTATTTAGGATTATCAAATTAATCATTACTAGGTTTAATTACTCTTTTCACATCTATTTGTTTGGATTTTATGGTCTAAGTCATTTGTTGATTCCATTTACTACTAACCTAAAGATATGTCTAGCTATAAGAGTTAAACTAGAATGATACTAATGTTGTAGTGGCACTACATATCAGATTATACAATTCTTTGATTTAATCCTACACTTACATACTTATATTTACTATAACAAAATTTCTTACACAAAAAATCTCACTTTCTACCCATTTGCCTCACTTTCCATAACACAATGAATTATAATTTGATAGAAAATGTTACAAGCTATCTAATATCACAGTATTACATAATCATCATCAAGTATGAAGATAAAGCAAGCCAAATTGATAAACAGTCATTTGCTAAAGCTGTGATCTAACTGCTAAAATGACTATCTACTGAAGCACAATTTGGATAATTGAAAGTGAGTCAGTGTAGTAACTGCTGAGATCATCCAATACTGAGTCAATACAGAAACTGATAAGATCATCCAAGGCAGTAGCTCTCTCATTTCTTTAATCAAATCTAAGGAGCTTGAAGATTAAGAAGATATAAAACGAATAGATGGGCACATAAGACCTATAATGGCAGCAAATAAGACCTATAATGGCAGCAAATAAGACCTATAGGTTTTAACCTAGTACCGAAACGATAGTGGAGGAGAATAAAGACCTATAGGAAAAAACATAATACGTAGATCAATGATAAGGATTTATGCCCAAATTAGAGTTTCAAAGAAAAAGCTTTGAAAAACTGGGTTCAAGGGACAAAACAGTCAAGTTCAAGTCTAGGAGAACTAACATGACCAGGGGATGAATAAAACATGTAGGAAGAAATGTAATGACGTTTAGATTAACTTTTAGAATTTTATTCCCAAATTATAGTTTCAAACTAAAAGGTTTGCAAAATTTGCCTTCAGGGGAAAACAATCAAGTTCAAGTGCTTTCAGGATTCTAATAATACTAGAATGACTGTGGGGATGAATGAGACTTGTAGGAAGAAATGAAATGCCATTGGGGTCAACAGTTAGGATTTTATGCTGAAATTAGAGTTTCAAAGATAACGTTTTAAAAAATTAGGTTTGGGAGGCAAAATGGTCAAGTTTAAGTCCTTTCGGATTCCAAGAATACCAATACGACCATGGGGACAAATAAGACCTGTGAGAAGAATCAGAATGTCATTTAGATTAATGGTTAGAATTTTATACTCAAGTTAGAGCTTCAAAACAAAAGCTTTGCAAAATTGGGTTTTGAGGGGCAAAATTGTCAAGTTTAAGTTCTTTTGAGATGCCAATATAACCAGTATGACCTTGAGGATTAAGACTTCTAGGATGAAACGGAATGCCCTTTGGATCATTAGTTATGATTTTATACCCAAGTTAGAGTTTCAAATCAAAAGCATTGAAAAATTGAGTTCGAGGGGAAAACTATTCAAGTTCAAGTGCTTTTAGGTTTATGGGAGTACCGATATGATCGTGAGGACAAATAAGATCTATACCATGAAATAGAATACCATTTGGATCAGCGGTTAAGATTTTATACCAAAATTAGAGTTTCAAAGCAAAAGCTTTGGAAAATTGTGTTTGGGGAGCAAAATTGTCAAGTTCAAATTCTTTCTGGATTCCAAGAGTATCGACACGACCGTGGGGATGAATAAAACATTTATAAAGAAATGGAATTTCATTTGGATTAATGATTAGGATTTTATGTCCAAATTAGAGTTTCAAAAGCAAAAGCTTTGAAAAATTGTGTTTGGGGGCAAAACAGTCAAGTTCAAATCCTTTCATGATGCTGGGAATATCAAAAGCGGGAAGAGAAGAAGTGCTAATTAGAATATGCAGCAACGCTTAGCCCTTTCACTCAACTTAGCCAAACAAGCCTTTCTAATTATCCTATACATTATGTGCCTCTTCGATGATCAATTAGATAATTGGTCAGGACTTGTTAACAGCCCTATGGCCTTTTGTTGGATTAGATATTCTTTTATTGGATGGTGCTAGCACTCTAGTTTCGGCTTGGCTTGTTAGACTAAGAAATGAAACGAGGGCACAATTAAAACATGAAAAAAGAAACAGAATGTCGTTTGAACCAACTGCTAGTAGTTTATGTCCAAGTTATAATTTCAAAGCAAAAGCATTGAAAATTTGTGTTCGAGTAGCAAAATGGTCAAATTTGTCATTTTAAAATTTTGAAAGTACCAACATCATTGGGACGAATAAAACTTTTAGGAAGATACCAAATGCCATTTGGATTAATTGAATATAATTTTATGCCCAATTTAGAGTTTCAAAACAAAACCTTTGAAAAATAATTAAAAAAAATAAAAATTCCAACTATATCTACCTTTTAAGTATTTATTATATCTGCAATTCGCAGACTCAGATACTCACAAAAGAATTACATAAATATTGTCCATTATATGTTTACAATGCAAACGTGGATATTATTGTGTCTATTTATCTGCATCTACATTTTAGAAGCCAGTATTTTATCAACAGTTATTGATTTTTAGAATCAGCATTTAGTACCAGACATAGATAATATTGTCTGTGTTTTGGATAGCTACTTCTAATTATCATCTTCTAGTATAACTATGTCTGGTTATTAGCATCTATAAGCAGACACAAATTACTGTCTGTAAGCAAACACAGATTACTTTCTTCGTCTGCCAATGGCAGACGTAGATATTGTATTTTTTTTTTTTTGTGGAAAGAACTATAAAGAGAAATTTCCCCTCCAAGAAGGTGCTTTTTGTTGTTGCTCAGCTATAACTCAAAATGCTTCCATTGTTCAATTTAATTAGGAAGGCGATTTTAAGGGTTGTGCTAAATTGTAGAAAGAACAAAAAACTATCAGTTCAGTGCGAAAACAAAAAAAATACTACATCAGATTTCTAAGATTGTTTGTCGATTGCGATGAAGAGAAACCCTAGCTAGGTTCTATGGTTTGAAGTTTGCTCTTTGGACCCAAAAATATATTAGAGACAAACATAACAAAGTACCCAAAAAAAAAAACATGTAAAATAAAAAACTAATTTTATTGAAGTATATTTTAAAAATTTTAAAAAATTATATAATAAGTTATGTATAACAATTAAATAGATATGTACAAAGTACGTGCGGTCAATTTAACTTACTGTCCATCAACCACGAATATTATTTCAAAAACATAAAATATTGTAACAATATTAAATAATAATTATCTGTGGATATTAGATAATATTAACATAGCATAGAAGAAAAAAATAGAGTAGATATTCAATTATGGTTTAGTTTTGACTAATGTATTAGCCATACTTGGGCGTTAATTTGAATATTATAAAACCTAATTATAATTTTTTTTAAATAATAAATTATTACCATTTTTTATTATAATAAAAAAATTAAAAATAATATGATTATAATAAAATAAAAAATTTAACCAAATACTAAACATATAGACAGTACCTTGTTTTGAAAGTTAAGGTGGTATCAATTGATTTATTATTTGACTAAAGAGTTAATTAAGATTTAAATTTATTTATTTGATTTTTTATTTGTGATTCCTATCCAATTTGCTTTTTTTTAAAGTTATTGTATTATAATTGATAATCAAACTATCACTTATTTTATTTTTTATTTTTATAATAATTGTACTTTAGGTAATGTTATAAGCTATGTGTTTTGTTTGGTAAAATGTTTTCATTTTGACCAAAAATGCAAAAAAAAATCTAATTAATTTAAGTTTTTCTAATATATATTAAAATCATATACTAAGGGCTGACAATTTAAATAAAAATATGTTTACATAGAATTTGAAAAAAATTAATGTAAAATTAGTATTCATTAATTGTGAACACATAGCTAAGGTCGTTGGTTATGGTTTAAGTGATATATTAATGGTATTGGGGTGTGATTTGTGAAAATAGAGCAGAATATATAGTCATTACTTAGTTAAGATAATGTTTTAAAAATTAGACCGGTGATATAAGGTTTTAGATCATTGGTTCAACCAGGATTAGATCAATGGTTGGTCTGGAGGACATAATAAATATATTTAATTATATGTTTTAAATATTATATACAATATTTTATTAATTATAAATACTAAATACATAAGAAAAAGAAAATATAATAATTAAATATTCATTAAATAATAAGAAAATCACATAATAAAAAAGTCAAATATAGTTATTAATTGTTAATATGGTTTCCAATGATTTTGATCGGTTTAACCACCAAAACGGTTCTTTTGTTCAATTTGGTCCGATTTTTCACCTTGCGACTATCCAACCGCTCTAATTTTCAAAACATTGGGTTAAACATGAACCTGATTATATGTGAAAATTCATTGATAAAATTAATTGCTTAATTAACTATTTTCTATTAAAATTACCAAAAAGGAAATTGGAGTCAAAGAGTAGGTGATGTGTTAAAATGGAAAAGGGAATGGGATTGCAATGCTCATTCTGTTATATTGTTTGGTAGTATCTCTGAGGAATAGTTATTTCATTTTATTTATTTATTTGATATGTAGTTTTTAAACATGAAATAATATAAAAACTGTGCTAAAATATAAAAATATCCATAAATAAGTAAAGTAATAAAAATATAACATAATTTATAAAATTTATATATTTCTTAATTTTTTTTATTAATTTAGTAAAGTACTAAAAATTTAACATATTTTATGAAATTTATATATTTCTTAACTTTCTATTAATTTATTTTAAAATTTTATATTATTATTTGAATAACTAATTATTATTACTTATATTTATTTTATTATTTCTTATTCTTATTCTTATTTTTATTATTTATTAATATTAACATTTTAGTTTAAAATTACTTAAAAAAAATTATTTATAATTGTATAATTCACTATGATATGAAGGATATTTTTGTCATTTCACTAAAAAGAATTTATTTATTTTAATTTTTAATACAAATTTTTTATTATTTAATGTTATATGAAAGGTATTTTTGTCAATTGACTAAACTAAATATATTTATTATTAGCTTATTATTTATTTATTTATATTATTATTTTATTAATATATAACTTTTTATTTAATTATTTATTTTATGTGATAGAATAATATTTTTGTCATTTGACTAGACTAAACTGATTTTATAGAAGTAGGAATGAGGAATCCCACCCCCATAGATAGCTTTCATGAGGATTCCTAGCTAATTCTATGTAATAAAATAACTAAAATGGAATGAGCATTCTAATGTTAAATATATACCAAACGAATGAATGATTATTCATGAAATCGTGCAAAGAATGAAATGTTCATTCTTGTATACCAAACTAGCTCTAGTATTGAAGTGTTATTTATAAAAATTATGAGAATATTATAATCTTTTACTTGGTCAAACCTGATTATTATGAAACCATATTATAATTAAGCGAAAAAATGAACATCAAATATTTACTTATTTTTTGTTGAGTATAATTAGAATTAAAAATAATAATAATAATAATGTGATTATAATTTTAAAAAATTTCTAACCAAATACTCAACATCTAGATTATCTTATTATAATCAGATTTAACCAAATTATAATCAAATATAACACCTTCTAAGTTAATTTATAAGTGCTAATTTATTTTCATTACATACTTGAATCAATGTTATGTAAGTTTTTCTCTCAATTTGAGTTTCTTTTCTATTAAAACTACTGTAACAATCAAGTCAACACTAAAAATTATACCGTTTATAAAAATGAACCTCAAAACATGTATGGAGTATCAGCGACCGTATATAATCGCTATATGCGATTGTTGATTCCTGCTATAGATATTAATGTAGAATTAATTTAAAACAATCAGCTTCTGCTTATCAGCAACAACAAGAGCTATTGTGGATAATTATCTACTATAGATTGTCACTTACAAGAAACAATACGGTAGAAGCATTCACTTATCTGTGATGGCCTCATGCCACTAAAAAATTATCAGAGATATCATTCTAACTATGGATGATGCGCTAATAATATCTTTTCGTGTAGCTAGTGATTTAATCCAAAAAAATTCTAACCAATCTGTGAACATTTAACACTTGATTATAATCAGACTTGACCACATTATAGCCATGCACAAACAAACTCAATAGAAAAATCAAGATAAAAATTTAGTTTCATAGTTTTAGAAAAAAATTGACTGTATTCAGTCTTATATTTCATACTTTATGGTGATTCTTTATTTGAGCAGAAAAATTGGTACTAAACTCACTAGTCTTTATAAGAGTTTTAAAGGTTTAAATTATTAACAGTTCAACTAGTAAAATTTCATTGTGTTATATTTCAAGGGTTTTGTATCGAATCTCATCCTACCCAGGATGGGAATTTTGTGGGAAGAGAGAGAGTCACCTCATGCTGTGTAACACATAGACACAATAAGCCTCCTACAAACACAAAAATATGTAAAATATTTTAGTAATTAAAAATTATATAAAAATATTATCCAAAAAAAAAATTATATAAAAAACAGAGGTCTCGTCCCCCTTTAATAACTTAACCAAAAATATATAATTTGTACAATGAGTAATAAATTAATATTAACAAGACATTTCAGTAGATAGAATTAATTTTTTTTTAATTAAATTTATTTATTGTTAATTTTATTTATTTATTTAGTGGTCAAATATGTACATATTAATTTACTTGAATTTCTTCTAATCACTTCTCTAATTAAGTCATTAATGTTGATAATACAAAAATTGTGAGGATTTTACTTTACATAGTCTCTCCTAAAATATGTTAAATCTATAAATTTAATGAAAAAAAAATATTTTTAATTATTAGGCCAACTCTTGAGTTTGTATATACGTATGGGAGAGACTCTGAAATAATGGCATCTCCTTGTATAACTCAAGGCTTTTCTAATGAGAAAATAATAAAAGAGAAAAAGTAACATAGGAAACCATATTGACCAAGAACATGTATATTGACGTGTGCATATTGGAGAGGAAACCCAAAAATTAGTCTTCAACGTTGTGTAGGGGGCAAGCATGCAGGTCTTGTGAAGTGCTGGAAGTGCTGGTCCACAAAAATGATACCTAAGCAAGTAAAATCAATTGAAAAGAGAGGTTGCATAATGTTCAAATGTTTGGGCTATATAATTCAAATGTCGGATATATATTCTGTTATGGATAAGACATTATAATAAATATGTCTGAAAGCATTACTTATTTTCTAGGGTTTTCTCTCAAGTCCTTGTAATATTTTTCCGGTGGTCGGTGCTTTTTGTTCCATTCATTATATGAGTTAATGAAAGAAAAAGAGAGCTACTTGTTGATAAGAAGTAGACCAATCAAGCGGAGAAGAAATTCAGATAAGACAGCTTTTATATATAGTAATTAGAGAATACAACATAAATCACTATTGATCTTTAGTTTTTACATCAAGACTTTTTTTTGAGTGAACATGAAAAAAGTAGAAAGTAAAACATAATTATTGTGCATGTCTCAACAACGCAAGAACTATTTTCAAAACAAATACTATGGATGTAATTAATTTGAGTTTCTCATGCCTAATTTTCTTATTTTGTTGATTGGAAAAAAAATATATATATATTTTGTAATTCTAACTATTGGAACTACTATCTATATATATCATGATTATGTTTTCAAGGAAAACTAATTTCTTATGATCAGTAAATTATAAACACACTTAGGAATCTTAATATAACATGGTCCATAAAAAAATAAAATAAAAAAATGTTATGACCCACAAAACTCGATATCGTAAAAATCGAGCATTAGATATAAGGTATAAATTCTAGTTATAAAATAATAAATACGTAAACAAATTAATCAAATAATAATATAAGAGAACTTGTTATAACTCAATAACTTAGTATATGTTTTAAAATTGCGTGTATATTTTGATATTTTATAGTATAAAAAATTATGACCAAGAAAATTTTAATTGATTGAATAAGTGATACATGTATATATTAAGATGTAATTTGCACCACACACTTTTTATAATTTGACCACTTTTGATATTTTTTTTATCCTATTTTCACTTTTTCTCTCTTTTTCCAAGATTTTCCTCCCCTATTTTGGATCGTTCTAGCCTTCTCCTTCAAGTAGCCGAGACCTCCTTGCATCTTGGTCATCTTATGTCTTGCTTCCTTTTCAGCCTTACTTGACCACCCTCCGCCCTGGACAGAAACCTTCCGCCCTTGGCAACCACACGCTTCCGCCATGATAGCAGTTGCTTGGCTTTCAACTATCTTTTTTTCTTCTTGCTTTGTCATGCTGCTCCCCTTGTTCAATTTGTGAGATTGCTGCTCTTATAGTTGGACCTCCAAGCTGTTCTCCTTCAGGACGTGAAGAGCTCTAGGTGTGGAGTTGCGAAGCTGCCTTGCTTGAACGTACAACAGATCTGTTTTAAGCTTTTCAGTAGCTAAATCTTGTTGCCTCCTTTCATCCGTTGAGTAGCAACTTCCCTACTTCCCACCAAGTGTAAAGAATAGTTGGGATTGAAGTTTTAAGTGCTGGAACAACCCCATAACCACCACTATAGCAGCTAAGGAGGGCATCCAATATAGCCTTGTTTTAGGAGAACCGCAGTCAAGTTTGGTTCTACAAAATTGGCCACCAAAACCCTTCCTTCTATTAGCCATCTTCAACTAGAGATAATAACACCCATTGGCAGCAGCTTGATGGGTTACTAAGAGGTATTTTCCAGCCACTTTGCTCCTAAAGTTTCCTTGTTTAATTACTCTAGCTTGACGAACTCTTTGATGCTTGATGAGTTGTGTAGAGAATTAGAAAGTTAGGAGTGTATAGGTAATTCAAGTTCTTGATTAATGTTAGGTAGCTTGTTTAAATTGAAATCCATAGTTGGAATAGGGGATATTTGATGAATTTGTATTGATTTTTGGAATATAAACACATATACCTGGGTTTGCATAAAATATGCATACTAGGTATTTGACAAAATACTTACATGAAACTAAAGGTTAAAATATGTGTAGAAGTGGGATTACACAAATTTCATTAGTTATACGGTTAATTAAGAAAGATGTAATTTAATTAGGATTCTTTGAAATCCAAGAATACGAGTGTTGGAGTTGTAGAATTCAAGTTTTTGGTAAACACTTAATTGAAATTAAGTTGATGTTGTGGGTTAAGAAGTCAATGAAAGTGAGTAATGGGTATGAACAAGGGAGTGTTAGTTGTGGGTAAAGTGTTGGAAATTGAGAGTTAAGAGGTTTTTAAGGGGTACAGGGGCAGATTCTTGGATCCAAGAAATATTGCATTTTGGGTGCTTTTGGAGCCAAATTAAATTAAGATTTCAAAAGAAAAAGTGTAGCTTATGTCCTTGAGGTGATGTTTGTAAAATTATGTAATCTGATTTCAAGTATATTGATCGTTAGAGCTACTGGATTGAGGCTAGGTCTATGGAGGATATTTAGTGACCATTAGTCAGTTCAGGAGACTTCATCGGGCTTGTGGTTAGAATTAGCAAAGGACCTCTAAATAAAAGTGGTTCCTAGCATACTAAAGAGAAAATCTAGAGTTGTGTAGGTTTTAATTCATTATTATGAATGTTTTGGAGGTGGTGGAAGTTAGGATTATGATTTTCAGGTATTGATTGAACCTGTTTTACAATAACTGACTTTAGAGGGTTTTATAAGATGAATTAGGAGAAGTGTGCTGAAAATGAAATGTACCTCACATCTTGAAATACTATACTGGAAATTTTCATAATTTATTTTGTAAGTATGAGAACTCTACAAGCATTAGAATTCACATTAGGTAATTAGAATTATACGAGTGCCTGTTTTTGGTTCATATGAGGAATTAAGTGAGTTCAAGGTTGGTTTTAGGAGAAGTTTCTAAATAAGAAAGTTAGTTAACTTCCTAAAGTTAATTTTTGAACTTGGTTTTATTAAATTTGATTTAGTATGTAAGTGAAAATAAACATGTATACAAGAAAGTCGTGAAATGCCTAAAAATAGTAAACTTTACATAATTAACTGTACTTAAATACTCATCCAAATAATACATATGATACCTATTTAGAAATATATACTTGTCTATTAATAAATCTATTAAACGGAATTGGATTTCCTTTTTCCTAGAGAAAGTTATGTTCAAATAACTAAGGTAAGGTCAGAGCTGCCAAAATCATGTGTTTTGTAGAATTTGATGCAACTTCAAAGAATAAATTGTATTGATATATATAAATATCCAAAAATTTCAAATGATATATTATTATAAAGTTACTTGTGTCTAGTATTTAATAAATTTTACGAAACTGAATTTGGAATTTTCTAGAGGAAGATATGACTGTTAGAATGAACACTGGTCTAAACTCCAAGTTTGGCCAGTTTCAATATCTCTAACTCACTAGTGCTTTCCATCTTTTTTATTAGTTTTTTGCTACTCTATGCATTATCAAGACATTTAAAATGTTTCTTCATTATCAACCTTACCCCATAAAGTATAATTCATACTACTTGACATGTAATAGCTTGATAGAAAACTTTCATAAATAAACCTATATAAGTTGAGATATAAGCTTAGTAATTAAAAAGATTATAACAATAACGTTTATGAACTAAGTATTTTTTTGGGAATATGAATTTTAGTCTCGGATCCTAATGTGGACCTGATGAAATGCATGAACGCAAGTATAAGTGACGAATAAAATCGGTTAAAGGTGAGTGGTTGAAAAATGATTTTTAATTCTGAAACTGAAATCTAGGTACACTTGTGATATTTTTTATGTGATATTCTGATATGAGGTACTCTGATTCTGTTAAATGCTTTTAAAAAAAGAAATGAGTGCTCAGCCCCGGTGGGATGTATGGAGTACAGAGAATTAACCTGTTGTACGGGCGTGTAAATGCCTGGTGGGGGGGAGATATTGTTGTGCAAGACAGAGTTACTCTGTTGGCCCTTTTGCTTACTATGTATGTTTTGATTGCCTTGATTATTTTAATTGAGCTGTGATTGTTAAGTGTTATATTTCCGTAACTATGTAAGCGCAACATTAGTGATTTTGTGATTTAGAATATACTGATAAATTAAAGGCACCATGTTTCAATTGATTTCATTATGGTAATGCTTAATTAGTTATTACTTTGATGTTAATTTGATGATGGTGCCTTTAATGTGTTTTTAAAGAAAAATATCTCCATCCGGTTCGTCTAAGAGTAGAAAAAAATGCTTTGAGAAGTAGAATTGATATGAGTTGGGAACATGGTATCCCAGTTGAAGGAAACAACAGAAAAGTAAAATGCAAATATTGTTCAAAGATTGGAACGGGTGGAATTTTTCAATTCAAGCACCATCTTGCAGGCATCAGAGAAGATATAATGGCATATGCAAGTGTTTCGGATGATGCTGAAAAATAAGATGAGAATTGTCTTAGAAAAATTAGAGGGAAAAAAAGTGAAGAAGAAGAGGATTTTAGAAGATAGTGAAGGTGATATGGAAGAGGTAGAAATTGTGTGAACAAGTAAAGGGAAAGGGAAAGAAATTAAGGAATATTTTTTGCAACTCTAGTGGGGTTCGATGCAACAAAACACAAACAACAATGAATTAATGGGTCAAAAAGGATTTGTGAGAAGAAGCATGTTCGAAGATAGCTCAATTTTCTTACACAAGTGCTATCTTTTTTAATTGTGTGAAAAATCCTAAGTTTGTTGAATTGTTAGAAGCAATTGGGAGGTATGGTTGTGGGCTAAAAGGTCCCTCTTATCATGAATTGAGGAAAAAATTCTTGAAGATAGAAGTAAGTAAAACCATGGGTCTTCTTGAGGAGTACAAAATAGAATGGAAAAAAACAAGATGTTCTCTAATGTCTGATAGTTGGATAGAGAGGAAAAGACGTTCTATATGCAATTTCTTGATCAAGAGTCTGAAAGGGACTATATTTTTATCATCAGTGAACACTTCAGACTTCTCTAAAACTGCCATCAAAATTTTTGAGATGTTAGATAATGTTGTGGAGAAGATTGGGGGAGCAGAATGTGGTGCAAGTGATTACTGATAATGCAGCTAACTACAAAGCAGCAAGTGAAATGTTGATGGAAAAAAGAAAGAGCTTATATTGGACACCATGTGTAGCACACTGCATTGATTTGACATTGGAGGATTTTACAAAAAAATTGAAGATGCATTCTGTGACCATTGAAAAAGGAAATCAAATTACTACATACATTTATAGAAGAAACATGCTCATTGCTCTGGTAAAGAGTTTCACCAAAGGGAGAGATTTAATTAGACCTGTTGCGACTCGGTTTGCTACTTCATACTTGACATTGGGGTGTCTTGAATTAAAAGTAGCATTAATGAGAATGTTTTCTTCTCAAAAGTGGAAAGCAAGCATTTCTTCAAACACAAAAAAGGGAAAGAAAATTGCAAGAACTGTTCTAAACAATGACTTTTAGAACAAAGTTGTAGAATGTCTTAAAGTTGCTAATCCTCTTATCAAGATGCTCTAGTTAGTGGATTCAAAAGAAAAATCGGCTTACGGATTTATTTAAGAAGAAATGGACCGGGCAAAAGAAAAAATACAATTGAATTTTGGCAATATTAAAAAGAGGTTAGCTTTTGTTTCTTTAAAAGAGTAACTTCACATATCTACATATTATTTTTTACGTCAACTAATCTTAAATTTCTAAAACCTTTATAGGTATGAGCTTTTTTGGAGCATTATTGATGAGAGATGGGAGATGCAGCTTCACAGGCCTTTGCATCCTGCAACTTACTACTTAAATCCTTAATACCATTATAGTCCTACCTTTAAAGTTGATTGTGAAGTTAAACGTGGACTTTATAGTTGCTTGAAGAGATTGGTTTGAGATTCAAATGAGAGAAATACAATTGATTTGCAGCTTGAAGAGTTCAAGAGTGCTAGAGGATTATTTGGAATCTCAGTTGCAAAGGCAATGAGGGAGAAAAAATCTCCAGCTGAATGGTGGGATTCTTATGGAGATGAATGCCCTAAGTTACAAAGGTTTGCCATTAGGATCTTAAGCCTGACTTTTAGTTCTTCTGGATGCGAACGTAATTGGAGTGCATTTGAAATGGTAAATTGATAATATCTATTATTTTGTTTTTATAATTCTTGTTTCTAGTATTGATCTCTTATAAATTATTCATTACTTTTTTAGGTGCATACAAAGAAAAGGAACCGGTTGCATAAAAAGAAAATGAATGACTTAGTGTTTGTCATGTACAATTGCAAGTTGAATGAAAGGTAAACCAAAAAATATTTGGGTTCGAGCTTGAAATTGGATGATCTCTCCTTAGATGATGAATGGATTAGATGTTTATGAAATTAATGTTATGAATTAGATATTCGTATTTGATATTTTATGTTTATACTTGTACTCTCTTTGAGTAGTTCTTTTATATTATTGATAAAATTGGTGAATATTTTGCTTTAGAAATAAACATATTTGGAGCTTTTATACAAATTGTGCTTGTTTATAACAAAATACACATATTTACAATAAATTATGTACATATATATATACTTTGATAATTATTTTACAATGTAAGATCTTCCGATTCTATCGATTCGATCTTGTCCCCACTCAACAATCTTATGTAAGATCTCAATCTTGACAACCTTGTTGGGGATTTTGGTTCATGTCAAGGTAATTTATTTCTAAAAATATATATTTTTAGGTAATAACTATGTATTTGTTTAGGTATGTCAAAATTTTTTTAGGAAAATAAAATATTTTTCCATTGGTTTGTTTGATAAAATTTTACCATTCTCTAAAATATTGCCAATTTTTTCGGTACTCCTTTTAATAGAATTTGATTCTTTTTTCGACAAAAAACATGATTGTAACAAATTACAGTTCAGTAACTTTTTAATCATAATCCTACAACATAAAATGAACATTCACTTATCATTGATAACAATGCGTTTATAACTATAGAAAATATCTGCAACCAAGACAAATAGCAGAGCACAGAGGCTAGCAAGATGAAAAGTGATGCATGAACAGGAGGCTTCAGACAGTCACCATAAGTGACTTGTGCTGCTAGGGGGAAATTGTTGCAGAAGATTTAGCGAGGGATGAGAGGGGTGACTATTGGGGTTGGAAGGAGGGAGGGTTAGGTATTGTAGCAACTAAGGTAGGAAAATTAGTAATTTTGCATACCCTGTTATTCCCTTCCGTCTGAGAGTGCAATATACTCACCTCCTCGTGTCTATATAATTTCCAATTGTGGGAAAAAACATTGGCTCATAATTTATTATTATTTGTTAAAAAATTTGAACCAAACGTGAGTATTTTTTAGTTATGATCTTGTTTTCTGGAGTAAAAAAATTTATTTTCTGGAACCAAACAATTTCTAAGGGTATATGACTTTTGTAATAGTACAAAGATTAAAGATGTTAGGAATTATGTAATTTATGGTTGTTTGCTATCAAATAATATGATTTACTTATAATAATAAAAATAAAAAAGGATTGAAAGTCATGGAAAGTTTATAAAATTCAGGAAATTTACAAAATGTGTGAATTAAAGATGAATGTTTCATATAAAGATCAAGAATAAACCATGACTAATTGTGTAAACTCAAATTGTTGTCAGGTATATTTATTCTTAATTGAAACATTCACCTTTAATTTGTCATTTTGTGCAATTAAAATAAGATCATTGTGTTTGGGTGAATTTCATCTCTACAAGAATTGTTCTTGAATCTTGAGAGCCAATTCAGATGTAGAGGTGGATTTTAGAATTTCCTTATATTTGACTATTTGAGTAAAGCATACTTTTTTTGGAAATCTTTTTGGTCGTATTTTGTATTTCTCCATACTACAAGGATAGTTCTTTTCTTGATTTTCAGCAATAAAATGCATAATTTGAACAAAGAAAAAAGAAATAGATGTTATGAAAATATTTACAATTAATCTAAGAACACCACCAAAATGCATAATTTGATAGTTGAATAGGTCTTTAATATATTGACAACAATTGTATTATAACCAACCTGTGCAGTACCACAGGGTACTCGCCCCAGAATTACATCCAACGGCCTCTTGCCCACATAAAAGCTCAACTAACCTACTATTGATAATGAATGTAACCATGCAATGTCATGTGAACAATCAACGTCTCTATCTTGGCATATCACAAGAAATTTACTTTATCTATCTTGATAAACCTCAAAGTATTGACATTGACATTTTACTCAATTTAACGAAGTAGCTTGAACATAATCCTTGTTTAAGAAAATACTTCCATGGAACCTTCATTTTGTTTTAAACATCCAATAAATCAGAACTTATGGCATAACAAGATTCCTTAATTTATCAACATTAAATAGTGATACAAATCAAACTTCAATTTAATAACCAAACTGCCATATGGACCAAAGTTTCAAACTTACAAATATCAATTAAAATAATTTGAAATCATTATTCTACCTTGATATTCTTTGAGAATTTGAAATGAAAAAAAAAAATATTGTTTAAGATATATTGATATGAAATGAATTGTTTATGAAAAATTAAGATTTGACTTGAGTATGAAAATATTTTACCAACATTTTCACTACATTTTGGAAAGTGACTATGTTAGAAGATTTAACTCACTTGTGTTGTGGGGTTTGGTATTCAGTTTGGAATAAATATTTTTGAATGTATCTTTATGGTTTTATGATAAGAGATAATTTGGTTTGATGGAACTTGGATTTGGGGAGGAAACCTTGTCTGAATTATACCGTAGCTAACTGTGGTGTTGTTAGCCTTAGTGCACCATGATTCAGCACTAGTTAGCAAGGGTGTGCTAGCCCTATGCTCATCTAAGCACATGTATAGGATTTGTTTGGATATGATTATATTTATATTGATTTGGATGCTTAGTTACCAGGGCTGATGCTAACCTTTGGTTGCGTGCCCATTATTTCATTTATGACATTCTATCTTGAGATCTTCCATGTTTAATGTTTTATAATTGTTTTTCAAATTAGATTTTCAAGAATGCATGTACCCATAGTTTAATAAAAGATTCTATCAATGTAAGTTGTTTTTGTTATGCTATTACGTCAATTTTGTACAGTTAACTGTTTATGTAATTAAAAGAATTTTGCTTACGTTTAACTTTTGATAAGTTATGTGATTACTTATTATAAGAGGTTTGAGATATATTCATAGTGATACTAATTCTCTTTTGAATAACTTAGACTTGTGAAGTGAGTACAATGATTGGTTTATTATGTTGGAATATTAGTTGATAATTTTACTCAAAATTTATTGAATATTCCAAGTTACAACAAAGAGCGACTTTTCTCTTTTTGGAAGTTATTTTGTAAAAGTAGTATGGTGTAAGGGTACCTTTGATTATTTAGGTTTTCCATCTAATGGGGTTGATCATGCACAGATAATACAATTTGGATAGATTTTTCTTATATGTGAATTCATGTTGTCTATTAGGCTTTAAATTCTCTTGTGGATTATTAGAAAGGAATACATATATTTTTTAATTCTTTTATTGTGAGGATTTTAGGGTTGGTTTAGGTAAGAAGTCTATTTGGTTTACAAGTTGATATTTTTCGTGAATTTTTGTTATTAATTTGTTTACTCTAGTGGGTGCAGTTCTTAATGAGAACATATTTTAGAAGTGCGAGTCCATTTGTGGACCTATGTAATGTATCAATTGGTTGATGTCATTGAGATTTGAGAAAGTTTTAAACCGCTTGGTTAATGCTAGTGGTTGGGGTAACTAGCTTGTTTATGTGAAGATAATTATGGTTTGAAATTTGAGTTGGTTAGGTAGAAATCTTAAGGTTGTTAATATTTTGAGATTCAATAATGTCATGTTAGCTGTCTTGTTAGGTGGGTGGACTTTATAAGGGAAGAATTTAGAATTTTAGATTGAGATTTTGTTCTTAGTGTTTAGAGGTTTAATTGAATATAGATTTGAATTTTAGTAGAGGTTTTCTTTTTTGGAATCACCTTCTATTCACACAAGTTTAGCCTTGTCAAATTTGGTTAGAGTAATAGGCATAGGGTCTATAAAATATTTACTGGTGTTTTTGTTAATTTGGACAAATGGATGCCAGGAATCTATTCCAAGTCAATAATCAAACGACTATGAATAAATTTTGGGTTATCAGTTCAAACTCTAGTATAAAGTACTAGTTGTTGCAATGGTGATGATTTAAATATGAAGACAGAAGAAAATGAAAATATAGAACATTAAGTACATAAAATAAAGATAAGTGTAAATGCAAAAACGAGTAATTTCCTTGATTAGTTATTGAATCTTTATAACTGTAATCGAGACTAGTATGCATAGTCTCTTAAGGGATAATCTAAATTTTGAATTAAATAGCAGTTCCTAAATAACTGTGACAATCGACTTAAAACCATGATTAACTTTTCGGTCTCTATCCTCCTATAATCAACTTCCTTTTCAGCCAATGTAGCTGGACTCAATTCAACATGTAACGACTTAGTCTTTTTAGGATGTCAACAATGCCCCTTCATATAACTCATTATTGAAGGGTAATTGGACTTAATCCCAAAAGGCGCATTATGGAAGCTCTTAGAATTGAAATTGCTTTAAAACCAACACTTGATTAGTCATGTGACCATGTCTTTCTTGGGAATTGAAACATTTTTAATGTTTAGGCACCATCTTCTTCTCTCAAACATCCTATAACAATAACATAATTTCAGAATTCCTTGAGAAAGACTTGTGACTTCCATACAATTCTAGAAATTCCAAACCCTAAATTTCATCAATGACGTATTCCAAGCCTTCAATTTCAAAAATCCCTACCGAAATTCCTTTTCCTAAGAGATTCTAAAAACTACTTGGATCTTGTACTTAGTATAAGTGTTATTCATAGGCTTCTTGACTCCTAAGTAAATTCTTCTCTTTTGATTGAAGATTCTAATTTTTCATCCCCAATCTTAGGCCTAGTGTTCAAGACTTTTTCATTGCCCAAGATAAGCAAGTTCACTCTTTAGTTCCTGGAGAAACTCTTCTTCTCCAAGAACAACCTGATTTATCTTTCTTTTCGTACCTAATACTCATTAGGACTTGGATGACTAAAGAATCAAACTTCTATACATTATGACTTAGACTCTCTTTTCAACTGAGAGAAGCTAACATTAGACTTATTACGGTTGTCGCCTATTTTTGATCTAAAAGTCATAATGTATTCCACTTTCCTTATGGATGATGATGCTTACCATTCCAAATATGACCACAATTTTCGATTTGAAATGTACTGGAGAATAAGTTAATGTTTTTAGGATCCAAAGAACCTTTCAAACTTCAAAATTCTCAAAGACAACAAGCCTTGAGTGACTTTGTTTAAATAATTGAAAAATGACAATATCATGGGAAGAAACTAGCATTGGGTGGCCTGTTCTGGCTAATACAATATCGGTTATTGGCCTATTTTCCTGAATTCGGCTACCGCGCTGTTCTACATAATGATCATGCTTAACTCGAATGTTATGGCCATCTCATTCTTCAAATGAAGGTCCTACAAAGCATTTCCTTCGAGGCCTTTTGAAAGATTTTTCATAGTTTCTTGTTAGACTGACCATAATTTTATGCCCCTCATTGACCATGCTTATGGTGATTATATATTCTTTCGATCAAAAAGGATCAATAGAAGATATATATCTCCTAACTTTACTAGGCCTTCAATGTCGGGATCTTCATTTTAGATGTTACCATAAGGGTGCAAATCATCAATGTAGTGTGAAAATTTATGATCCTCACAGTTGTGCTAGCTAATTCAGTTTAACACAATCCATTCATGTTCCCGCTTTTGTATACATCCATCCTAAAGTCATTAACTAAACTGCCTTTAATAGACACGTTGATTTAACCTTGATCTATGAAATCTATGATCTCCTCATTTGACCCCAAGTCGATGCTTTTAAGCCTTTTGTTAAGGAACAAATATAGCCAAACTTAACTATTCACAAATTAATGGAAAAATTATATGGACACCCTGTTGGTCAAATATTTTGATGCAATTACTGGCCGTTTACTTTGCCATCTAAACCATATAAGATTATGTTACCTAAAATAGATTTTGGTTAATGTGTCTTAGTTACCCAAACAATTAAGAATTTCTTACATATATCTCACCCCAAAGCATCAACGAAAGCATTAGCATTATTTCTGTCAAGAAAAAAAGTTCATTGTAGTCAACAATTATTTAATAAATTTAATCCTCTTGCATATCTAATTTTCTCTTGACATCAAAATAAAGTAAAATGGAATCCCAGTATATAAAAAGCTAAGTTCAATGAAATTAAAATATTATGCTTGTGGATTAAAAAAGTAATAATTTTAGGTTAAAAGTACTTTAATTTTGAGGTCCAAATGACCAATTTGAATTTCGCAATGCAAAATAGGAGAAACTCATGAGAATGGAGTCTTGCGATGACTAATACATGGAATCAAGACAATGAGGTCAAAGTAAGCATAATTATTTATAAGTCAAGTACGCAAATGGTATTTGGTGTGAATTCTCACCTAAATGGTTTCCATTCTTGAAAGCTGTATCCACAAGAACCCCATTCAAATAAAAAATAATAAGTATTTTTCCACTTCTAATTTCTTATTTAGAGGCGTAGTCTGAGAAGATTTAATTGTCAAGGTACCATAAAAGGCACAACAAAAATAAAAAGTATGCGGAGTAAAGATGAGATGAAAGAGTCTAAGTGGATAAATCACAAAGACACATGTTTGATAGTTTAAAGTGTGAATAGTTCCAACTGGTGAAAAACTTATAGGTTGTCAAACGTACCTATGTTTTCTCCATTTTCACACCCTCAAAGCTTGTTGAAGTTTGGCCTCAGCAAGAAACAGCTTTACTCTGTTTTCTTCAAAACAATATTTAATACCTTAAGAGGATTTCACATTGAAATAATGAGAGAGAATTATCAATTAAAATTAACAATTATGAAGGGCCAAAAATAATAAAATAAAAATCTTATATAACTTTTGTTGTTGCACATATTGTTTACCATTTCTTATGAGACTTGAGAAACTGTCCACGAAAGTTAGTGAAAAAAAGTTGAAATATAAGCTATAGCAGAGACATTTCAATAAGAGTATCTTAATTCTTTAAATAATAAAAGTTAACAAATTAGACCTTGTATTCTTTTTTCTAGGAGTAACAAATACTTTGTTGGAACATCTTTTTGGGCTAGGAGGTAACTCCTGACAGTCCTTTTCATGCTCTACCAGAAAGCAGGTCAAACGTAATAAGAATTAAACCCAATAGAAACAGAAAGTGTGCCTACTATAGTGTATGAACTGTTACTGTCCTCTGTCAGTTAGATACTAGAGGCTAAATGTATTCAGTGTGTGCATTTGATGAAATACAAGTTAAAGTTTTTAGAATTTCCTTTAGCTTTAAGTAGTTTTCCTTTAATTTCTTAGCTAGATAGTGTTTGGTTTTATATAAAATATTAGGATTTCACATTTAGAAGCTTAACCTCTTCGCTATCAGTTCCTACAGAACAATTTTCTTTCTCTTCCCATAATGTATAAGAATTTTGGCATAATCAGGAGGCTTTCTATAGTCTTTTCCAACTCCTTTCGATTTAGCAGGAGATATTTTATTAACAATAGGAAGGTCAGGCCAATTGGAAGCATCAAATTGATCCATTTTTACGAAATAATAATAGGGAGGTCAAACTAAAATGTGGATCTTCAAGAACGGATATAGCTTATATTTCTTTATGTGGTTCGTGTCTCACCGTTGCCTATGCCTTTCAACCTAATATTTTCCAGTCATCCTGTTTCATCGTTTCTAATTTTATTTTTTTCCAATCAATGGCAAATATAGATCTTTCTAATATAACAGATACTCCATCTGTCACCATTGAAAATTTTGCCTACTGAATTTTTCAAATTTTGCTTCACTTTCATCTATCAAGGCTCCTACTTGATTTAAACTGTCGAAGCTCTTATACCCATTGTTAAATATTTAACAACACATTTGGTTACATGACTTACAAAAGTATCAAAGTCATTTGATGCCAAATCGACTTGGTGCATGATTCCATCTATTTTAGGTAACAGAAGCTTTATCATACCAGAAATGGTAGTTGCTACCTTCGTGTTCTTGGGGTCGTCCTCAACAAATGCTCTACAATACAAACAAAAAGAAATGAATGTTTGTAAATACAAAGTATATGAATACAAAATTATAAATATAATTTACTTACCTATCTTCAGCTATGTGGATGAGTGGACGATCCTTCTCAACCTCGTGGGGAGGGGCAATCTTATTCTTGCCCTTCTTCCCTCTCTTTGCGCCTACAGCACACTCAGCGACATCACCCGCCTCATGCGAGACATCATGATCCTCCACATGGGGCTAAGATTTGCCCCATGCTCGACATTTTGATCATGACTTGATGTTGCAATACAAGTTAAGTAGTGTGAGAACCATGAAATTCATAAAAATTCAATAAATTACAAAATTTATTATCAAAATTTGAAATTATAATTTACATATCGGTGCAAATCCTGACCTCACTGGGATCTATTATGAGCCCATGTGAGAAAGGTCTCGAACCTGCTCCGAGGATGGAGCAAGTAATGGAACACTAGGAGGTGGAGCTCCAACTATAGAGGAAGGTGGAGGCTGTACTGGAACTACAGCCATAGAGGGAGTTGGTGCAGCCTATTATATCCGATACGTTAGTACTATGTCTTAGAAATTTTGTATGTAAATTTTAATTATAATTGAAAGAAACTTTAAAAAAAAATTAATGTGAATAAACACTCATGTATGTGAATATATATATATGTGTATAAATTAAGAGTAAATAAACACCATAAATTTATAATTTTGAGTTTGACACCTTTTTGTTTTTTGTTTTTATTCTTTCTTTTATTTCCTTCCATCTTCCTTTCTTTTCTTCAGGAAAATTCTTTGCTTCTTGTGACCGAGAACTCAAGTTTCAGCTTTGCTTGATCATCTTGGAGGGTTGCAAACTTCAACCTTCGTCTTTCCTCCTTAGACCATGAAGGACCATGAAGAACTTATATTTTAGTGGCTAGCCATGACATCCTTGGTTGGCTACAAAATATTTTCCTTTTTACTCTACCGTTTACTGCCTTGGTGGCCATGAGGTTTAACCTCCTTTCTTGGCCGTGCAACTTTATCTTCCTTGGTGTATATCAATGTATATGTGTGTGTGTGTGGTCTATGAGGTGGGTTTCATTTGGACCTTCATTCTAAATGACAATATTTAATTTCTAAAGTATAGCACTATTTACATCGAGATAGGTTTGGATGTATTTATAGGTTATATAGGTTGGACGAATAATGATGCAAGTGAAAAAGATGGAATTTTGATAGTGAAATAGAATAGACTTTACATGTTTTGAATCTGGGTGTTGAACCTAGAGGATCCCCTTGTCCATTAATGAGGAAATCTTATAGGGCCTTTTCAATTTTCACCACTAAGCACTTTATTTCAATAAGAATGGATTATCTAACTTCACAAATTATAACCTATTTCGCATATAATAGCTAAGCCTTGAATTCTGCCTAAGTGGCCACATATTCTGCATGTCTTCCTCTGCTTTTTGATTCTATGATATTACTATTTTCATTCCTGCCATGTATGGAAAAGCCATGAAGCTATTAATTGTTCCTGACCAGTACTTTACGAAATATAAGTTACAGACTCATTTATCATTATAGGTTTGGATATCTTTGGCTTGGGAGTCTCTTTCGTACCCCATTCATGACTTTATGTCAATGATGGACTAGTAATAATAGCTACTACAAGAGGGCAAACTGCTAATGCAGTTAATGTACTATAGGTTATTACAAGGGTATCTTAACTGGTCTAAGACCTTGCATAGCTTTTGTGTGAAATAAATTTGTCCAACTATGTTAAAACTACTATCATCATCAATTTGGAGGATTATTCCTTTCATTTGAGTTTCAACAACGTCTACCCTAAATTTGCTACTAATAAGTGAAAAAGGACTATTAAAAGCACCCATATATTAGGTATATTTCTAGCCCAGCTTATAATATATCTCTTTATGCCTTTTATGGTTCTCTTAGGCAATTGTTAAGACTTCTCAAGAACTGCTAGGTTGGAATAAATAAATAGGCTATTGGCAACAAATAAGAACATACAAGTGCACTTACTAGCTTATTTCAATAGCCTAAGCTTAGAATCTCTGTTTAGTTCTTAGTAAAGCTAAATAAAGTAGAAGATAACGTCATTTTAGAGAGATGAGCTGCATGCTATGTTAACATGTTCTTTAAGGAGATAAACTAGCAATATACAATAGGGAAACACTTAAGTAGTATGCCTTTAACAGGATAAATTATGAATGATAGCTTAAACATAAAGTCATAGATTTAGGCCATGAAACAAGTTAGTCCCTGCTAAGATATACATGTAGTGCTCTTTTTGTGCATTGTATATGATCGGATAATATAAATTAAGTAGTACTTAGGAATATATTTTTCAACCTCGGAACATGCTGTTGAGCCAACAACACACGTGAATTCAAGAAGAAGTGATGAGCAGATTTGTATCATTGTGAATGGAAAATGTTATCTTTTAGTTGCTAGATTAATATGTTTAATTATACTATAAATAGGAATATATAGTGCTATAATTGACTTAATTAAATTAAATGTTATATGGTTGATGTTTGCATATTAATTGAATTATAATTGATGTGTGATTTGTTTATGTTTGATAAAGGCCAATAAAACTAATTTTTACGTATGAAATAGAATCTGGGTACACCTAAGATACATTTGCTTTGTTTATTTGATATGTTATAAAAACATTCAATTAACTCAGCCATGGGGATGGATATGTGAGAAGTATATTTTTGGCGTGCAGGAGCAAAATTCCTCATGAAGGATGTGCATTTTGTGTGCGGGTGCTGAGTTATTCTAATTGGCCCCTTGAGTGCTTTAAATACTTTGATTGATTTATTTGTATAGTGTATTATATGAATTATGTTTGTTTAATTTTATGTTTTCCATATTTATGTACTTTTGGAATTTAATTATTTTGAAATTCTTGTTATTTTGAAATTATTTGACCTATGTATTATATTCATATGATGAGTAGTGCTAGTATCCTTTGTGTACATTTTTCACTCATTGAGTCTTTATGACTCATCTCTTATTTGTTCATATTTCTTTTAGTAATAGGATCCCAATATACATCACTGACAAGTATGTGACTTACCGATAGCGTGCAGCAAGGTATTTCTTCAAGATCACATACTTAAAGTCAAAGGATAAAAGTTTGCAGTCATTTTAGGGCCTTGGGTTGTTGTGTTTTATTTTGTAGAATAGAATAATTATTACTGTTTATGATATGAATGAAGTGAAGCTTCTTGTGTATATTGTTGATGTTGTAACTAGTCGAGTGTAACCAAGTTATATATGCTTGTATTATTAGGCATGTTCCACTTTACGGGTAACCTCAGCCTAAATTTTTAGTTAAAAGGTTATGTATTTTTATAAATAAGTCTTTGCATATAATTTTGTTTAATAGAGCTTTCCTTTTGAGTTATAGCTAATCAAGTGTTATATGTGTTATGTTGAATTGAAATTTGGGTTACAGAAGTTTGGTTATCCATTCCTCCAACCAATCATGCCTCCGTGTGGCTGTATGACAAAGCCGATGTAATGGACGGAGACAATAAAGCTCTAGAACATTCGCGAAGGGGGGTATGATGTCCTCTGGGCTTGACAATCGATGCTTTATATGTTGCATATGTGTGTTGGTTGCTTATATTTGTTGAAATAGTTGTGTGTGTATTGTGATAAACTTAAGCATTATGGTGAACTATTGTATGTCTTACATACGCTTGCTATGTGCTTGCTATGTATTGACTGCATATAATCATTTACATGTCATAGGGATATAACATGCTATACATTCTTAGTTTAAGTTGTTATAATCAAATGTGAACATTTTTTAAGTATGCTGGAATTTATTTGTTAACATGTATGCAGAAATGCGAAAGCTTACCATAAAAATGCATTTGCACGTATAGTTGTTGGAATAAGCATTAATATCCATAAGAAAATGGCATGGGTATTTGATATATATATATATATATATATATATATATATATATATATATATATATTGATATTTATATGTATGCTACTAGAATTGTATAAAGTGGAAAACTGCTATTATTGGTGGGCCTGAGGACTTAAACAAAAATCTAGTATATGAAAACTTATATTTTTCTTGATATTATATTACATTTGGAAGGATTAAAAGGTAATTAAGGCCTACTTAGTGGCTATAGTGGACCACTTGTCCATGTATTAATATGCTAACATATGCTTGCTACCACACAAGCAACAGAGTTTCAAACTCTGCTAATTGTGTGCATGTAGACCATAACCAAGTTTCTAAGGACTTAAAAAATGTGGGAAGCCTCCATTATTCTTCTTCTTCTCCTTCTACTCCATTTCTGAATCATAAAAGTGAAAGACTAAACTGAAAGGAGAACTTTGCAACTTTGGCTGTAGTTGCATGAATTATGTTGCTAGTTAAGGAGTTGCTGGCAAATTGCTTAGCAAACCCAGTGGGTTTGGCTGGGAGTTAGAGAACTTTAAAGTTTGAATTAGATTGCAGAACTTAAACTAGAAAACAAAGGGCTTGTTAGACAAAGTGGAAGCACAAGTAGTGCTGGAAATAGGTAGTGCAAGGTATGTTCTAGATTTAAGCCTTTTGCATGTTTTCTGCACTTATGAACTATGTTTACAAAGAAAAGGAATTTATACATGGATGCATGTTTGCTGTAAAGGCAGGAAATTATGTATGTTTGCTTGTTGCTACTATTTATATGACTTGAAATGCCTAGCTACTACACAATAAATCTGGAATTGCGATGATTGAGTTTTTGCATAGGTTACCCATGGTTTCTTGTATTGCAGGGAATTCGACAATTGGCCAATTACACACTTTGGTCAAGTGTGAGGAATAAGGGAAAGTAACTTGTAGCAATGGCAGCTTACATGTTATCTTTTCATTGAAAAACAAAGCTGAAAATGATTGTGGAACTATTACTTTTTTGTTGCTAGAACTTGTACACATTGAGATTTATGTCTCATTCTTTGTTTTAAAATGCACTCCAGATTAAGTAATATATAGATATGCTACTAGATTGAAGTGAGCTGGGATGGCATAAAGATTGAATCAAGTGTTTATTTGGATAAGATTAAGGATATTGAGTAGGAAGCATAAACCATTTCATGCACCTCTTTACAGAGCAAGGAAATAATCTTGATATGCACTTTCTTGATTGTACTCCTTCTCTAGTTTCAGCTAATCATAATGATTCTCTTAAGAAGTATCCTATGGAGGATGAAATGAAAGAGGCAGTCTTTCAATTAGACCGTAATAGTGTTGTTGACCCAGATGGCTTTAATGGTCATTTTTTTCATCTCTTGTTGGACTATTATTGTAGGGGAGGTTATTCGGGTAGTTTAGTATTTTATTCTTCGGGAGTGACTTGTCAAAATTTGTAAGTAGCACTATCTTTGTTCTTTTGCCTAAGGTTGATTCGCCTCAAACCTTTTCTGATTTACGTCCAATTAGTTTATGCAACTTCACTTCAAAAATTATTTCTCGTATCTTGGTGAACTATTTATCCATAATATTAGAGGATTTAATTTATGAAGAGAAAAGTGGCTTCATGAGGGATCGTAGTATCATTGATAATGTGGCTTTGGCACAAGAGCTTGTTCGTGACATCAACAAGAAAATCCCAAGGGGGAATGCTATTTTTAACTTGCTATGGCTAAGGTTATGATAGAGTAAATTGGTTTTTCCTAATTTCAGTTCTGAGAAAATTGGGCTTTTGTGAGTTCTGGATCGATCTCATTTGGTGGATGTGTTCTAGCCCCTAGTACTCAGTCCTAGTCAATGGTAAAAGCACAGGTTTCTTCAAGTCTTCAAGAGGCCTTAGACAAGGTGATCTGTTGTCCCTTCTTCTATTTATCTTAGCTTCTAAGGCTTTAAGTTGGGGATTGAAGTGTTCTATGAGTGTAGGCAAGGTTGATCATTATTATCATCCCGTGGATGCTCCGAAAATACCTCATTTGTCTTTCATAGATGATATCATAATATTTTCCTGAGGTGGTAAAAAATCTTATGATAAGCTCATAAACTTTTTAGCTGCTTATGAAGTTAATTCAGGTCAATTGATCAACAGGCAGAAGAGTTGCATTATAACAAGCATAAAGGCTTCTCTTTAATGTATTTGGGTTATTAAGAAGGTAACTAAGTTCCAACATCAGCCCTTTTCGATGAGTTATTTGGGTTGTCTGCTTTATATTGGAAGGAAGAAATGTACTCTTTTTACTAACATGGTAGCCAAAATTTAAATGCCAATGGCCTCATGGTCTCCCAAGTTCTTGCCTCAAGGGGGTAGATTGATCCTTATTAAACATGTGTTTAGTATTTCCTTGGCTTGGGATTGTTGTAGAAGTCGGGGTATTATGACAGCTCCTTTAGAAACACCTTGGAAGCGGTTACTTTCCAGTAAGATCTTAGTCTTCTTTTGGAAACTTTGGTTTGGTTACTTAGCTATTAACAGTACAGTAGTGAGGTTTAACTTTGCCTTGGCTTCTTGTTGCAGATGTTGTGTTCATCATAATGTTGAGACTTTTCAACATCTTTTTATCTCATCTCAAGTACCTAGGGATGTATGGTTGTTCCTTATGTACTGTTTTGATATTGATTTCCAAGTTGTTTCTGTGCATTAAATATTCAAGGTATGGTGGTAGCAGGTTGTTACTTCCTTTGAAGGTTATATAAGGGATAACTCCTCGTATCATTGTTTAGGAGATTTGGAAAGCTAGAAATGCTAAAGAATATGAAAACATCTTATGAGCTCAGCTATGGTGGTTAAACAAGTGTTGAAGACTCTTGGTTAGATTTTCTCTTGTTTAAAAGACAAGGTAAAGGTGAATTCTAATGACTCTTACCAGCTCAAGTTTTTTTCCTTTTTGAATTTCGAAGCATATGTTTTTGAAGAATTATCATTGTAAGATGGCAGCCTCTACCTTTTCTTATGTTAAGATTAATTATAATACCTGTTCTCGGGGAAATCCTGGTGAGCTTTCCATGGGTGGTGTTATTTATTCTTCTCATGGGGAATTTATTTTGGCCTATGAATCTTACTTGGGGACTCAGTTTAACATGGTGGTAGAGTTTGAAGCTCTTTTAGAAGGTCTAAAAGTTTGTGAATCTAAGGGTTTAATGAATGTGATTATCAATTGTGACTCTTAGCCCTTGTTCAATATGTGCGTCAGATGATCAACCTTTTATGTAGGTTGTTTCGAAGGTTTTTGGAATTGAAACGGGTTTTTGGAATTGAAACGTGTTTTTCTAGGTTATGAATGTTAAAGTTGAGCATTGTTACATAGAAGTTAATGGAGCCACAGATCTTATTGCTAATATTGCTTGTGACTCGAAGATGAGCCACTTTTGGTCATCTTTTTGTAATCTTCCTCAACAAGCTCGAGGACTCATTAGCTTAGACAAAGTTCAAACTCCTTATATAAGGAATTTTACGAGAAATTAGGCAAGCTTTCTCTTATGTTTAAGCCTTGTTTCAATCAGGTATATTTCTGCATTAGTTTTTGGGGTTGTAAGCTATGAAATGGTCAAGTCGAGTTCATTTTTTGTTGTTGGGCACTGCAGCAGTAGTTTTTGAGTGCGTGAACAGTACCGTGAACAAAAAAAAATGAAGGTCTTTAGAAGGTTTCTTTAAATTAAGTAATGGGATAGTATCCCAAGTTTATGGCTTTTCTTATGTTTTTCTTTCATTGTCTTATTGTAATGGGATAGTATCCCATGTTTATTGTTTTTAATCTTGCTTAGGGTTTCATGTATTGGTTAAGACTATACTCTAGCCTTTCTTTTGAAATTAATAAATCTCTAAGGATTGGCCCAGGTCCTAGTTAAGTTTAGGTTTAAAAAAAAAAAGCTGGGATGGCAGAGGGACTTGCTAATTGTATACAAATTGCTGGAAGGTTGGAAATTACCTATATTTTCATGTAACTCGTACTTGGTAGTTGTATTGTTAAAGCCATTTTAATAGTATGCAAGTATTGTAAAGAAAACGTTTTATACTTGCAGAAACTTATAGTTACTGCTTATGGAACCTATGTACATAATAGTGGGAAATGAAATGAATGAAAATTGGTTGTCTTTTGACTAAACTTATCTTAATTTACTTGATGTTAATAATCTGGTAACCTTAAGAAATAAAAACAAGACAAAAATAAAATAGAATTAAGTAACTCTTTTGCATGATAACACATAGATAGAAAATGTGGTCATTCTCAAAAGATTTAAAGAAAGGTAGAAAGGAGAACATTGAGAGGATACTGTGTTCTCTCATATGTGTGAAAAATTTCAGAGCCACTCAAGGGCTTGCAAGGATTAGAACTTTGTTCCCCTTTTGCTAAGCTCTTGCTTAAGTTGTAGTTACTGGAGCTTAAAGGCTTCATTCACATTCTTTTTATTAATAAAAGGATGGTTCCTTGTATAAGGTGTTACACATGCCACTATTAAATCAAGATTATTCTATCTTTACATAAATGATGGTATTCTAAGGAATAAGATAAGGAAATAATGAACCAAAATAGGAAATTCCAAATTGCCAAAATCCCCTCCTCTTTCTTTGCCAACTCTCTTTCGTCACTAAAAAGTCTATTTTTTCTTTTTTTATTTTACAAAAAAATTAAAAGTCTTAATCGTACCAAAAAAAAATAATAATAATAATTCTTTTCTAAAATATGTAACATCATTTCACTTGCCACTAAAATGTATTTTTCTTCTTTATTTATTTATTATTTTACCAAAAAAATATAAAATTAGAAGTCAACATTATGCAAAATAAAAAAAATTTAAAAAAAAAATATTATTTTAAGATTATTTTGACTCATGATAATCACTATATAAAAAATATATATGTATATATATTGAATAAAAATTAGAATAATTTAAGGAAAAAAATGTAAAAAATTAGAATAAATATGAAATATAAAATAAAAAATTATAAATTTAAATGAGTGATATGATTCTTTTGTTCAGGGATAATTTTGTCTAAATAGTATTAGAGTTTTTCGTATATGATATAATCTAATATTACACCAAACACTTAATTTATATTATTTATAAATATCTTGCATCTTATTTGGTCAAAATACATCATAATTAAGTGATTATTTGCACATATTCTAATCTTTATTAGATTTTTATTTTTTCTTATCCTATTTGTGCAACCAAACACCATCTATATAACAGTATTTATTCGTGGACTGATCCTAAGCTGTTTTGAATCGAGCCTAATAATTTATTGTTCAATATGAAAAAAATACAACAAGAAAATCAAAAAATTAAATTAAATGCGATCAATCAAATTGTCATTCTTAGATTTGGACTGTGGCTAAGAGAGGAATAATTAGTAGACTATGATCCTTATGTTATTTGATGTTATTACTATCTACTCCTAGCTTTTAAGGGTAGCTGCTAACATTTGCTGCGGAGGTTAGGGAAGGCACCTATTGAGGAAAGTTGATGAGACCTTATGCGAGGATTAATGTAATATAGCTTTCTTTATTTTAATTTTACTAGCTTTTATGGGATATTCATTGCGCATGAATTGTATTTGTGTTATATCTATATATGGTCATCAACAATAAATGTAAGTATTAAGAAATTATAGTTAATAAAAAATAATACTCCATGTTAAAACATTAAACAAATAGATAAATCCATTAAAATATTTAATTCATCATATAAACATATAACTTTTCTTTTAAAATATTAAAGATGAAAGAAAAATTAATACACTAATATTTTAATCATAAAAATTATACTCTTAATATTTATTTTAATTCATAGCATTTTTTTGAAATTAATTTATAATTTCATAAACTATATATAACTTATTAAATTAAAAAATTAAAAAAATTCAATCTTAATTATCATTAAATATAGTTATTGACAAATTATATATTTATTAATTGGGAAATAAAAATATCAATTGTCATAAATCAATTACAATATTAATATTAAAATGAAGAAGAATTAAAAAAGTAAAATAAATATTCTATTCGAAGTAAAATTACAATTAAAAACTATTTATGTTATAATAAAAACTCATAGGGTATTTAAGAAAATAAAATTTATTCTACTAAACCATTTTTAAATTCATAAAAAAATAGATAAATTCTTAAATATATAAATATTTGTTAATTTTTAAGATGGACGAAGAATTAAAAATTAAAACAATAATATTATACTCATGAAAACTATACTCTTATTATTTTTTATTTATTTATAAATATGTGAAAAACTAAAAAATATTATAATTTTTAAAAACTTATTAAACCAAAAACAAAATAGAAAAATTCTATCTTAACTACTATATAGTTACATATAATTATTGAAATTTTTTTAAAAAAAAAAAATCATGTATTAAAAGTTAAGAAAATAATATAATCATGAAAACTATACTCAATATTTCTTTTAATTAATAATAAATTTTAGAAGAACTTAAAAATAATGATTTATTAGGAAATTATTAAACAAAACGTTTTTGAAAAAGTCAATTGTAATTACTATTGACATATAATTATAGATTTGTTAAGATTAAAAAGAATTAGTAAAAAAGAAATTAATAGTCCTGAAAAAATTACAATTCTATTGATATTAAAATTGAGAAAATTAGGGAAAAAACTTTGTAATAAAATAACAACTAAAGATAACTTTATAATTAAAAAAGCTCATAAGGGTATTTACGGAAATCAAAATATTCTTATCCTAAGCCACTTATATATATATAGTATAAATTTTTAAGTTTTGAGTAGTCTTTTTTAGTTTAATGAAGAATTTTTATTATTATTATTTTTTAAAGAGTTATTTATTGTTTTGGTTCCTGGGAATTACATCGTTTCTTATTTAGGTTCTTGAAAAATTATTTTTTCAAATTAAATCTTTAAGGATTTAATTTTTTCTATTTTGGCCATCCATGATTTGATTTAAATAATAATAATAATAATAGATTCTTAGTAAAGTCAAAATTATAAATTGAGATACAGTTGAATGAAATTAGCTAACATAGTTTTTAAGAGATGGTAATTTTAAATGTTACACCCAATTTAAAATTTTTTGTTTTTTTCTAAAAATAACTTTAATAGTTTTGAGTTAATTAATTAAGCATCTGATTTTACAATAACTAAATTTTAGAGGACCAAAATAAATAAATAAAATTAATGCTGAAGGATTTAATTAGAAAACATTATTTCTCAATGACTTAAATAGAAAATGGTGTAATCTTTATGAACCAAAATAATGAATAAAAAATAAAGAAACACAACAAAACAAACAACTCCTTTGAAACCCTGATTATAGAGTAAAACTTGTTTGTTTATCTATTTGTCCAGAAAAAGAATGTCAATTACTAGAAAATATGAAAAAGAGAAGAAACTATAAAGATATTTGTGGTGAGATTATATGAATGTGTCTTAATTGTAATTAATATAAGATAAACTAAATAATTTCAGAGGATTCACAGAAAATTTTAATTTCTTAATTTTATTTTAAATTATTTTTTATTTTAGAATTTATAATAAAAAATTAGTTGGCAAAGAAAAAAAATTAAAAATTTAATTTAAACTTATTCTCACATTCTCCATTTTTCTTTTAATCTTTATGTGGTAAAGAAACAATTTTTTTTTTTTTTATCCTTTTATAAAATAAGTTTTTATTCTTTTTCTTTACTCCTGGCAAAACTCCCCACCGACTTTGTTGTTTTTCTTTCTTATTCCAATTTCGTCCAATAAATGCTATTTTGTTCGGACTTTAATATATTAAACCAAATCATTCTACATACAATAAAATTATTTAATTTCTTTAACTTGCATGATATAGATGAATTTAAAATTACTAAGCATTTTTTTTTTTTTCATCAAGGGTTACTGAAAATTCTATTTTTTCTCCACCCACAATCAATCTAAAATTAATTTACATATGTTATGAAATTCACAAACCCTAACTCAATTTAGTAGATTACCAAATCTAAAACTAGGAAATTTGTTTAAATATATATATATATATATTTTTTTTTTGACAATCTTCTTTTTTTATTTTAAGATTTTCCAAATTTATAAAGTTTTTTAAGCTTGTGAGAGTAAAATATTTTTAACAACATTGTTGATTTTATCTTTATTATTTTATTTTTTATGTATTTTGATTGAATTGCTATAAAAATAATATTTTAAATGATTTATTTATTTTTTCTTTTAATAATGGGCCTACAAGATCAAATTATTATAGAAAAATTTATAAGAGTTGTTTTCTTGTTATTATTTTTTCTTTTGTAATTGCATGTGAAATTTTGAATAAATATATTTATAAGTAGAAATATAAATAGTTAGTTACTTAAATAACTAAACCTAGTATCTTTTTTTATTTTTTCAATGGCTATGTTTTGTTTGAGTTAACTAAATAAATATTTAAGTTATCAAAGTGCTTCTTAACTTGATATTTCATTTGAGAGATTTAAGATTTAAATGTTGTAACATTATTTTAGAAAAATGACATATTAGTTGAAGTGGTGTGGTGTCAAAGTAATAGGTGTTATGTCACCCAAAAAAAAAAAAATTAGATATCCCTTCAACTTAGGTTTCAAAAATCATCTCAATTATTAAATTGTGATCAAAATAATTTATTTTTGCTAAGAGCAGTGATAATCATTTTGATTGTAGTTATAACACTTTGATTATATATGCCTTCTCATCAATGGATGGAGATCTTCTATCTCGTTTTAGTATCTCAATTCTTGTCCCACCAATAAAATTAGTTATGTCATTAAAAATTGTATATTATAAACCATTAACTTTAACAATTCAGTTTTTCTCTTTTAGTTGAAACAATTAACACCCTAGTTTATTTCGTGAAATTTTTGATGACATGGTCAATTTTCATTTGTGAGACAGAATTGAGACACCGGGATATTTACACATATTAATTGTTGATTATTGATACCAATTGCAAATTCTTTTTGGTACGCAGGTAATTAAAGGATGAGTTGCCAACTTTACTACTTTTAAATCTTGACGATCCTCACTCGTTTAGTCATTTCCTATTTTTACAATTCCCTCTTCCGTATCGACCTTTGCTTTGATTTCACCCAAAATAATATCTACCTTCTCTTTCTCTCTCTTAAAATTATACTTGGGAGAGAGAAACCACAAAATTTTGAAGATTAGTTAAGCCATGCCTTCTTCGCATTCGTCCTCCAGCTCCAATGAATCTCCCACTCGAAGGAAAGAATCAGGTGCCGAACCATCCTCCGTAGAGAGGAGTCATGTTCATCCGCCGCCGCCACAACCAACCACAGGTCAATACCCGCCGCCGGGTAATTACCTGCCGCCTCACATGATGGGTTACCCGCCTGCAATGGGTTACCCTCCGCATCCACAGTATGTCGGCTATCCTCCCCATGGATACCCTTATCCTCAAAATCAACCACTGCCACCGGCCTATTACGCCACACAACCAGGCTACCAATCCTCTAGCTCCGGCTTCTTCAGAAGTTTTATAATATGTTCCACCCTAATATTGGTCCTTTTCTTCACCATAAGCCTCATGTTATCCCTCGTTCTTCATCCCCAACTTCCAAATTTCAAAGTAGATGCCTTGTTCGTCTCGAATTTAAATACCTCAAACTCAAATCTTACTGCGAATTGGGATGCCAACATAACGGTGGAGAATCCGAACAAGAAGCTGAAAGCTTATTTCACAAATGTTCAAACCAACATGTATCACAATGAAGACATTGTATCGGTGATTTATGCGTCCCCATTTGAATTGGACACAAAGCAAACTACTGTCGTGAATGTGAAGCTGACCACGAACCCTTCGAATCAAGTGATGGTGGCGAGGTGGGTAGTGGACGAGATGGCAAAAGAAAGAGGGACTGGAACGGTGACATTTAATTTGAGGATGCAATTAAGGTCCGAGTTTAAGTCGGGCGAGTTGTCTTCGAGAGGCGTAGTATTAAGAGTTTTCTGCGAGGATTTGGAGGTTCAATTTCAGGGTACCACAGGTAATGGGGCGTTGAATTATAATGGTGGCAAATCTAAAGATTGTATTGTTTATTATTGAGGAAGAAAATGACTCTTTTATCCTCCTTTCCTTTGTTTTCTATAATTTTCATTAATTGTATGTATAAGGGTTTGCTATTTTCTGATTTGGAGGTCCACCAGTTTTTAGATGTTTCCTTCTTCATATAACAAGATTAAAGAAAAAGGATTGTACAAGCTTATGATTGATATATAGTTCTTTTGAAGCCTAAATATTTATAATGCAAATTACATGCCCTTGCACGTACAGACGTGCATGACACACCATAGTGTTTTGTTGTAATTTCTTCCCCAAACAAATATATGTAAGCTACTGTTTTGTTTGGCATCGGGATTACAAAGTTTAAGATAATAGAAGATTATATATGGAATGAATTTACGCTTAAATAAATGAAAGGTGCATGGTTTTGCTTTTGTACCCTAAGCTTAGTTACATAATTCAATATAGGTTCAGTTGTATTTTATCCCACAAACTACCACTCATTTTGTAATAACTATCAATCAACTCTTAAATTAGGCACATAACTCTTATTTGAGTTATAATTAGTAAATAATCCCCAATCATCTAAATTAATAATTAAATCTAACAAATTAACTTTTAAAAGACTAAACTATCCTTATTACAAGTTTTTTTTTTTTAATTGTCTTTCACTTTTTATCTCTTGTTTCTTCTTTAATCTTTTCTTCTTTTTTTTTAAATGAAATATTTATATTTATCCAATTTTAGTATATTATTGAATAGTTGTAATCCAATAATAAAAAAATAAAACTTTTGATAAAAATATTATCATTAAAATGCAAATTAAAACAACTTGTATAATTTCTATAAATGAAAAAAATAATATTAGTAAATCTATTGATAATTTAAATATTATGAAAAGAAAATAAAATTTATGAAAGATTCAAATATTATTTATGTATTGCTAAAATTGAATCAATATAAAGAGTTTAGTTTCATAGAAAATGAAAAGAAAAAAACTGTAATGAGGAGCAGACATAAAAAAAAATAAAAATTGTAATAATGGTAATTTAATCTTTTATAAGTTAATTTGTTAGATTTAATGACTAATTTGGATGAGGGGGGTTATTTGCTAATTATTACTCAAATAAGGGGTTTAAGTACCTAATTTAATAATTTATGAGAGTCATTACAAAACGAGTGATTGTTCATGTGTATAAAGTGTAATTGACCCTTCATTATAATCACTAATTGTTAGAGAATATTAGATGGTTAAAGGTCTAAAAGTGTTCTTTATTCTTTAGTTTTCGATTTTTGAAAATAGCTTTTGGTTTTTGCCTTTTTGTTAAGCTAGCCTAGGAATGAAACATTTGTGAAAATTTTGTACCATAACTTTTGTCATTTTTTATTTTTATCACAAATTGTGTTTTGATGGTTAAAATTTTAGTTGCATCGTTGTTTTAAAAAATAATAATAATTACTTAAACAGAAATGATTAACTAAGACACAGCAACTATTTCATCTAAAAAATAATAATAATTACTTAAACATAAACGATTAATTAAGACATAGCAATTATTTCAAATTGAGATAGATGATTTTGTATCATAAATGTTTTTGGCTTTTTTCTTCTTTTCCTAGAGGATTTAATTTGTCGTTCATATATAAAATGATTCGCAATATAATTAAACAATCGATAAATTATGAAGTATTTGATCCATATCTCATTTACATGGGTAAATCATAACTAAATAACTCAGTTAAAATGGGAGAAAATTTCATCAAAGTAAAAGGTGCATATGTTTCCTGGAGAAAGAGAAAGAGAGGTACAGTAATTAAGACTTAGCAATTATTTTCAGTCTTCACCTGCAAAACAAAGGTGGCCTAAAAAATGGATATTGTCTGCCTAACCATCTAAACCTTTATTTCCATTAAAATGAATAAAGAGTAAACACTATTAGAAATTACAATAGACGCTGATAACAACTATATGTTGTTAGAAAATAAGCAGTAAAACAAAAAAACAAAATTTATAGGCTTTTTTTGATAATAAACACTGTCTTTAAAGAGATATTTAATAGACTATAATTTTTTTTTGTTTTTAGTGCAATTCAATTCCCTTCTAGGATACAACAAAACCTTTAGAATTCTTGATGACAATTATTATATTAGAAGCTTGTGTTTATATCTACTATTGACACAGTTATATCCAAGGACGCCTGTTGAACAGACATAAACATCTATTTTAATTTGTTGAAAGAGTTATATTTTTACAGTTATATGTAGGTTTAATTCAAATAGGATGCCTATTGAACAGACATAGACATTTATTTGAATCAAAATTATAAATGCAATTGTTTCTGACTTAAACAAAATATAAAGGCTTCATGGCTCTCGAGGACTCGAATTATAAACTATCTAACAATCCGCCACTAGATTATAATAGAGTCTACAGTCCTAATATAATGTATAATAGAAAGTATCCTAATACTTGAACTTTTTTATTAGTATAAATATATTTAAATTCTAATGAAGTAGTTGGTGTCCAGGAATTGAACCAACACTCCTTATATAAGAACCAAAATATTTACACACATGATATTATCTAATTGTCATAAGATTTCGAAACAAGGTTAGCACTATTATGGTCATATGCTACTCCTGGATTCATGAATATTTACAAAGATAAACTTTTTAATCTTTGTTAGAAGTGACACCACTTCTATATTCATATATATGGAGTTACTATATGAAATATTCTCTATTAAGAGTGATATATGTATTTTTCATCCCCCATACACATTTTTTCAAGTAGTGGCATCTGATGGGTGTTTAATATGTACTTAATTTCATTGATTCCTATTTGTTGTTTTGAGTACAATTTTGTGCTAATGAACTTATAAATGTTTATTTTATGATTTTAGGTATTGAATTGAAGTGAATGAACATTTGTTGGTTAAATAGGACACAATTAGCATAAAAGGAGCAAGAGCGCAAAATGAAGCCAGATTGGTACACGACCCAGGGTAGTGTAAGTCATGAAAGCCTGTGTAACATTTTTTTATCATGCAAAAATGTGTCAAATTAATCTTAATGGTGCAAGGACTTGTGTAACCACTCCAAAGTGTCTAATTCAAGAATTAATGGATAAACATTAATGGGTAAACTTAATAATCATATTTGTATGAGGAAAAACAAAGAGAGTCTTGTACTTGGACAAATTAGGAATCCTAATCCCAAAAAGATCTCAACCACTAGATCTCAATCCAAGAAGGACTTCAAGTACAATTAGGATTCAAGAAGATATTTTCTCTCTTCTAATTGGTCTACAATACTCTTTTCTTAGGAGAATTATGTACAAGTTTTACAATACTCATTAAACGTATTCAAGGTTTTTTTTTTTTTTTTTAATTATTATTTTTTATTTCTCTTTGTCATTTTCTTCTTCATTATGAGTTGCTAAATTTTTCTTTTCTGATAAAAATGAATATTGAAACCGTGAAATTGCGTTGTAAGATCTGACTAGTTTTTATCTTAATTTGATTATTTAATTCGAATATCTTACGTTTTTTTTTTATAATTGTTCATGATTGTTTATTTTCTTGATTAAAAGTGACTAGTTGTTACTAAACAATTAATTGGATTTCACTGTAAAATGATACATAATTGTATTTCTTCCTTGTCCAAGAAATTACATTGTCTTTAAAGACTCTTGAACTCGTACACTAGTTATTCAACTAGTTTCAATGTGTATTCTTCTAATATACCAAAAAATAATTTTCAAATAATCCTCTTCGATTTTTATTTGTACTGTATATATTTTCAGTAACAAGTTCACTACCCCACAATTTGAACTATTTCAAATTAGATTTGAATCGTGCAAAATCAGGGGTATTTAAATACAACATTCATATAATTTATTTTTTTATTTTTTTATATTCTGTTAAAAAATGAAAGTTTTTATCTTCCCATTCCAACTCTTTTAAGTCTATGAAATTCATACCCATAGGGAAACACAATTAGGAATACACCTCATTAATGAATATCAAAAACCATTAATAGACAGGTTGTATATACAATTTTTCTTCTTTTCTAATCATGCCAATTTGATTTCTAATCCTTAACTTCCATCATAGTTGGAACTTTACTTTCTTGGCTTTTCAAAACTCACAAGTTAACCCGTTGGAATGGTTTGTGCCATGGCATCATACTCATGGTGATTATTCCTCCATGATTTCCAAGCCAGGACTACTTTCATGTGCCATTTCAAAATCAATATAAACATGCCACCATGACTTGTAAAATAAATAATCTTCAAAATATCAGGAATTTCTTTGATCATGATCCCTGAAACTCTATCGTATGCTTCAGAAAACAGATAAGATTATATATTAGTTCACAAAATGAAAATTTGACACTCTGTTTCTTGTTGAAATATTCAACCACTCAAAATCACAGTGTCTTTTCTTTTATCGATAAAGAACAGGTTATTGTCTGCCAATATTCATAAAATATCCATGAAATCTAATAAAATAACCATATAAAATAAAAATCATAATAAACAAAAACCTGTTCATCCAAACCAAAAGCACGTACTATAAACTTTTCTTATTTCTGATGTTTAATGGATAAGTACTTGGCTGTTGGAGATATTAATTTTGGATCCATGTTTGGCTGTTGGAGATATTAATTTTGGATCCATGTCAAACTTGAAAATCCATCTTTTCCTTGGATTTCTATTTGACATTCCTCACGTTGTGGAATATCCAGAAAGATTCAAGATGCAACGAATTTTGTTCAATATCTTCAATGCTTTTCATGTAATCTCTATTGCAATATCTCTTTAAAATTGTTAGAAAGTAAGTAGTAGAACAAGAAAATGAAATTCACAAGCTTTGACGCGTGTTGATAATAAACACTGTATTTAAAGAGATATTGATTGCAATCTCTTTTGGGGGATGCAGTTCAATTTTCTTCCAGGATACTGTCACATCTCATATGGAGGTCTGACTAGCTGGAGAAATAAGTAACAAAGCTTTCGTAACTCTTACTTCAAATCAAAGAAATAAATTCGACTCTTGACCACACTAAAGCATAAAAGTAAAGTTTAGAAAATACAAGTCAACTACAAATGTTTATCTACTAAAATATATAGCAATTTACTAAAAATTTCGGTAGAGGTTCCTGATAACTTTATAAAATAGAGTTATTTCACTATTATTTTAATTCATGTTTTATGCTAATTCCTAGGGTTTTAAGTTAAAATGATAGTCAAATTTAGTGTTCCATTTGTTTTAGGATGTTTATGTGTTTTGTAGAGTTTTTACCTTAATTAGGAGTAGTTTTATGATATTTGGTATTTAACTTGTTTTAGGTGTCCTTTTAATGTCCTAGTTGAACTAAAAGAAGGAAAGGAATTCAAACCAGTGTCACAACGCCCAAGAAGATGAAGCTGTGACGCTTTAAAAGGAAGAAAGTTGGCAAATCAGGCAGAGAGACCTCAGCCGCAGCGTTGCTAAATGAGGAAAAGTACAATTAAGTTACACAGCTTTAAGCCACGGCGCCTTCAAGATAACTTGCCCAGTAATGACTCAGAGAGAAATGAGCCACAGAACCACTGATCTGAAATTGTGGCGCCCTTTTGAAAGACAAATTCATAAACTATGGAAGAAGTTAGCGCCGTAGCGCCCATTAATGGAAAGTCGCGGCTAGACAAGTTAAAGTCCTAATAAGACTCTACAGAGCCTTCTACACTACAGCACCATAGAGATTCACGCTATAGCACTATAGAGATTCACGCTATAGTGTCATCACATTTTTCTGAAGACTCTTAGTTTAATCAAACTAAGAGTAAAAAGTCTATAAATAAAAGAGAAGGTTGATGTTTTGAGATATACCAGAGCTCATGATAGAGAGCGATAAGGAGCTAAAGGAGACTTGAAGCCATGACAACTTCTAGTTTCTACTCCTTTCTTTTTATTTTCTATTTGCTTGTAATGGTCATGTCTTTATTGTTTGTGTTTTCAGTAGTAAATATGGAGTAGTCATATTCTAGGGGTAATGATTGAACTCATATGTAGCTGATGTGGCTTTAGTTTAAATTCAATGCATGTTTTAGTTTTATTGTTTATGTTTCCTTGTTCTTAATGCTTCTGATTGATTAATCACCAGTTAGATTAATTAGGAGTTCTAGAATTGACTTGGAAGAGTTAGTTTTGGGATTAGCCTTAGGCATTATAACTTATGTTTGGATTGTTCATATAATTTGCATGATCTGATTTGTTCAAGAGATAGTATTATACTCTTTCAAGTAACTGGAGATTGGCTCTGTATGAGTTTTCCTTAAAATGATACTCATAGGAATATATGAAATTAGACTAAGGGGAATATATATTTGCTAGGCATAGGAATATGCTAGTAATTGATTAAGAAGTTTTGGTTAATATTAAGCTATTGCATAAATTGAAATGAATTAAAGTTAATTAGGTGTAGCGTGAGGGATTTAGTGAACCTAGGTTTAGTCTTAATATCTTTTATTAAATTACTCAAAATCTCTGAATTACTTTGGCTTGATTTGAGTTAGGTTGCATAGTAGTGGTATTTAACATTAGAAGGTAAATTATTTCTTCTGGGAAAGATCTCTATTTACTTTATGTTACTTGAGGACGATACGCGCGCTTGCATAGGTAAAATCCATGTCAAATTTTTGGCACTGTTGTAGAGGGAATAATTTGTTTTATTTTCTTAATATCATTATAACTTATTTGATTCTAATTCAAGCTTTTACTTTTGATTTCAGGTGCTATTGATATTGCATGTAGCACATGAGAGACTTGAAATTATTACCATACGATTCTGAAATCAAACGAATGCTTAACATTCCAAAGTGTTGTCAAAGAGGTTTGATAATTTTAGGGTGCAATAACATTCCAAAGTGTTGTTTGGTATTACTACACAAGTGCATGTATCGTTTAAACAAGTAATAAAGAGTAAGTGAGATTATTCCCATGAGGAATTAAGTCAATTCAAGTACTAAAATTTACCAATTTTAAAATTATCCAAGCAATTGAATAATTGAGATTTATGATTAAAATAAAGCAAACATAAAAAATAATTGAACTTGAGATAATGCAGAAAAGGACTAGGAATATGATTCTATTCACACTTCATTTGAATTAACTTTATCCTATCATGCTTAGTTATGATATTATGTTATTAACCTATGGTTCCAAGTTAATTATAAGAATCTTTCAATTGCTTATAATTCATACCTTATTTAATCAATTTATTATATGTCTATGTGAACTGAATTTAATAAGATTCATTAAAAATAACCCTAATTGGCTACACATGGTATATAGGTATTTGTCTATCTTATATGCGATCAAATTCAATCAATAAATTGAAAGAATTCAAACATGTGCTATATCACTCAAGGCTAACTTAATATTCCTTTGCCAAGTTTACTTTAGATTACCAGATATATCTAATTGGTGATCAAACAATTAGAAGCAATAAACGTAGAATGATATAAATAACATAAATACCAATACTATGCAATTCATAAATAAAACTAAATCAAACTACATGTGATTTTTATCATAAACATAGCAAAAGGAATTAGTTCATGCTAATAGACATAATCATGACTACAACTAAGCAAATCATAATGAACATACAAAAAAACTAGAAAGAAATAGAGGAATAAGAAAAAACTATGAAGATGGCGGTCTTCAAGCTCCTTTAAATTGCCTGCGCCTTTAGCTCCAAAGCACGCTCAATCTCTTCTCTATCATAAACTAAAAACTATATCTAAACCTCAGCCCTCCTGTTTTATTTATAGCTTTGTTCCTTTTATTTTGGATAAACTCCTCAAAATTTGCACAAGCGCCATGGCTTAAACATATATGGCACTATGGCTTCACAAGATCTGTATAATTTCAATATGACTCATTTTTTTATAATGCTACGGCCTCACACTTATAGGCACTATGGCATCAATTCCTTGGTTGGTTTAGGAAAGTCATCCTTCTTTTGATGCTACGGCCTCTTCCTCATTGTACTGCAGCTTTAAGCTTAATACGTTGTGGCTTCAAGCTCCTTGACTTATTGGTGGAAATACAAAGGCTCTATCAGTTCAAAAATGACCTAAATCATGTTCTCAACTAAGCTTCACCTAGGATTTTGCCTTAAAATGAATTTTTACTCATTAAGGAAGTCAAAAAGAGTCTAGAATTTATAAAATGAAAATCATTAAGAACATCAATCCTAGTCAACAATAGCCTTGTGTAATGTATATATGAGGTATATACCTTAATTATAATAAATTCAAAAAAAATTATTTTCACATGTTATCAAAATCAAAATCAAAATCAAAATCAATGAATAAATAATATATCAAGGGAATAAGGGAACATTAGACATTATTAACAAATTAACTTGCAATATTTTGATAGAGAAGAAAAGCAAACAACCTAATTAGTTCAATTACACATCATCGGGAGTTATCAAATACTAAATAGAAAATTATTACCCAATTTTAGTTACCCCCCAAACCTATACTAAACATTGGGACAATGTTTGAAAAGAAAAGCAAGAAAATAACAAAAGGAAAGAAAAGTATAAGCAAAAGAAAACTCCCCTCATTCCTCAAAATCTATATCGATGTCCTTCTTAAGTCTTGGGAATGGGGTAGGTGGCTTGGGACAAGGGGCAAAAATGGAAGGATCCCATCCTTGTTGGTTTAGCATCATCCTCAATATCTAATTATTTTGGTGATTGAAAGCATGTGTGTGTTGCCAATGATCCGTACACTGCACCTCCAGCATGTGTGTGAGCCAAAGTTAGTTTTTGTGTACTAATAGGTTAGGCTGGAGTTGCTAGATCACCTTCACCAGCTTTAGCATTTTGGATTTGGAATTTTTTCATAAATTTGTCATCAATGGTACCCTTGGGTAAGATTAATGGCTCTGTATCCTCTTAGAGTACACCAGTTTCATGGCATAATTTCATGATAAGTGCCCAAAATTATCTGCCAGCAAGATTGCACTATGAATAACTCTATCAACATCAATAGACATACTCTAATAATAGCATACACCAAAATGGCTCTCTCCTTAGTCACTGGCATGTCCATTAGGAAGGATGCTGGTGAGCACAAAATAATACCAAGCCCTTATAGGGGCTAGTAGTTGATTTGCCCATAAATGAACTAGCTCTCCATTGGTCAGTTTCCACATAACGCCTTGAGTGTACAATGCACAGATCACTTTATCATAGTCTATTAACCCGCTAGTCACATACTCATCAGGTTTGAGGATATCTGGTATGCCATAAAAAACAGTGATCCCTGTGCTTGTGAATGAAACCATCTTCCCTCACACCATGACTCTTCTCTCTATGTTCTCCACTAGGTTAGCTTAGAATTCCCAAGCTACTACAATGACTCCAGCTAGAGGTGGTGCACATAAATTGGCCCAATGTCTGTTGTTGATTAGATTGGCTATCCCTGGGAAGTTATCCAGGCTGAGGTGTAATCCTCACTGTGCTACAACCTTCTTTGTGACAAGCCCATCATGAAAATGCTTCTCAGCTACAACAGAGATGAATCGACTGTTGTCAAAGCTTAGTCCAGATAATCAAGCATGCTTGGTAGCCTTTGTCTTAGGTCCCATTGTCCTGAAAAATATCACCAGAATAATCCTAACCCCAACATTTACCTACCAACAATGTTAACCATAACCCCTTAATTCATAAAATAAGTCTCAGACCAGCACAATATTTTGATAAATCCTCAAGCATGTTATCTTAATATCATATTATTTATTCAAGAATCATCAATATATATATCCATCCCTCCTAAACCTATTTCACTATTAGTGAACTATTAAGAACAATAAAGAATTATGGGAAGAGGGTTACATTAATAGGATATACAGTCTTATAACATTAAAATCATGTACCATTACCAGAACTCATCACTAAGATAGAAAACGTAATACCCATGTACCCAAAAACCCAAAATAAAAAATTATGCATAGGACCACCTAAAGATCATATCTACCTATAATCCATTAAACATTTAAGCAAAGAACACAAGAAAAGCATCCTACCCACAAGAAATTCCTAGATCATAAAGAGAAAGTAAAGAGTACTTATGTTAAAGCAATCCCAAATACAGTGCTGAACATGATATGGGTAAGGGATTTTAGTGTGAGAGTGTGGAAGGCACTAGAATGGTATTGGCTTGGTGCCTTTGTGGCCGAAAACCTATGATTTCACAAGTTGGGATGCTTAGGGTATGGGTTGTGGCGGTTTTGGTTTTGAACTTTCATTTTAAAAATAGGGATCACGCACTGTGCTGTAGCATCAATGTATAGGCGCCACGACACTATGCCTCTAGAATTTGAAAATTTTAAAATATAGGGAGTTGGTGCCGCAGCCTACAGAATTGGTGCCGTGGTGCATGACTCTCTGTGTAAAACTGTTTTTTTTTTTGGTAAGTAGCGCCATGGTGCCAAGAATATAATACCTCGACTTTAAGCTTACTTCCTAAAACAATAGTTTTCTTTGTTGATTTAAGCGCTACGATGTGTTTATTTAGAGCCCCACAGCTCAAAGCAATCTGGAAACTTACCTTGGTTTTCTTTTTTATTGCATCAGAGCTTAAATTCATGGGCGCCGCAGCTCTATGCTCTCTAGTTGAGTTCATGGATTTCAAGTTATGGATTTGCAGTGTAATGTGAAGGCGGAGTACATTCCAAACATTACTGAACTAAAAAAAAAAAAAACTTAAAGAGTAAGGGTTTGAGAAACTTGGGTTGCATCCCAATAAGCACTTAGTTTACAGTCCTCAGCCTGACTTAGTTTTACTTAATCAATGTTTGCTAGAGTGATGGAGGTCTTTTGATGATTAATAGGACCTCCCTATTAATGTTTGAGCCTTTACCCATTAACGTTGAATTTGTTGTCTAGCTGCTTTTCTTTAGCTCTATCCACAGCTCCATAAGGAAACACTGTAGTACTGCGAATGGTCTGAACCACCTTAACTTGAGGTTTCCAAGAAATAACTTCAAACAGGAATTAAAGAGCAAGACCTTCATACCAGGCTTAAAGTGGTGATCCTTGATCTTCTTGTCATGCCATTTTTTCTGTCAATTCCTTATAAATCTTTGCATTTTCATATGCTTAAAGCTAAAATTCATCCATCTCATTAAGTTGAAGAAGCCTTTTCTCAACAGCTGTACGGAAATCAAGATTCAACTTCTTAATGGCCCAATATGCATTGTTTTCTAACTCCACTGGGAGGTCGCATGCTTTCCCCAAAAACTAGTCTATATGGAGACATGCTTATAGGGGTTTTATAAGCTATACAATATGCCTATAATGCATCATCTAATCTCCTAGACCAATCCTTTTGTGACAAGCATACTGTTTTCGATTTCAAGATTAGAAATTTTAGTTTAGCCACTAGTTTATGGATGATTAGCTAGGGTAACCTTGTGAGTGACTCCATATTTACCTAAAAGGGCCTCTAAGTATTTATTACAAAAATGGGAATCCCTATCACTAATTATAGCTCGAGGAGTTCCAAATCGAGTGAAAATTCGTGTCTTAAGGAAGTTCATCACAGTTCTTGAATCATTTGCTAGCAAGGCAATTGCCTTTACCTACTTTGAAATAAAATCCACTGCTACCAAGATATATTGATTATTGTATGAAGTTGGGAAAGGACCCATGAAGTCAATTCCCTATACAATGAAAATTTCCACTTCAAGGATGTTGTTCATAGGCATTATGTCTTTGGAAGATATTGCCTATCCTTTGGCACCTATCACATGTATCAACAAAATTATGAGCATCTTTAAAAAAAGAAGGCTAACAAAAACTTGATTGGAGGACTTTTTGCTACAATTCACTCTTTTCCAAAATGTCCCTCATAGTTTAAGGAATGGCAATGCTGAAGAATACTTTAAATTTCTTTCTCTGGGACAAACTTTTTAAGAATCTGATCAGCACATTGCTTAAATAAGAAAAGGGTCATCCCATACACAATATTTGACATCATGTATTTTTTTTTTCTTTGTTGGAAAGTCAAATTAAGAGGAAAAACCTTACTCATAATATAATTAACAAAATCAGCATACCATGGCAACTTTGGATGATCAACCTAAAAGAGTTAATCATCTGGAAAATTTTCATTGATCAAGGTTTAATAAACAATTTTCTCACCACCTTCCAACCTTGATAGATGATCTGCACTTGGTTTTCTATTCCTTTCCAATCTTTAATTTTCAAGTCAAACTCTTGGAGCAAAAGTATCCATCTAATCAAGATGAGCTTTGCATCCTTTTTGTAAATCAAATACTTAATGGAAAAATGGTTAGTATAAACAAACTTTAGCTCCAATTAGATAAGAACAAAATTTATCAAAAGCAAACACTACTGCTAACAATTTTTTTCTGGGTGGTGTAATTGAGTTGAGCTCTAGTCAATGTTTTATCAGCGTAATAATTAAAGTGAAAAATCTTATCCTTTCGTTGTCCTAATACTGAACCTACTGCATAATCACTAGCATCACACATAAGTTCAAAGGGTAGGTTCCAATTAGGAGTCACAATTATAAGAGCATTGATTAATCTTTATTTTAACTCCAAAAATGCAGCTAGCCATTCTTCATTAAAATCAAAGGGAGTGTCTTTTTCTAAAAGGTTACATAGTAGTTTTGAAATTTTTGAAAAATCCTTAATGAAACACCTATAAAAGCTTGCATGCCCAAGAAAGCTTCTAATACCTTTTACTAAACTAGTTGGGGGGGGGGGGGGTTTCTCTATTGCTTCAATCTTAGCCTTATCCACCTCTATGCCCTTGCTAGACATATTATGTCCTAACATAATCCCTTCTTGTACCATAAAATAACATTTTTCCCAATTCAAGACCAAATTGGTCTCTTCACATCGTTTAAGCGCATTTTTTAAATTATGGAGACAACTATCAAAAGAATTCCTAAAAATAGAAAAATCATCTATGAACACCTTTAGACTCTGCTCAAACATATCAGTAAAAATAGCCATCATGCATCTCTGAAAAGTGGCAGGTGCGTTACATAAACCAAACAACATCCTTCTAAAAGTGAATGTGCCATAGGGATAAGTAAAAGTGGTATTTTCTTGGTCCTCAGGGGCTATAGCTATTTTGTTATACCCCAAATAACCATCTAAAAGACAGTAGAATTGCTTACTTGCCAATCGATCAAGCATTTGATTGATAAAGGGAAAAAGAAAATGGTATTTCCTTATGGCCTTGTTGAGCTTACGGTAGTCCATTCATACACGCCATCCAGTCATGGTCCTTATAGGGTTGAGTTTATTCTTGGTATTAGCCACAACTATCATCCCTCCTTTCTTAGCATACAATGAATTGGGCTTACCTAAGAGCTATCAGAAATGGGGTATATGATACTCGTATCTAGTAACTTTATCACTTCTTTATTGACTACCTTTTTCATAATCGACTTGAGTCTTCTTTGATGCTCAATGATAGCTGTGATTGTTCTCCATCAAAATTTTATACATGCAAAACAAAGGACTTATGCCTTTAATGTTGGCTATGGTCCATCCTAGTGCCCTCTTGTGTTCTCTCAGTACACAAATAAGTGACTCTTCCTGCATCTTAGTAAGAGCATAAGAAATTATAACCAACAAAGTAGATGCTGGACCAATAAAATCATACCTGAGGTGTGGTGGCAACAACTTTAGTTCCAATATAGGTGATTTTTCAATGGAGGGCTTAGAAACCGAAGGTGTGGAAGTTGGAATGTCAAGGGATTCAAACTTAAGGTTTGACCTTGCTATGAAAGGTGAAGTATCTAATAATTTCATGCATTCAACAAAATTATCGTCTCCTTTATTAGTATTAGAAATTATAGATGTTTCAATAGGGTCAATAGGATAATTATCTACAAATACCTTTTGAGTTATTTCATTCACCATATCAAAAGCAAAACATTCTTCATGGTCAATAAGAAATTTCATAGCATTAAAAACATTAAATGTTACCTATTGGTCTTAAGCCCTCATGGTAAACTCATTTTTTTGTACATCAATTAGGATTCTACCTGTAGCTAAGAAAATTCTCCTAAGAATGATAGGGATTTTCCTATCTTCTTCCATGTCAAATACAATAAAATCAGCAAGAAAAGTTAGTTTATTAACTTTTACTAGCACATCCTCTATTGTTCCCCTTGGATAAGTTAAAGACCTATCAGCTAGTTACAATGTGACTGATGTTGGCTGAACTTCCCCCAAACCCAATTTTTGATATATAGACAAAGACATTAAATTAATACTAGCTCCTAGATCACATAAAACCTTACCAAAAAATTGAGTATCAATAGTATAAAGGATAGTAAAGCTACCTGGATCCTATAACTTTGGTGGGAGTTTCTTTGTAGTATAGCACTATATTATTTAATGAGAGCAACTGTTTTATACTCACTTAACCTCCTCTTCTTGGACAAGATGTCCTTCATGAACTTAACATAGCTCGGCATTTGTTCTAAAGCTTTAGCAAATTAGATATTGATGTGAAGCTTTTTGAACACTTCTAGGAATTTTTGGAATTGCTTGTCAAGATTTTTTTTTTCCAAATAAAAACTTGATTGGAGGACTTTTGTTACAGTTTGCTTTTTTCCAAAATGGCCCACATAGTTTAAGGAATGGCAATACTGAAGAATACTTTGAATTTCTTCCTCTGGGACAAACTTTTTAAGAATCTGATCAGTACATTGCTTAAATAAGAAAGGGTCATCCCATACATAATATTCGGCATTATGTAAATACTTTTTTTCCTTTGTTGGAAGGTCAAATCAAGAGGAAAAACCTTACTCATAATATAATTAACAAAATCAGCATACCATGGCAACTTTGGATGATCAACCTAAAAGAGTGTGGAAGCATTGGCCAGCTGGTCTATTTATGTTTCAAGAGTTCTCAAGGAAGCCACTTGACATTGAATTACTGAATTAATCCTTGACATGTATTGCATGAACATGTCCTACAAGGATGGCTTTTTCTCAGGTGCATCCTCTTGTTTGTGGTTGGAAACCAGGAGGATAGTTAAGCTTTGCAGTATTTGCTGTCTCTTGATTTGTCCAACTAAAATTTGGATGGTTTCTCCATCCCGAGTTATAAGTGTTGGAACAAGGGTTGTTTTCCCTATTATAATTTCTCATATATTACACTTCTTCAGTGTTTGGGCATTGGTCACTAGTATGTCCATCTTTGCATATTTCGCAAGCCATGACTTGATTCTTGATTGTTAGAATCCCAAGAGTATCAAATCTTTTAGCTAGACCAACCACTTATGCCCTTAAGGTAGTGAGAGCGTCTGACTCATTATCCCAGCTACTTAGCCAGTTACAAGTCACTAAGATGGCCATTGATAATTTTTTAAACCATTACTTCCAACAGCTTGTAAGATTCATCAATGGACTTTCCCATTAATGTATCACCAGCTGTAGCATCAATGGTTATTCTTGTTTAGCTAACCAGCCCATTATAAAAGGTTTGGACTTGTAGCCACTTTAGAATGCCATGGTAGGGGCACTGTCTTAATAAGTCTTTGTATATCCCCATACTTTATAGAGAGATTCTTGGTCTTGTTGCATGAATGAGGCGATTTTATTTCATAACTTAGCTATTTTGGCCAGTGGAAAGAACTTTGCAAAGAACTTTTAAGCCAGGTCCATACAAGTAGTGATGGAATAGGATAACAAGAAATATAGTCAACTTATCACCTTCTCTCGAAGTAAGAAAGGGAAAAGCCTTAGACGAATGACATTGTCAGAAATGCCATTACATTTGAATGTATCACACAACTCTGAAACATCACCAAATGGGCATTTAGGTTATCTTTTGGAAGGCCAGCACATTGCGCCATTTGTTAGACCATTTGAATCTGATCTGGCTTAATTTCAAAGTTGTTAGCTTGAATTACCGACCATTAAATACTGGAATGAAGGCATTCCACTAATGGGACAGCATAGTCCCTTAAGGCCTTAGGCTCTTGTTCATCAACCATTGTTGGATTTTTCATAGTAGCTTATTGGTTCTCATTTCGAAGTCTTCTAATTATGAAAGAATTTAAACATGTTGTATATTACTTAAACATAGAATGATATAACATAAATACCAAAACCTAAGCAATCCATAAATAAAACTAAATCAAACTACATGTGAGTTCCATCATAAACCTAGAAAAAGGAATTAGTTCATGCTACTAGACATAAACATGACTACAACTAAGCAAATCATAATGAATATACAAAGAAACTAAAAAGAAATAGAGAAATAAGAAAAAACTATGAAGATGGCGATCTTCAAGCTCCTCGAAATCCTTTGCTCTTCTAACTCTAAAGCATGCTTAATCTCTTCTCTATCACTAACTTAAAACTATGTCTAAACCTTAGCTCTCTTCCTTTTTTATAGCATTTTTCCTTCTATTTTGGATAAACTATAAGTCTTCAAACTCCTTAAAATCAGTACAAGCATCGTGGCTCAAACATATATGGCGTTGTGGCTTCACAGGATTTGTATAATCTCAATAGGACTCATCCTTCATCACACCATAGCCTCATACTTATAGGCACTGTGGCGTCAGTTTCTTAGTTAGTTGGTGAAAATTGCCCTTTCTTTGACACTATGACTTCTTCCTCATTACGCTGCAGCTTCAAGCACCCTGACTCATGTACTTTTCTCCCTTTGTATTAACATCGCGACTTTATAATAGTGGTGCTGCGACATAGTTCTCTTTGTCTTTTTTTTTTAATTCTCCTTTTTCAGATGCCAGGCTTTATTTTATGCAGCGCAGCGGTGCCAGTTAATCAACACCCCATCTTTAAATCACACTAGGACACTACAAAGACACCTAAAACAAATTAAATATTAAAATTCAAAAAACTACTTCTTGTGGAGATAAAAACTCTACAAAATCTCTAAAAGCAACCTAAAATAACTCTAACATTATATTTAACTAGTACTCTAACTTAAAATATCAGTATTAGGATCAAATATGAATTAAATTTATAGTAAAATAACTCTATTATTCTAGAATTATCAGCCACTATTATGGTGTGTGAAGCTTGTGGCAAGAGTCATATTATAGACCAATTCCCAAATACTGAAACTGTTCAATATGTCCAGAATTTCAATTGCCAAAACAACCATTATTCTAACACATTATCTAGGGTTCGGAAATCACCCAAACTTTGAACTGAATAATCAAGGTGCACAAGTTGCAAGGCCTAATCCACCTCCTGGATTTCAAGCTCAACAAAAACAAACAACCCCTGAAAAGAAACCCTCCTTGGAAGATATGTTTCTGTAATACATGTCTCGTATTGATTTAGTTATTCAAAGCCAAGCTACCTCTTTGAGAACATTAGGGACACAAATTAGGCAGTTAGCCAATGCTTTGACTAATAGGCTACATGGTGCTCTAAACTAAAAGGAAAATTGCAAGGCAACCACTCTTAGGAGTAGGAAGAAGTTAGAGGAATTGAAAAAGAAAATAGAAGATGACGATGCTCCTAAATCTCCTACTAAAGAAGAATTGCCTACTGAAATTATGGAAGAGAAGAAGGAAAATAACGTAATTACTGGACCTCAATGATTAAGTCCTCTTCTTTCCATTCCACAAACAGAACCTTGATAAGCAATTCCAAAAATTTCTAGATGTGTTCAAGAAGCTCCATATAAACATTCATTTTACTGAAGCTCTTGAACAAATATTAAGCTATGCAAAATTCTGTCAAAAAAGAGAAATGTTAGTGATCATGAAACCATTGTACTTACTAAAGAGTGCAGTGCTATACTTCAAAAGAAGCTATGACCTAAATTGAAAGATCCAGCTATTTTCATTATTCCTTATGCCATAGACATATAACACTTTGGTTAGGCATTTTGTGACTTAGGAGCTAGTATATATTTAATGCCCTATCAATTTACTAAAACCTGGAATAGGTAAAGTAAAACAAACATCAGTAATTCTACAATTAGTAGATAGATCACTTATATACGTTAGAAGAATTGTAAAGGATGTTCTAGTTAAGGTGGACACATTGATCTTTCTTGCTGATTTCATAGTTCTAGATATGGAAAAGGATAAGGAGGTACCTATTATATTAGGAAAACATTTTCTAGTTACTGATAGGACATTAATTGATGTGCAAAAGAGTGAGCTCACTATGAGGGTAAACGACTAAGAGATTAAATTTAATATCTTTCAATCTAAGAAATTCCCTCAAGATCATGATGAATGCTTTGCAATCAACATGGTGAGTAACCTTGCTCAAGAAGTATTTTTAGAAGACTATCCAAGAGACTCTCTTAAAGCCACAATAATTTCACACACTACTAAAGAAGATGGTGATTACATGGAGTGTATGAAATTATTGGATGCATCACCACATATGTTGAAACCGAATCCAAGATTCGAGTATCTGGATTTACCACCATCGACCTTATCAAGATCAAAGCCATCAATTGAAGAGCCTCCTACCTTGGAGCTAAAACCATTACCAAGCCATCTGAGGTATGCTTTTCTTGGTCCTTCATTTACATTGCCTATTATTATTTATGCTTCTCTTACTAACATGCAAGAAGACAAACTTTTTCATGTATTGCAAGAACACAAAAGAGTATTAGGATGGATGGACAATTGCTGACATTAAGGGTAGAAGCCTTTCCTTTTGCATGCACAAGATCCTCATGGAGGATAACTATAAAGCTACAATAGAGCATCGAAGGAGGCTTAATCCCATAATGAAAGAGAAGGTGAAAAAGGAAATCATCAAGTGGTTGGATGCTGGAATTATTTATCCAGTCTCAGATAGCCATTAGGTAAGTCCTATCCAATGTGTACCAAAGAAAGGAGGGATGACAGTTGTTGTAAATGCATACAATGAACTCATTCTTACAAGAATCGTTACCGGTTTGAGGGTATACATAGATTACTGGAAGCTAAACAAAGCTACAAGGAAGAACCACTTTCCCCTTACATTCATTGACCAAATGGTAGGTAAGGAATAATATTGCTTTCTAGATAGTTTTTCAGGGTATAATTAAATTGCTTTTGCCCTAGAAGACCAAGAAAAAAAAACCACATTTCCTTGCCCCTATGGCACCTTTGCCTGTAGAAGGATGCCCTTTGGTCTATGCAATGCCCTAACCACCTTTCAAAGGTGCATGATGGCCATCTTCACCGATATGGTAAAGCATAAGTTTTTATGGATGACTTTTCTCTTTTAGGTGATTCATATGATGAATGTCTTCATAATTTAACTCGCGTGCTTAAAAGATGTGAAGAGACCAACTTGGTCTTAAATTGGGAAAAGTGACACTTCATGTACAAAAGGGTATAGTTCTGGGCCATAAGGTGTCTAACAAGGGAATTGAGGTAGATAAAGCTAAAATAGAAACTATAGAGAAGCTACCTCTCTCTACTTCAATAAAAGGAATAAGAAGCTTTCTAATCCATGCCAGCTTCTATAGGAGATTCATAAAATACTTCTCAAAAATATCCAAACTACTTTGTAGTCTCTTAGAAAAAGACACCATTCATATTTGTTGATGCATTTCTTGCTGCATTTTTAAAGTTGAAAAACAAATTGATATCTACCTTAACAATTATAACTCCAAATTAGAACCTACTATTTGAATTGATATGTGATGCAAATGACTTTGTAGTAGGAGTAGTTTTAGGGCAAAGACAAGAAAAGATATTTCACTTTATATATTATGCTAGCAAAACTTTAAATGGTGCTCAATTGAACTATACCATAACTGAAAAAAAACTTTTAGCACTAGTGTTTGCTTTTGATAAATTTTGGTCTTATTTAATCGAAACTTTTGTTATTATTTTTATTAACCACTCTGCTATTAAGTATTTGATTGACAAAAAGGATGCAAAGCCTAGGTTGATAAGATGGATATTATTACTACAAGAATTCAACTTAGAGATTAGAGACCGAAAGGGCTCTGAAAATCAAGTAGCTGATTTTATTAGCCTTTATTATTTAAAGACACTAGAGAATTTGTTTCCAAATGTTACAGGTGCCAATGGATGGGCAACATACCTAGGAAGAATGAGATGCCACTTAACAACATACTTGAAATGAAATTGTTTGATATGTGGGGGATGGACTTCATGGGTCCATTTATCTCCTTATACACTAATTAATACATCCTTGTTTCTATAGACTATATCTCAAAGTAGGTAGAAGCCGTAGCTATGCCAACCAATGATTCCAAAGTGCTAACTAAATTTTTGAAAAAGAATATCTGCACACACTTTAGCACCCTTGAGTAATCGTCAGTGATGGAGGGTCTCACTTTTGCAACAAACAAGTAAGAGCCCTTCTTACCAAATATAGGGTGACTCATAAGGTTGCACTAGTATACCATCCACAGGCAAGTAGACAAGTAGAGGTCTCTAATTGAGAGATCAAGAGGATCCTAGAGAAGAAAGTATGCCTTTCAAAGAGATTGGAAGATGCACTATGGGCATACCGTACAGCCTACAAGACCCCCTAGGCGTGTCCCTTTTTTCGGCTAGTTTTTGGCAAGACTTGCCACCTACCAATTGAGTCGAAACATAATGCCTATTGGATAATAATAAATCTTAATTTTGATTATCCAGTTGCTAGCGAAAAGAGACTCCTTCAATTGAATGAGATAGATGAGTTTAGGCTCAACCTTTATGAGAATGCCTAACTTTACAAAGAGAAGACTAAGAGATTGCATAATCAAAGAATTATTGAGCACTGCTTTGAGCTCGGTTAACAAGTCCTTCTCTACAATTTCTAATTGAAGCTTTTTCTGGGAAAGCTCAAGTTAAGATGGTTTGGTCCATTCACCATCACTAAAGTATTTCCATACAGTGCTGTGGAGTTGATAGCCACTAATTCACTTAGAACTTTCAAAGTTAATGGCCAATGATTGAAACACTATTGGAGAGGAAATATTCATAACAATCATACCTCTATCATACTCAACGAAGGCATTTGAGCAACAATAAGTCAAGCTGAGGACTTTAAACTAAGCTTTTCTGGGGAGGCAACCTAAGTTTCTAAAACTCTATTCTTTATTTTACTTTTTTTTTAATTAATTTTTACTTTACATTCAGCCTTCATATAATCTCTCTCAACAAAAACAAAGACGAAGAAACCATAGCAAGAAGCACAAGCACTATGATGCCTAGTTCCATCATACAGTCCCGCCACACATCCAGGAATTTGAAAAACAACCCAAGAGTCTAACGGCTTAGCCTTGCTCCATATATACCATGGCCTTGCTCCATGTGCGCCACGACTTCCAAGAAATCAAATTCCCAAGTATGTACTCAAAAAGCTATATGCCGCGGCCTAGCAACACTCATGCCGTGGCACCTCTATTTCAATGAAAAAGCACCATTTTAAATAAAGAGCACCATGTTATGGCCTTTACTCTTTTGCTCATGACACATAGCAACCCATAAAAAAAGGTTTTCAAACATATTGTATCATACCGCGGCCTCAACTGAGGTATGTCATGGCATAACATTTGAAAAAAAAACTAGGTTTTAACCTTGGAGCATCAAGTCATGAATCTATATCATATAGGCAGCGATGCAAAATCTAGTGTTTTTAAAATTTTTGAATTCTAGGGAAAGGTGCCGTGGCTCCTACTTCTTTACACCGCGGCACAATGTCAGGATTTAAGTTTTTAAAAGGATTTTCAGACCCCATAACCTCCCCAACTCAAAAACCTAACACACACTCGAGAAATTAGAAGTTTTAAGCTCAATCTCACTAACCCTAACCATATTCTAGTAAATTCGACCACTCTAACACAAAACTCCTCACCCACATCATAGTTTGCACGCAACTCTTATGTAACTTCAATACAAGTAAGTTTTCTTCCTCTTCTTTACTCATTCTACAAATTTTCCAGTAGGTTAGATGCTTTTCTTGTGTTGTATGCTTATTTGCTTCATGATTAGTAGGTAGATATGTTTCTTTAAAGGTTTGTACATAATTCTTGGTTTTGTTTTTTTAGTTACATGGGTATTACGTTTTGAATCTTGATATTGAGTTCTTGGGTTTTCTTAGATGAAATCGATACAATATGAATTTATAGTATCCTATTATGACCCTATCCTCATAATTCTTGAATATATCTTGATAATCCTATGATAATGGAAATAAATTTTGGGGTGGGATGATGAATATTGATGGGCAGTACATGAGTGATATATGTTGATACTATCATGTCTGAGAATATTATGCATTGCTTTGATTAGGTCAGAGATCCTATGTTTATTATGGGTTATAGTTAACACTGTTGATGGGCATTATAGGGTTCAGGATTATCTTGTTTTGTTTTTCAAGATAATGGCACCCAAAATCTAAGGCCGTAAAGCATCCTCAATCTACTAGACCAAGCTTTGACAACAATTGGTTTATTTCTACTGCAGCCGCGAAAGGGTTCCATGATGGGCTGGCAACCAAGAAAATCATGTATCAACAAGGTCTGCACCTCAGCCTCGACTATTTTTGAAACATAATATGTCAAATAGACAAACAAAATTAGGTTAAATTGTGTGCACCACCTTCTACTAGGATAATTGCATTGGCTAGAGAGTTTTATGTTAACCTGTAGAGCATAGTGACAATAAGGTTATAGTAAGGAAAATTGGTGTCATTCACAAGTGTGGTGCTTAATGCATACTATAGAATCCCTAATATTCCTGAAACTGACGAATATGTGGCCTATGTGAGTGGAATAATGGATTATGATGTTGTCATCAATGCTTTGTGCTATTAAGGCTAAACTTAGAAGTTGACTAATGGCGAACCAGTGCACTTCAAGGCCAGTCAATTAATGCCCACTACAAGGTTTTGATATTATTTCATGCTCGTCAATATGTTACCCAGTGGCCATGCAAGTGATGTGACCAAAGAGCGAGCAATCCTGGTCTATGCTATACTGTGAGGTTTGTCCATTAATATTGGTCGTATTATACACAGTGCTTGCAAGCAGCAAATAGTGGACATCTTAGCATATGGTTTCCCTCCCTTATCACTGAACTATGCTGAGAGGCCAGTGTGATTTAGGAGGACACTGAACCATTGTCATTATAGAAGGGGCCCATCGATGACAAGTTCATGAGTCACAGCACTGAAGCAGGAAAGGGTGATCCAGCAACTCTAGCTCATTTTACTCTGATTGGTGTGCAACGATTGACATTGGCTTAACGACTCTCTCACCTAGAGGTGCAGTGCGTTGAACATTGGTAGCATAGCCATGCTGTCAATCATCAAAATAATGAATTGCTAAGGATGATGTTGCAGCAAGGAGGAAAGGATTCTTCTACACTCCCTCATTTTCTCGAGCCTCCAGCTCCCTTCCCTCATCCTGAGAAGGAGATATAGACTTTAATGAATGAGGAGAGTTTCTTTGTATCTTTTACTTTTCCTTTTATTTTTCTTTTCTTTCTTCTTTTTTTAAACATTGGGACACTGTTTAGGTTTAAGGGGATAACTTTCAATTTTGTATTTCTCTATTTGTATGTATAGACTGTTACCTCTTATGTCTGTGTACTTTGTTTAGACATGGTATCTAGGTTATAATGTTTACCATTTCCCCTATTATTTTAAGTAGATTGCAATTTTAATTTTTTAATGATGCTCTAATATGCTCTAATATTTTCCTATTCCCATGATATTATCTTATTTTGTGCATTGATTTTGATTTTTGATATAATGCAAGAATTTTATTCCTTTTGAATTTATTATAATTAGGGCATATACTTCATGCATTCATATTTACACAAGGCTATTGTCACCTATGGTTATTGTTTTTAATGATCTTTTCTTTATAACCATTAGACTCTTTTTGACCTCTTTAATTAGTGAGAATTTCTCTTGAGATGATATTCTAGGCAAAACTTAGCTAAGAACATGATTTAGGTCATCTTTGGACTTAATGAGCTTTTGTATATCCACCATTGATTTTATATTTCCTTAGTTACCCACTTTTGAGCTAAATGCCAATTCTTTCTAGCACATGCATATGTTAACCGATTCTTTGTTTGTAAGACCCATTTGCACCCTGTTACTTTAAGCATATTAAATATGCAGCAAAGTTGAGCTATAAAAAGAGAATGAGCTTGAAGCAAGTCTATGAGGGTGAGTGCAACATAAGGAAGAAAGAATAATTTTGTTATCATTTCCACTTGATAAAAATTAAGTTTCGAGGAAGTATGTGAAAATTCCTTGAAAAATTGTTTACAAACCAAAGGTTTGGTAGAGAGAAAAATAAAAGAAAGGTGAATGAGGGAAAAAGTGGAAAGCATTTATGCCTATACAAGAAGAAATATATCGGGTGTTAAAAAACACTGTTGAAATAGTTGAAGCGAGTTTATTGATATTGGTCATGTCATTCATAGTGATATGTTACAGGCAGCGAACAGAGGACACCTCGATATATGGTTCCTATCCCTCATCAGTGAACTATGTCACGAGATCGGTATGATTGGGGAGGACATCGAACTATTAGCATTGCAGAAAGGGCCAATCGATGATAAACTAATGAATAAGTTCTTACATCATAATTTTGAAGCAGGAAAGGGTTATCCAGTAGCTCAAGCTTATCCCGCACCGGCCTATTGGTGTGTAGCGACTCACCTTGGCCTAGTGACTCTCGTCTGGAGGTTTAGTGCGTCGAGGATTGGCAACATAACCATGCTATCAATTATTAGAATAATGAGTTACTGTAGATGATGTTGTAATAAGAAAGATGGGATCCTTCTACATTCCCCCTTTTCCCGAGCCTCCAACTCCCTTCCCTCATCCCAAGGAGGACATTGACATAGACTTTGACGAATGAGGGGAGTTCTTTTTATCTTTTGTTTTTCCTATTTTTTTTTTTTCTTGTCTTTTGTTGTTTGAGAAACATTGGGAAACTGTTTAGGTTTGGGGGGTGTGTAACTTTCAGTTTGTATTTTCCTATTCGCATGTATAATTGTTATCCTCCATTTATGTGTAATTTGCTTAGACTCAGTATCTAGGTTGTAATATGTTTCCATTTCCCGTATTATTCTAAGTAGATTGCAATTTTAATTTGTTAATGATGCTCTAATATTTACCTATTCCGATGATATTATCTTATTTATATATTGATGTTGATTTTTGATAATAATGCAAGAATTTTTTTGAATTTCTTATAATTATGGAAAATAATTCATGCATTCATATCTACACAATGCTATTTTCACCTGGGGTTAATGTTTCTAATATTTTTTCTTTACAATCCTTAGATTTTTTTATACCTCCTCAACTAGTAAGAATTCCTCTCGAGGCAAAATCTTATGTGAAACTTTGTTAAGAGCATGATTTAGGCCATTTTTAAACCAATATAGCCTTTGTATATCCACCTTTGATTTTATAATTTTTTAGCAACCCACTTTTGAGCGGAAAGCCTATTCTTTCTAGGACATGCAAAAGTTAACCATCCTTTGTTTGTAAGATCCATTTATACCCTATTACTTTAAGCACATTAAATATGTAGCAAAGCTGAGCTATAAAAAGAGGTTGAGCTTGAAGTAAGTCTATAAGGGTGAGTGCAACACAAAGAAGAAAAAAAAATTATTTTCTTCCCCACTTGATAAGAATTAAGTTTGGGGGAAGTAAGTGGAAATTCCTTGAGAATTTGTCTACAAACCAAAGGTTTGGTAGAGAAAAAAATAAAAGAAAGATAAAGGAGGAAAAAGGTGGAAAGCATCTATGCCCACACAAGAAGAGATATATCGGGTGAGATATAAAAGAACAATGTGATGAAATAGTTGAAGCCCGAATAAGTGGGAGTTAACACCTTACTAAAGAAAAGGTGACAAAGAAGGGTGAGCTCATGCAAAGAATTTGTGCTTAGGGTACTTAAGCCTAAAAATTCTATTTTATCAAACATTTTCCCTAACCTTACATTACAAGCTGGATATAAGACCTATTAATTTTTGACCAAGTATTAGCTTACATTAGTAGAGAAAGGAAGGAAAGGCGAAGTTTTAGGGGTTAAGACTAGTCTATGAGTTATTTTGAAAATATCTTTGAAGCCATTTAAACTTTAGTGACGATGCCTTGCACACACACACATGAAGTTTTCCCGAACATGATAAATGTAGAGTTATACTTGTGTTTTTTTTTAAGTCAAGTCTTTGTTTTAAAATTTGAGTATTTTAGGGAAATAATTAGTTCATCGTTGATAAGTTAATTGTGATTTTTATTTGTTTTTTTTCTTTCTTTTTGTCAGGACTAGCAAATACTAATTTTTTGGGGTGTGATAACTCTATAAAATAAAGTTATTTCATTATGCTTTTAATTCATATTTTATGCTAAATCCTCAGGTTTTGAGTTAGAATGTTAGACAAATTTAGTGCTTTTGTTGCTTTAGGTTATTAAGGAGTTTTTAGAGTTTTTACTATGATTAGGAGTAGTTTTACGATTTTTGGTATTTAACTTATTTTAAGTGTCTTTGCAGTGTCCTAGTTGAACTCAAAGAAGGAAAAGAATTCAAAAGAGTGCCACAATGCCAAAGAAGATACAACGGTGGCATGACAAAAGGAAGAAATTGGCAATTCAGGCCTAGAATAATAAACCACAGCATTACAAAGTTCAAGCTGCGACATTAGAAAAACAAGGAAAAGTGTAAATCAGCCAGAGAGCTCCAAGCCGTGGCATGACAAAGCTGACGCCGTGGTGTGTTAGGAATTGGTATAAAATATAGTAATCATATGTACAACAGAATTTAAATTTTTGATTTCTTTAACCTGAAATCACATTATGATTATATGAAATATCCTAATTCTAGTTTAACAATTAAACAAGAAGTTAGAGAATGTATACCTCCAAGGCTTTCAATGATTTCATTGTATTCTTGATTCGGCATTCTTTTCTTTGTAGATTCGTCAAGAGCACAGCAACGATACAGGTGTCTCATATCTAAACGTATCCACATGAATGAATTTAATTAAGGATCTTCATGTTTAAAGATGAGAGGGGTTACCAAGAGATTCCTTGTGTGCTAGCACAAGTTATCGAATTCCTTTGGCCTAAAAATCCTTCTGAAGGTTTAGTCTCTCTATATTATGCATACAGTTGTTCTCAATTATCATTTTCTAGCTTTTTAAGTCTTGTATTTATAAAGATTTGTCATCTCTCTATGTATTGGACAATCCTAACACATTAGAGATTCTACTAACATCAAGATTTAATCATAATTAAATCTAATGTCTAACAAATTATAATAATTACGTGACTGCCCAAAAGTTTTCTTAATTAAATTTCGGCTCTTTGTGTGTGACCCCTTAGGTTCAAACTACTAATGGTAATAGGCATGAAATTTTTACAAATTTATTATATGACCCTGTCCAATTAAATTAAAACTCATTCTAATTATTTAAATTAAAACTCTTTTTAATTTACCCTTTAATTAAGATTAATTAATTAATCATCTATAGATAATTAATTTATTATCAATATTTTCTGCAAGTCATGGCACATGATGACTATCCATAACAGTATGAATATGGCGGTGAACCTTTTGAACCTTTCCATTAATAGTTACCATGCAATTCAATCCTTCTATTATACAATGTCCCGATTAAATCTATTTGGGTATGGAAATAATGTTAAACCCTAAATTTAATCATATATGTCTAGATCATAAGATTATAATTTCTTTGGGAAAATTAGAAACTCATATTCTAATATCTACCATGCTATGACCATAGACTTTAAGTTAAATATTTTATAGACCACAAAAAACATTCTTTCTTTTCTACTAAGAGTGATAGATTCTTCATTACACATTCACATACCTCCTTACGTAAGTGATTATATCCAATTACTACTTCTTAGGTGACTCATTAATAGAATCAGAAATAGTATCAAAGTATAATAACATATATATACGATAACTATGATGTCTCAAAGCCAAATAACTATTTGTACAACTGTAACATGAGAACTACCTATTGACATGTAGAGAAACTCCATATAGGTGTTCTCAGTTAAGTCAGTTTAGTGAACTCATTCTCTAATAAGCACCTACATATCTGTCTTAGTGTCTTATACACAAGTGACTGTGAGATTAGTCACTGTCAACTTTTTAAGCCAACTAGATACATACTAGTATATTTGGATTACTAATGCCCAACTTAGTAATCCTATGATTAGGAACATTTAAGAATTAAGCTTAAAAGAAATACATCTTATTAGCATGATCTCATTATCACGATGCTTATTTCCATCGCTTTAATTCTTTGGGCTCGTGATGGTTAATTAATAACTCTTATACATGATAATATTTACCACTTATTCAATTAAATAAATATTAATATTTATAATAATATGAATAAGATTGTGCATAAAATAATATGTTACTACATCACATGTCATTGGCTTTAGGGTATACTACTAATAATCTCCCATTTGAACTAAAATCTAATACTCATCTTCTCAAGATGCCGATTGAAGTACTAGCTTTGCTTTAGTTATCGAATTTGCTAAAATCTCTCCATTGACCTAATCTCTACAAAATCATACAAATTCTTTTATATATGATTTTTTAAATCATATTTTGAATCACAATTCTAAATGTTTTAACCTCTTATAAGATCGAAGTTTTAAGGCTTGAGCTATCGGCCTATTGTCATCATAGTACATGCTACTAGATATTTTAATGGTAAGAACTTCTCAAGTTCATTAACAAACTTAGAGGCATCTCATGTCTCAAAGCTTGAATATGTAACCCTTACAAGTAAAATCTTTATAGACTATTAACAAAACAATATATCAAAGTCAATGATTGTCTTTACTTATAATTGTTCGCTACTAACATTACTGAAAAAAGGTCTCCACCTTTTCATTCTTACTCTACCTTTTGTTTGAGTAAATAAAGTCCATTAAGATTTGTGGCATATAACCAATTTCCGAATAATGTTAAACATTAGCTTTTTTTAGTTTGAAAGATTCTTATCATCTATAAAGTTTACCATGAGGTCATTAACTATAAGAAATCTCATTTTCCAAAGTTCACTTTTAGTATCTTTCAAAACTACTAAGAGTTTGTGTCTTTTAAGGCTATTTTACCTATATATCTTTTATTTTGATTTATAAATTGTGACTTTTTAACCTCTTTCAAGAATTTTACTCACACTACTACTTCTAGAGAAAATATCATTTTTCAAGAAAAATAGTATGTTTCAAAACAAACAACTTTTTCTTGGTGTGAGATAAAATTAATATCCTAAATCTTTTTAGGATAATTCACAAAACAATATATCAAACTTCATCTCAAAGTCTTCTACGCTATGTCTCTTTACATATGTATACAAATCCTCAAATCTTAATGATTAAGATTATATTTTTCTCCTATGTTATATCGAATATAGAGTCTTATGTATAAACTCAAATGAAACATAAGTAAATTAATTGTGGTTTTAGAAAGCAATTGGAAGAATATTACAACTTTTTAATATCGTATCATATCTAATATTTTAAGATCTCTCTTGTAGACGCACCACTTATGGTATTCTATAAGAAAAGTTAACTAGATGAGAATCGCATTCTCTTATGAGTTATCTAAGAATTCATAGCTTTAAGTAGCCCTCCTCGATCTTATCTAAAAGGTTTAATTCTTAAATTGGTTTCTATTTAGCTTTAAATATGAATCCTTTGAACATTTTAAATATTGCATATTGATATCAACTTTAATAAGTACCAATACCTTAACATAGAGAATTCTTTGATAGAGGTAATTAAGTATGGATAGCCATCCCAATTAAATGAAATCAAAGGTTCTCAATTTAGTTGTTTAATGCACAAGACATTACCATCTAGTTCTAAATTATAAAAACTAATTAAACATCAATATTAAATAAACTTTTTAGTATTATAAAAAGAACATGGTTCAATTTCTAAAAGAAATAGACATAATGTTCTTATTGGTACTTGAAGTTAGTCTTATAAATTTTAGTATGTCCCAATGGTAATACCAAAATAGAAGATCTTACGACCAATGTAGTAACACTTACCACATTTTAGGGGTCTAGTTTGTCTTTGCACTATTTTAGATTCTTGTTATTTCTCATCTTTTGTAAACTTTTTACAAATATGAGAATTACATATTGTATCAAATACTTTATGTAAAAGTATAGTTAAATTATTAACCACACAATATTAAAAAAAACCTTGACAAGCATTCTTAAGGCTTATACATTTACTTGTAAGACATCTCTCACAAGTGTCCTTCTAGCAACCTTCTCAACCACAAAGGAAGTATTATCCCTTTCCATTATTAGATATACGTACTCTTACCTAAATTTAGATTTGACTAAGAGACTTGAAATTTTGCATTACAACTATGCTTTACAATTCAACTTTTGAAGGCTAAGCATGGTCATAGTTGCCTTATCTATTTCGTCAGGTAACTTTCATAAGCTTTATAACATAGAGTTAAACATGTAGTACAATGCTTACATGTTATACTCTCACTACTTAGTTTATTCCTCATATGCATTCTTACCAAAACTTGTTAGAAGCATAATTCCTTAAGCTTATAGCTATCTTGGATGAATTTTTGGAACATTTCTCATATTCATTAGCCAAATAATGAATTTACGGACCATTCAATACATTTTTATATTTAATTCTAAATGTGGGTTCAGATTTGGTCACTGTGATCTACTATAGTTTATAAAAGATAATCTAGCATTTATTCAACTATTATTTACCATAAAAACTTGGTCTTTAATCTAAATGTTGTCTCCCACTAATTTTTTTTATTTTCATTACCCTCTAAATGAAAAATGAGTGACCTAGTTGAAAGGTCTCCTAGTGGGGATTAGGATCCCATCATTTAGACATAACAGTCTTGTGTGACATAACAAACCATATGTACTTGAAAGGTATATAACTTTTATCAAATTCATCATATGAATTTCCTAATCATGTTTAGTCCCTAAAAGTATGCAAGAATGTGACACAACAAATCACATACTTTTTAGTTAAGTCAATCCTACCATTCATAACAAGTATATTTCCATGTATACAACTCTTACATGTCACAACAAAGCCATATAATGAAAATACCTCATAAGCATCATCTATAAAATAATAATATAATTAACTCAGAAAATACAAATCATGTGTGACACAACAAATTTGCATAAACAAATTATTTTCTAATATTATTTATAATGGTGAAGGGCTACAATGTCATTCTTGTAATGACTTTCATTACAACTTAATATTATTTATTTTAATGAAGGTTTTAAGTCAAGTTGCTTAGTATCATCTATCGAAAAGTGCATCTTATACAATCACGTGTACATTCAAATATCAAATATTTAGAAACATACAAAACGTGCATCACATACATTAAGGGTTAATTATGGACTTTTTTAGGGCAAAATACATTTGAGCCATTAAAGTGTATTATTAGTCTAGTACCTAGATTTTTACTCAATTTTTCTATATTATGGGAGTTACATGTAGTCTATAATGGGTCACCACTGTGTCTTCTGCGCTCCACCATCTTCTATATAATCCTAAATAAACCAACCTAGCTAACTACATTACAATAATGAATAAGAAACTTTGATCAAATCAAGGGGAGTTACAATAGAAGGAAGATAGAAATTACATCAATCGAAATAGAGAGGTGAAGCATGCAAATCCCATTTAAGATTACATTCCCAAAATATAAAAATTAATTATACATCCCATTAAACAAAACCATACATTCAATCACATTGAATAAACCAATCACATAGCTCAATTATTTGATCCTAATTCCATAATCGCCCGAAGTAATTCATTCAATCACATTGCATGAAATAAAACATTTAAAGGATAATTTATACAAATTATGGCTTTATTAAAGATTAATATTATCCTATTACTTTAGTACTCCCACTACAATTAATAATTCTATTTGATTTAGATTTCAAAAAGCTAATTCAATTCTAACTTAATCTCATTAGTCATATAGGATTCTTAATCCTATTAGTCTTATAGGATTCTCAATCCTATTTCATGTAGGAAACTAAATCTAATTAGAAATCTCATGTCCTAATTAGATTCTAAATGATCAATTAGAAATCTAAATAAAGTAGGGTTCTCAACCCTAAAATTTGGGAATTTCACACTTGTCCAACAAATTCCTAACACCTAAAATTTAGAACATGAGACCTTAATAAAATTTCAAGCAAAATAGTTTAGGATAACTTTGACTCCTAATCAAATTACTCTTCAAAATCCTTGTTTGAATCTAATTCAAACTCTTTGAAATCTAATTTGAATCCAATTCAAATTCTAGGGAAATCAAGAATGAGTCCAACTCAATTATATTTTAATAAATTAAAATTAAAATTGAATCCAATTCAATTTCTTTCTTTTTTTACAAAAATAATTTAATTAAAAATTAATTTTTCGAAAGAGCTAATTGAATTAAATTTAATCTCTTTCAAGTAAATCAAGATTGAGTCTAACTCAATCTTTCAAGAAACCAAGATTGAATGAAATTCAAATTTTCAAGAAATTCATATAGAATCAAATTCTACCTTATCTTGTAACTAATTTAATTTAATATTAAATTTTAAAAGAGCTAATTGAATTACATTCAAACTCCTTTAAGAAAACAAGATTAATTCAAATACTATTATTCATGAAACATGATTTATTTGAATTGAACTTCTAAGAGAGTTATTTTAATCACACAAAAATATTTCAAAGAAATTATTATTCAAATAAAATTCTAATTTTTAAAATTAATTGCAGGGTGTTCAACTAGTTTTATTGAACTAAAATAACTATTTTTTTTATTTCAATTAGGATTCTACTAATCCTAGTGTTACTAAAATAAAACAACACTTATTTTATTTTAGTTAGTACTCAACTAATTTTAATTTTATTAAAATAAAATAGTTCTTATCTTATTTCGATTAGGATTCTACTAATCCTAGTATTTCTAAAATTAAAATAACTCTTCTTCTACTAATTCTAAACACATTAAAAATAAAATTATTGTTTTATTCTAAAATAATTTCTTTAATTAAATAAAGAAAAAGTAAATTTAAAATAGTAATATCAACAATAGTGTATATGGCTTAATTGCCATAGACTATGGCAGCGGATTTAAAAAAATATATATATACATATATTATTATTTCAAACTCTTTGAGATTAAGAATAGTAAAAATAATTTCCTTTTGCATTTCATAATTAGCATATTATTATCAATTAGTCAATAATAAAAAGAGATCAAATCCATAAATCCATAACAATAAATTATTGGATCTAACATAAAGTGTAAGGATGGCTCTGATACCATTATTAGAAATCGCTATAAAATATGGCAATCATATGCACAATGAAATTTAAAATTTTGATTCCTTTAACCCAAAATCACCTTATGATTATATAAAAGATTCTAATTTTAGTTTAACAATTAAACAAGAAGTTAGAGAATGTGGACCATCGAGGCTTTCAATTCTTTCATCGTATTCCTGATTCGGCGTTCACTCCTTTGTCAATTCATCAAGAGCACAGCAACAACATAGGTGTCTCGTCTCTAAGTGTATTCACATAAACGAATCCAATGAAGAATCTTCATGCTTGAAGATAAGAGGGGTTACTAAGAGATTATTTGTGTGCTAGCACAAGTTACCGAATCCCTTTGGCCTAAAAGTTCTTTTGAAGCTTTGGGCTCTCTATATTGTACATACAGTTGTTCTAACTATCTTTTTCTAGCTTGTTAAGTTTTGTATGTAAGGACTAGTCACCTCCCTATGTATTGGACAATCCTAATACATTAGGGATTCTATTAACTTTAGGATTTATTCATGATTAAATTTAATGTCTAACAAACTATAATAATTGCGTGACTGCCTCAAAAGTTTTCTTAATTAAATATTATCCTTTTGTGTGTGACCCCTTAGGTTCAAACTGTTGATGACAGTTGGCACAAAACTTTTACATATTTATTATTAGACCCTGTCACATTAAATTAGATCTCCTTCTAATTATTTTAATTAAAACTCTTTTTAATTCACCTTTCAATTAAGATTAATTAATTAATTATCAGTGTTTTCTATAAGTCAAGATTGGTGCCTAGCAGCATATGATGATTACCCATAACAGTATGAATATGGCTGCGAACCTATTAAACCTTTCCGTTAACATTTACCATGAAATTTTATCCTTTTATCATGCAATGTCCTGATTAAATCTATTTAGGTATGGAATAGTGTCAAACTCTAAATTTAATCATCTGTGCCTAAATCATAAGATTATAACTTTATTAGGGAAATTAGAAACTCATATTCTAGTATCCACCATGCTATGGCTATAGACTTTAAGTTAAATTTTTTATAGACCACATAGGATATTCTCTCTTTTCTACTAAGAGTGATAGATCCTTTATTACACATTAACATACCTTTATATGTAAGTGATTATACCCAATTACTACTTCTTAGGTGACTTATTAATTGAATCAAAAATAGTATCAAAGTCTAATGACTTTTGTACAGGATAAGTATGATGTATCAAGTCAAATGACTATTTGCATAACTGTAACATAAGAACAACCTATTGACATATAGAGTAATTCCATAAAGGTGTTCTCAATTGAGTTAGTTCAGTGAATTGATTCTCTAATGAGCATCTACATATCTGTCTTAGTGTCTCGTACACAAGTGACTATGAGATTAGTCACCCTTAACTCTTTTAGCCAACTAGATATGTACTAATCTATCTGGATTCATTAATGCCTAAACTTTATGATGCTATGATTAGGAACATTTAAGAATTAAGCTTAAAAGAAATACATCTCATTATCATGATACTTCCTATCGCTTTAATTCTTTGGGCTCATGATGGTTAATTAATAACTCCTATAAATGATAATGTTTGCCATTTATTCAATTAAATTAATATTAAAATTTTAATAATATGAAAAAGATTTTACATAAAATAATATACCACAATATTATATGTCATTGGCTTTAGGGTATACTACTAACACGGCATCCCAAGCTAACCTACCTAGTAAATAGATAGAGAAAGATGAGTTGCAAATTCAATGACCTTAAACCGTTATGTAAAAAATGACTTCATGAAATATCAAAGGAGTTGGCACCACAGAGCCCATCAATTCAAGGCCACGACGTGATAAGTTATAGTCTGGGTAGGACTATACAGAACCTTCAGTGCCGCAGCACCATAGTAAGCCACGCCGCGATGCCATCACGTGTTTTTTAAAACTTTTTGAACACTCCTAGTACAATTGAACTAGGAGCAAAAGGTCTATAAAATAAATTGAAGGCTAAAGTATAGTTCGTGATAGAGAGTGCTAAAAAACTAAAGATGACCCAAAGTTGTGACAACTTCTAGTTTCTACTCCCTTCTTGTTATTTTCTATTTATTTGTAATGGCTATGTCTTTAATGTTTGTGTTTTTAGTAGTTAGTATAGAGTTGTCATATTCTAGGGTTATGATTGAACTCAAATATAACCAATGTGGCTTAAGTTTTAATTTAATGCATGTTTAGTTTTAATATCTTTGTGGCCTTGTTCTTAATGATTCTAATTGATTGATCACTAGTTAGATTGATTAGGAATTCTAGAATTGACTTGGAAGAGTCAGTTTTGGAATTAGCCTTAGGCAATATAACTTATGTTTAGATTGTTCATATGATTTGGATGATATGATTTATTTAAGAGATACAAATATACTCTTTTACCATAAGTAACCAATAAGATTAACTCTTAATAAGTTTGTCTTAGAATAATTCTCATAGGAATATAGGGAATTAGACTAAAGAAACTATATACTTGCTAGACATAGGAATATGCTAGTAATTGGTATTACATGAATTGAATTAAGTTTAAGTTAATTAGGTTTAGTGTGAGGGATTTCATGAACCTAGGTTTAGTTTTAATACCTTTTTAATATTTGCTTAAAAACTTTGAATTTGCTTGTGCTTGATTAGAGTTAGGTTGCATAGTATTGGTATTTAACATTAGAAAATTTATTATTCTTCATGGGAATGATCTCTATTTATTACTGTATTACTTGAGGATGATTGGTGCACTTGTGTTGTAAAATCTGTATCAGATATAATGTTTTTCATTTTATATACTTGTGTTTATTTTTATGATCAAGAATTACACCCAATTGTTAAAATTTTAGGTTTTAGTATCGGGTTATAACATGTTCAATTGTATTATTATTTATTAAATTTTTTTATTTTATAACTAAAATTTACACATTATGTCTAAAACTCGACTTTACAATATTGGGTTATAATGGTTATAATAGATACAACAAAGCCTTTAGATTTCTTAATGACAATTCATGTATTACAGGCCTGTATGTGTACGTACTGTTAAAGCAATTATATCAATGGATGTCGGTTGAACAAACATAGACATCTATTTGAATTTGTTAAGCAGATATATTTTAGTAGTTATGTAGGTTTAATTCAAATAGGATGCCTATTGAATAGACATGGACATCTATTTGAATCCAAATTATAAATACAATTGTTTATGACTTAAGCAACATAATTAAAGGCTTCATGGCCCTCTAATGTAGGACTCAAATTGTAAACTATCTAACAATCCCCCATTAGATTATAACTGAGTCTACAGTCCTAATATAATGCATAATAGAAGGTATCATAAAGACTTGAGCTTTTATATTAGTATAAATATACTGAAATTATAATAAAGTAGTTGGTGTCCGTGAGTTGAACTAATACTCCTTATGTAAGAACTAAAATATTTACCCACACGATATTATCTAATTGTCATAAGATTCCAAAACAAGATGAGCACTATTATAGTCACGTGTTACCTCTAGATTCAAGAATATTTACAAAGATAACCCTTTAATCATTAATAGAAGGGGCACCACTTCTATATTAATATAGATGGAGTTACTATATCAAATATCCTCCATCAAGAGTGATATATATATATATATATATATATATATCACTCATCCCACATATACATTCTTTTAAGCACCGACATCTGATAGGTGTTTAATATGAGCTTAATTTCATTGATTCCTATTTGTTACTTTGAGTACAATTTTGTGCTAATGAACTTGTAAATGTTATTTTATGATTTTAGGTGTTGAATTGAAGTGAAGGAACATTTTTTAGATAAATGGGACATAGTTAGCACAACAAAAGCAAGGAAGGAGGTCAAAAGGGCACTAAATGAAGATCGGCCAAACTAGTACACAGCTCAAGGCTATGTACGTCATGAAAGCCTATGTAATATTCTATTTAGCTTGCAAAAATGTGTCAAATTAATGCTAACGGTTTAAGGACTTCTCCAACCACACCAAGGAGTCAAAACACTTTAGGAATTAATGGATAAACTTCCTAATCAGATTTGCATGAGGAAAAACAAAATAGATCTTGTATTTGGATATATTATCCAGAAAAATTAGGAATCCTAATCCAAAAAGGATCTCAGCTACCATATCTTAATCCAAGAAGGACTTCAAGTATAATTAGGATTACATAAGCTATTTTCTGTCTTCTAATTAGTCTATAATACTCTTTGCTTAGGAGAATTATGTACAAATTTTTCAACACTCATCAAATGTGTTCTAGGTTTTTTATTTTATTTCTTTTGTCATTTTCTTCTTCATTATAAGTTGCTAAATTTTTCTTTTCTAGTAAAAAGGAAGTTTGAAACTATGGGATTGCGCTGTAAGATCTAACTAGTTTTTCATCTTAATTTGATAATTTAATTCAAGTATCTTATGTTCTTCCGTTTTATCATTGTTCATGATTGTATATTTTATTGATTAGGAAATGACTAGTTGTGATTAAACAATCAATTTGATTCCATTGTAAAATGATATATAATAGTATTTCTTCCTTGTCCAAGAAATTACTTTGTTTTTCAAGACTCATGAACTCACACTAATTATCCAACTAGCTTCAATGTGTATTCTTCTAATGCACCAAAATATAATTATCAATTAATCATCTTTGATTTTGGTTGGTATTGTATATATTTTCATTAACTAGTTTATTACCCTACAATTTGAACTATTTCAAATCATACCTGCAAAATCAGGGGTATATAAAAGTATTTATACTCATACTTTTGACATAGCATGTAGTATAAATCAATAATCAAACAACATTGAATTGAACAATGTCAAACAATACAACATGCATATAATTTAATTTTTTATTTATAATTTATATTCTGTTAAAAAGTAAAAAATTTCATCTAACTAACTAGTCTCAACTTGAAGAGATCTTTCCATTCCAACTCTTTAAAGTCTTTCAAACTCATAGCCATTGAGAAACATAATTAGGAATACACCACATTAATAAATATCAGAAACATTAATAGATAGGTTGTATATATAATTTTTCTTCTTTTCTGACCATGCCAATTCTACTCTTTAACTTCCTTCATAGTTGGAACTTTACTTTCTTGATTTTTCAAAACTCACAAGTTAACCTGTTAGGATGTTTTGTGCCATGGAATCATATTCATGGTGATTGGTCCTCCATGATTTCTAGGCCTGCACTATTTTCATGGGCCACTTCAATAAATAAATATAAACGCACCACCATGACTAGAAAAGGAAATAATCATCAAAATATCATGAATTTCTTTGATCATGATCACTGAAACTTTGTCGTATGTTTAGAAAACAGATAAGATTATATATTAGTTTACAAAATGAAAATTTGACCATTTAATTCTTGTTGAAATATTCAACCACTCAAAATCAGTGTCTTTTCTTTTATCAATAAAGAACAAGTTATTGTCTGCCAATATTCATAACTATTCATGAAATCTGATAAAATAACCATATAAAATAAAAATCATAATAAACAAAAACCTGTCCATACAAACCAAAAGCTTATACTATAAACTTTTCATATTTATGATGTTTAATGGATAAGTAGTTGCTTGTTGGAGATATTAATATTGGATCCATGTCAAACTTGAAAATCCATCTTTTCCCTGGATTCCTATTTGACTTTCTTTACGTTGTGAAATATCTAGAAAGATTCAAGATGCAACAAACTTTGATCAATATCTTCAATGCTTTTCACGTAGTCTCTTTTGCAATATCTTTGTAAAATTGTTAGAAAATAAGGAGTAAAACATGAAAACAAAATTCACAATCTGACGTTTGTTGATAATAGATACTGTCTTTTAAAAGATATTGACTGTAATCTTTTTTTGAGGGTGTAGTTCAATCTCTTCCAAGACACAACAAAGCCTTTAGAATTCTTGATGACAATTGCTATTTTAGATGCCTTTATTTATATGTACTGTTAAAACTTATATCAATGGGTGCATGTTGAAAAAACCTAGACATCTATTTGAATTTGTTAAGACAGTTATATTTTAATAGTTATGTAGGTTTAATCCAAATAGGATGCGTATTGAACAGACATAGATATCTATTTGAATCTAAATTATAAGTACAATTGTTTCTGGCTTAAGCAAAACAATTAAAGGCTTCATGGCTCTCCAATGTGGGACTCAAATTATAAACTATCTAACATATGTGTTTGCACTTGCTCTACCTAAGTCTACATAAATGTAGATGCAAATAAGCCATTAAAAAGTTTGGACGCAGTGGCAAATACCAATTTAATGTTGACGTCATTTTTCACAAGCTTGTCTTCATCAGCATATTCGTATCTGGTTTTACAGGGTACACAAAAATACCAAATATACTTTTGAAATAATTAGGAATTTGTATCTTTCACTTAATGTACCTTCTGACATAATTAGCTTACAAATTTCCTTTTCCTGTCTAATTCCTCTATTTCTAAAAATTAGCCCTCTCTTAACCTTTCCCTCTTCCCTCATCCCTTCTCTGTACAGACCCATCTCCCACTGTCGTTGTTGACCCTTTTGCCACAATTGAGGGAGTCTGCCACCGTCCACTGTGCTCCACCTCCTTTCTTCTGCAACCTGAGATAGAGTCGATAGTAATTATCTCATTATTTTTTCTTTGTTTTCTAAGTTTTTTTATTAATTGTAATTTGTTTCTTAGTAGTTAATAATTAGACTTGTTGAATTTGTATGTTATTTGTTGAATTTGTGATGTTTGAGATTATGGATGGGTATTATGATTAGGCGGATCTTGTAGTAAAATTTAAAGTTTTTGAAATTCAAAGAAGAGTTGGGTGAACAAAAAAAAAAATACAAAAATTAAAATTTTTGACACAGTATAAAAGAATTCTTTTGAAATTCAAAGAAGAGTTGGGTGAAGAAAAAAAAAAATACAAAAATTAAAATTTTTGATACAGTATAAAAGAATTCTTCATGCCAATTTTAGAATAACAACTAATCATTCATCCTATTAACTGATTGCTATATTAATTGTTATCATTAATGATGGCCTAACAAATTGAATACTCATCAAACATGACTAAGTAAATCAAGCAAGTATAGTAGTTTTGTTTATTTCCTTATTTATAACAATATGAACCTTGATGCATCATTAGATGTTGTAAAAATTAATTAACAAACAATATTAATGAGGATTCAACTTTTAAGTCTGGACAATTGTTAGCACTCTATATTTAAGACAGTATTTGCACCCTATACTGCAAACAAGTCACAACAAATCTGCCTCCTAAGATAAAACAGGTACGTTCTACATTCTAGTTGCAGTATAGAATATAGACAGAAATTATATTTGAAACTGTGAGAAAGAGTAGAAGAAGAAAAACATATTCAAAAAGCATAAAAACTTGTTTGGTATTTATATATCCCAAAGAGTATCTTAAACTTTCATAAATGGTACAATCTTAATAATCACAACTTTAGAAAAAAAGTCAACATAAATCGAGATACATAATCTTCTATTTTAAAACCAAAAGACATAAAATGTTTTTAAACCAAAAGCCATAACCTTTTTATTTAAACCATAAGACTCAACTTTCTGTTTTAAACCAAATAGACAACCCAAACTCCTTTTCCATTCATTTTCCAATATATTATAATTTGTCAATTGTTAGTTTTCCACATTGATCTTTCTCCTTGACCATTAATTGAATGGTTTTCACTTAATTCTTTGAAAATTTCCAACAATTTCTCTCAATTTTCAAAGTATTAAGATTTCATTTTCTAGTGACACTACTTAGTTTATCCACTAGCTTGTTGTATAAGGTGCTCTTATATTTGAACATTTTGTATTAAGTATAAAATGTCAGAATCCAAAGTATCCGTTGACTTAAATTTTGTAGTCTATAGTGACATCATATAGGTTACTCATCCATGTAACTTTCCAATTATATTTTCTACTTCTTGCACATTAATAGGCATGTGCTACATCTTAAGAATTCATGCATGTCTTTAAGACAAGCTTTCTAATATCGCAGAAGCGGCCACAATTCTCACATATACATAAATTAATCTATAAATGCAGTGTATGATCTACATTTTTCTCTTAGGATATATAAATGCAATGTATGATCTACATTTTTCTCTTAGGATATAGATTCATTAAAGGTTAAACCTATCCACTGTTTTTCTCCATACTAGCTTGCATTGAGATGGTATGAGATTTTATAATAAAACTTCATATTTTAAAATGCATAGACCGGTTATAATTGTATGTTTGTTTTCCATTTGCAAAAAAAAAAAAGAAAAATAATTGGGACTTTCCTAATAGTCTAGTTGTTATCCCATGTAAGTTACCTTTCAATTTAAAAAGTTGTACAAAACCCATATCCCAAAAGTCTTTCACATCTCATCCCTATCTAGGTAATTTGCAAAGGGGTTTGTCAAATATTTTTTGTTTGACTTTGTGATAAAACTTTCTTTAATTTACTTTGGTTTAAAAAACATTGCCAATATTTTTTTTCTAATATCAATATCAAAATCCTTAAACTTAATATTGGAACCAACATTGGTATACCATTTTCAAAGAACTTTGTATTTACCTTCAATGTTCAAAACTAGGATCACAATTACAATAATATCAACATTATCTTTCCGAGTGAGATTTTAAATCCTCCCATCACATTGATATCATGTATATTTTGTTATACAAACTTCCACAATATTATTGATTTCAAATCAATATTTTCTTTGTACAATTTTTTAGTATATCTTTTTAAACCCCCCATTTTTTAACTATTTCACAAATCCATAGAATATATGAATAAATTCATATCCATGCTCTAAAATACCAAGTATCAATCCAATAAACATACAATAATGAATTAACAAATACTCACATAATTTTTAAGCAAGAAATTTTCTCCAAACTAGTATTACCATTAGTCACATCTTAGGGTGTGTTTGGTACGGGGCTAAAGACTTGAGCCTAGAGATAATATCATGGAACATATATTAAGGAGAGAAATTTTAAGCATACAATAATGAATTAACAAATACTCACATAATTTTTAAGCAAGAAATTTTCTCCAAACTAGTATTACCATTAGTCACATCTTAGTGTGTGTTTGGTACGGGGCTAAAGACTTGAGCCTAGAGATAATATCATGGAACATATATTAAGGAGAGAAATTTTAAGCTTAATTGTGTATTGTTGGGATTATTAATGTAAGTTAATTCTTAATTTCTTAAACGTTAATCATAATTGGTACAATATTAATTAATTACCAACAAAACTTATTATTTTTTGGATGCGATTATTTAATTTTATTTAATCTTGCAATAATGATAAAAAATTATTGTATCATATCATGTAATTAAATTATTTTTTTGGACAAATGAAACCTAATTTTAAAACCAACCTATTGTTACCAATAATTTTAAATAATAACTATATCTATATAATTCTTACCAATAAATTGGCAAACCAACCTATTGCTTTCTATAACAAAAAAAATAACAAAATAGTAAAAAATCACTAACTTTCATGAACATGTCACAAATTATCTGGTTTAATATTCAAACCCAATTATATTAAAAAAATAGACATAAATTCAAGCCCTAGAAGAGCAACAAAGCACACAACATTCAAAAAAGTTATTCAAAAGTATCATAGACAAACTAACAACACTTACATAGCACCGAAAACCATTTGAACAAATGTATATTTTTCATCCTCATTCTTTAAGATGTAGAACATCACCACATCATTGTTAGTCATCTTTCTCATTGCATGTAAAATGTTTGACATAGACAACCTAACAATTCCACCAAGTTCATCACACAAACGACTTCTATCTTGCTTTTCTTCTACTTTGAAAGTAGTGACAAGTTGTTCACAACAATCGTTGTTACCTTGAATCATTTTTTACATGGCATCCACAATATGCTCTTGCATTCTATCAATTTATTTGTTCTTTAGTTTTCTTTTTTGACTTGTGCCAACTCCTTGATCAATAGACAATTCATTATATTCACTTGCATCCTCATCCATGAAAGAATTTTGTCTTGTACAAATATTGCCTTCATTGATATCTTGATCATCATGATCTGCAGCATTTCCAGCACTAGTACTGATGCTCTATCCTCAGTGTATACTTCTTTAAAGGAATCATAAAAAGGTTAAAAAGGCTTCCTGTATAGTCCTTTTGCATTCTTGTGACTCTGCAACAAGTAAAAGAAAAGAAAAGATTCGTTTGACAGTAAAAAGAGTATGTACAAATTTATAAGCACATCTCACTCCTTGGTAATGAGCAAAACAAAGACATAAACAAAGAAAGAGATGGAAGAAACAAGAGGGCAAAAGATAGAAATACTGTGTCTACATGGATTCATCATACAAGTAGTTAGGATCCCGCATCAAAACCTGTCTCATTAACTTGAAGAACTTTATTATATTACTAATGCTCTTCTCTTGTCTAATGCATACATTGATGTTGAAAGCCAAATTATAATCCCATTTAAATACTGATACAATCCCAATACTAGAAATAATTGTAATAGGCCTAGTTTTATTAGTTTTTTTTGTTTCCTTTGTTAGGTGAGCTGTGGCATCATAGCCATGCAGATAGCAATTGCTCAGAAGTACATATAATACTTCTACATAAGGTTTGTTATGTAAACACTCATTCAGTAATAAACTACTTGTCTCAGAAGAAAAATATGTTGCACTTGGAATCGTCGGTGAGAGTTGGTTTCTCCTACTCTGCCCATGAATCATTCTATGCTTTTGTGATAGATGAAATGACACATTTCTACTAAATTTGTTTTTGTGCAACTAAGGACATTCTTCTGTTTCTCCAGCTTTAGTTCAGTAAATTTCCAGAATAGAAAAATAATGATTTGTTTATTACAAGAGAAAGCTATGCAGGTAGTGGCTTTGAAGTAAACAAAAAACATTTTCTGATTGGAATTTCAGTTCTTAAACATTTTCTTTTACTAGGTCATGTTCCACAACTTGCACAACTTATACTTCAATTTGAGATGAAGTTCAATTTCAAGGGATTGGCTATGAGTACAGAAGAGAACTAATGAAAGTATAAAACTAATTTGAAGTTCGTTTGATTAGAACAACCATGTTTAATTTTTAAATGCATATTGAAAATCCTCTTTCTGGATTTTGAAATACACACTTATAGTGATGGATATTTAACATAATTATCTTCATTTCAACTATAACCAATAACTATTCAGAACTAAAACCATGTTATAATAAGTTATAATATTAAGTGATTGTTATGCATATTCTAGATTGAGCCTACATACAACCACTTATTCATACTCAACATAGAGATATTGAAAACTATAACCATTAACTATGATATTATAAACAATGATCCACAAAAAATAGTGTCGGGTACAAGAATTTTTTATTATTTTTTTATCCCTTGACATTGATCAAAAGTAATAAATTTATTCTTACCTTAGCCCATTCATTAAATATAGCATGCTCACCTATCACCTTCTTTTTCTCATCATCCCATGAAAACCTGTTGCCTTTTTCTTTAATCTTAATCAAAGCAAAGAATTGTCTCTTCAAATAGCTTAACCTAGAATCTAAATTAATAGCTTTCAAGCCATAACCCAGTAGCTTTTGGTCCATAAGAGTCTCTAGATGTATTAGATATCCCAGTTTGAAACCATTTTCACTTTTATATTTTCCTTCTTGATGCATTTCTAGTAAAGATGTTGTGAAGCATGAATCTTCTTCATTCAACCACATTCTTCGTGAAGATTTTGACATACTGAAAAACAAATCAAGAGAAAGGTTTAACAACATTATTTCAAACCAAAGGCAAAGGTTTCCTGCAGATTGCTTTTTAGATCAAAATAGAACTAAGTCACAAAGTCCTACTAAATATCATAATTAGATATGCCATAAACAAAATAAGCTCATAATTCTACTTTCATATAAAACCAAGGTTTCAAGATTGCATTTCATCCATCTAATATTTTTTACCAAAAACCACATAAGGAAATCTGAATAAAAAAATCAAAGTACATTATAGAAAAACTAATTAAAGCATTAAGTACATTGTAAAGAAAAAACTATCTAGTTTATACCCCTATGAGCTATCCAACTGACAAACATCTCATTAACTAGATTCTCCTTCCAAATTACCCACTCAAGTGAACTTTCCACCACATTAATATAGTTCTCTTGGTCATATTCTTCTCTGAAATTTTGTCTTTCCATTTCACCATCTAACAAAACTTCCATGGATTAACACGCATCTCCTTTCGAATGAGATTATGAATGAGATAACATGCAATGATAATATTAGCATGCGTGTCAATACCTTAAAAACAAGTGTTCTAAAGTATCTTCCATTGGATCTTAAACAATACGAAACTCCACTCAATTACATTCCTAGCTGCTGAATGTTTCATATTAAAAAACTCTTCATGGCTGGTTGGTTGACGACCAACTCTCCACATATTGAGATGATACCTTTACCCTCTATAAGGTGCAAGAAAAACCATTACATTTGCATAACCAACATCAACAAGATAATAATATCCTGTACGAAGAAAAAAAACCACTTTTAGAGTGTTTATTATTATATTATTTATTTAAAAAGTTGAATGATACCTTAGATTTTGTCTCACCATGAGGTATTTTTAATGGATGTCTTTTATCCAGTGCATCTCTAAGTACCCTACTATCCGCAACTGATCCTTCATAAAAGTTCCATTTAGCTCCTAAGCAATTCTATTCATGAAATTAAAGTCAAAATGGTCATCTAAGAAATGCAAGGGATACTATTAATTGATGAAAAATATGCTAGGAAACTCACCTTAAACCATTTTCACCTCCCATCCATGCAATTCTCAGGAACTGATTTTGGTATCTTGAATAAAATATCATGCAAGTGTAACACAGCTTGTAAGACAAGGTGGAAATGCCAACTAATAGTCTCAATTGATCGCTTCAGACGATTTTTTAATAGACCATTTTTTTTCATCATGTGCAAGTATATTTAAGAAAAGTGCAGACCTCTCCTCAACACACATAATTTTTATATCTCTAAGGCCACTAATGGTACGAAGCATTTTACATAGTGCATAGAATGTGTGCCTATCCATTCTAAGTTACTCAATACAACTTAAGTCCATTCATATTTCCAAGACTTCTCGAAACCGTAGCTTTAGATCTTACTAGATTCTTGGGTTTTCTCATCTTCTTTTGCAACAATATCAATGACAAACATATATATTTAATCCTATCATTGTTCTAAATCTCATGTACCAAATCATCAAAACATCCTTTCTTGATAATGGTCTACAAGCCATTTATGCCATAACAAAAACACATTTATGTAAAGAAATCAGCCCCTAAATTATATAATCACTATCTTTAATTATAATCACAATCCTTTGGATTCTAACTAAATAATCTAATCACGATTCTTTAATTTTAACAAAATAATTCGATCTGTAAGTAATAGTTAAAAAAGAATGTATGGAAATTAAACTTTCAGCCTCTATCACCAAAATTAATACTTTTTTCCATCAATAATATCATATGTTTAGCCAACAAGGGTTAATACGAAGAAGTATTGATTTTCAAACCTTGCCGTTCTTCAAAGGGAATCAAGGAAAGAAATATTTTTCTAGCATTAGGGCCAGAAAGTCATTGCTTAAAAATTTGAAAATAAAATGTAGATAAGCAGCAAGCTAATCCCTAGCATGTCAATCAAGTGCAAATGTTTAATCAAGAGTCACAGGAAGAACAATGAGGTTTCCTTTTCAATTGAGAAGTCCCACACACATTTACCTAATGTGGTTTGAACCTATAATCTCCCCACTCCACCTTATTCTCAGATGTGCAACTTGACATAGTAGTTACTGAAGTAACTTATCCTCGTAAAATTACAAAATCAACCTCTACACTATAGATGCTTCTAAAGGCAGGTCAAGAAGAAAAATCCCATCAAGAAATGTCATGAACAAATTAGCTATTGACAAATTCTATGAATATCCAGAATGCCAATGTTCTTTACACCATAAAGCTACAAAATATAGTAGTTTGGCTCTTTAAATTTTTGAAAACCATACCAACATCATTAAATCCTCTTCTTATAGTAGTTTGTATCACTCTATAAGTTAATTTTTGTGTATATTGACTAATATTAATGTGTAGTTCAAGTCATGGCAATACCTTGAAATGTGTCCAGTATGAACAATATATAACAGTAGAAAATTATTCATAAACCATAATGACTATATACTTTCAGTCTAACTAAATATGTATCCAACATATGTTTGTCATTAACTTTGAAACAAATCATATCCCAAATCAGACAAAAACCCATTATATTTTAAATCAAAATTTGTAATCAAATTAGCATAACATGAAAGATAATGAAGGCAGGCATGAAAATCCAGACATATCATATCCAAAAACATGATACTAAAAAAACCCAGAATTAGAAAGACCAAAAGCAAATATAATTGTATTTAACATGGATCAACATAAATTAAATCAACACAATTTGTAAGAGTAATAATGGCAAACAGAGCACAAAAGAAATGGCCAGATATTATTGTGGGTTTTTTGTTTGATTATAGCGTTAACTAGAAAAAGATAGGTCATCAAAAAAGCAAGCTAAGCGACATGAATTTCACAAAGATTGGACTGCTGAGAAATTGTAAAGGAAGAGAAAAATGAAAAAGATAATGATGACGAAAAAGGGGTAAGCAGAAAAGTTCAGTAATGGCCCAAAGAGAAATGATGGAAAATAAAACAGAGAGATAATCAAAAGGATGATGTGTAAGACAGTGTTTTGTTTGTTGAATACAACTACACTTGAAGAATTAGATTACCTAGCAATATAGTTTTTTGATGCTGGAGAGCTGAGATGGACACTAAACAGTTGAACTCGCCATTGCCGTTGACGGAAGGGAGTGTCGTTAATTTGTATCACTAGGTATCACACAGCCATGGAGCAAGCGGCGCTAAAGAGTGATGAAGAGCATGTCTAAATAAAGAAGTTTAAGCTCTCTAAAACTAATCTGGAGGAAGTTAAAGTATCACTGACTTTTGTAAAGGATCTTTAACCTTTATAAGATGCAACCTTATAACTAATTTTTTACCAAACATGCTTAAAGTAGAGTAAAGTTTCATCACTCAAACTTTAAGCTCTATTAACCTTATATCAAATACACCCTTAAGGTAAAATAATCAAGAAAAAAATGTTTCTTTGTATACCTTCTAGAATTTTTTCAATAAAAATTATGCACTTGATGTATGATAAAACTAAATTTATAATAATTCTCCCATTATTCCATACATCAAGAACTTAATATATAAAAAATTCAAAAACAATTCATATAAAAATTCAAATAGAATAATATCCCCTTTCAATATTGCCACCATATAAAAGCACTTGACTCACTGCATAAATATAAACCGACACTATCCTGAGTCCATAATTCCTAGCGGACTGATTGTCCAAATCAAAAATAATAAAGAAAAAGTCAATGGCCACTTGAAAACTAACTGATAATAAAGTCGATTTTTGGCTTTCAGTCACAAACTTTTACTTCATTAATTTTTATTTTTTTTAAACATAGGTGTCTGGACTTACAATTTAAAGATTATAAATCATATCATCCTATTGTGAAAACCATATTACATGAATTGTGCATAGAGCCTAAAACAAGCCCCCAAAAAAATTTTAATCGAAATTCAAAAATTCATGTAGTTTCCTGGCTTGAAACCATTCCTTATTTACGTTGGTTTACAATTTTAAATGGCTCTGCCAATAAAATATAACAAAACCTTATGGTAGAGAGATTTTTTATTTATTTATAACTATTTATAATGATTTGTCTTTAGATACACACCCAATATATTTAAGTTGTAAAACCCAAATACATTGAGATTATCAAATAGTGACAAAATCATCTTTCCTTGCCAAATTATAATGTTGGTTCAACATAACCACCATAATTTTTTCTTTTTCTTTTACTTCATATAAATTTATCATTATATGAACTAAACATAAAATAATTTTCAAAATAGAAGAACAATAAAATCCTGAACAACATTTGTGTTCTCCAAGCATCACTTATGTTTCTCATCTTTGCTACTTGATTCTTTTTCACATACTTGCTCTTCTAATATGAAGATGATGAATCATCAAATTTGTCAATTTTACCTCCAGACTTCTTCACATACTCGCTCTTCTAATATGAAGATGATGAATCATCAAATTTGTCAATTTTACCTCCAGACTGCGATTTACAATCATCCTTATCGGTTCAAAAGCTCGCAACGATGTATTCTAGAACTTTCAAATTATTATTATTATTATTTTTTTTTTTATTTCCTCCATATATTAAGAATGACTCCTTAGTCCTTCTCAAGTATGGTGATGTTCTTAACTGCCTTTTAGTGCTCTTCGCCGAAAAGGCCAGGTTTCTACTGATAACACTTAAAGCATACGATACATTAGGGCGCATACATAACATGGCATACATGATTGAACCGATTGTGAAAACATATGGCATTTTATTTATGCATTCTCTTTCCATTTCTATATGAGAAGACATACTTTTAGAAAGATGAACGCCATGTGACATAGGTAAGAACCCTTTCTTTGACTTATCCATGCAAAACTTTTAAGTATCTAGTCAATGTATAGGGATTATGATAATCTAAGCAACATTTTAGATCTATCTCCAGAGATCCTTATACCCAGTATATAGGTTGCTTTACCAATATCTTGTAGAAATTTTTGGATAACAAAAAAGTTTGATCAATTATAACATAGGTACATCTTTACCTATTAGAAGTATGTCATCTACATATAGTAACCAAATATATTACTATGCTTCCTAGAACATTCTTGTACACACAGAGTTCTTCTTCGTTTTTAATGAAGTCATAAGCTTGACAACTCTATAAAATAGAGTTATTACATATCCTTTTTATTAATATTATTAACTTTGTTCTAGAGTTTTAATTAGTTTTTGTTAGGTTTTAGTTAAATTCCTCGTAGAGTCCTTATTATATTAGAATGTTGAATCCGAGTTGATTCTTACTAGGATTTAGGTGTTCTAATCCATATTAACTTAGTTTGTATGTGTTGAAAGTTTAATGCATGAAGGATTGGAAGACAAATTGGAGGATAAGTCATGTAAAACAGTAGAGTAGACCAAACTTTATTTGAGCAATGTCCTAGTATATTCCAAAAAAGGATGAATTTGAAGACAGCACCATGACGAGAAAGTTGCGGCGCTATCAAGACATCACGAGATCATTGGCAAACAGAGATCTTAGCATTGTAAAGCTGAAGGTGATAGCACCGCGGGATTCTTCTGATAGAATAAGAATCCTAATTGGTTAAAAAAAATCCTATAAAAAGGAGTGAAGGTTGGGATTTAAAATTCATAATTAAACTGAGTTTTTCTGGAGATAAAAGAATTCATCAAGCGTGTAAGAAGGCAAGAGGAGCTTGGACGAAAATTGATTGAAGATTAACAACCTTCTAGTTTTTATTTATTTATTCCTCGCTTTTAGTTTTTCTTGTTTTTACTTTGATGGCGATTTTATTTAAGTTTATATCTACACTAGGTAGCTTGAACTAATTTATTCTCTAAGATTACAATTAAACTCAACATGTAGCCTAATGGTTTTTATTATTTATTAATTGCTTAGGGTTTGATACACGATTTATTTATTTTACTATATGCTTTAAGTTGATTAGCTACCAATTAGATTGATGTGGTAACCTAAAGTTAGGAAACAGAATCTAGGTTTAGTCTTGATTGAAATAGCACTTGATTGAATTCATACACATAATTATTGAATTTGATTTGTATATAGAATAGGAATATATCTATATGCCTTGTGTAGCCAAATTAGGTCTAATCTTAACGAGTTTGCTTAGTCTAATTCGCATAAGAATATAGTAAATTAACTAAGGGAAATATTATTATAAACATAGGAATATGCTTATAATTGAACTAGAACCTTAGGTTAATAATTTGTTGTCATAACTAAGCAAGACAATGTAATAATAAGACAAGTGAAGTGTTAAGAGAAATTGTAATTCTAGGTCTTTATCTATCGAATTCTCTAGTTTAATTTATCATTAGTTAGATTTAGTTTAATATTAGAGTTTGAATCTTTAATTTGGTTATTTGAATAAAATTAGGATTATGTTAATTTAAGTACTTAGATAAATATTAGTTGCAATTTCTCATCAAAGTGACCCTCTACTTTACTTTATATTACTTGTTAACATTACGTGCACTTGCGTGATTAAAATCAACAACAAAGCCATTATGGTTTCATCTAAATGAATGTTCTAGTTTCTTGAAGCTTGCTTAAGTCCATAAACAGACTTTTGTAGCTTACACATTTTATCATGATGGCCTTTGGATTCAAAACCCTTAGGTTGTGTCATATACACATCTTCCCTTAAATACCATTAAGGTAATTAATTTTGATATCCATTTTTCATAATTCATAATCATAATATGCAGCTATTGCAAGTAAAATTTGAATTTACTTAATCATGCAACTAGTGAATAGGTTTCATCAAAATCAATTTCTTGTTCTTGCTTGTAACCTTTTGCAACTAACCTCGTTTTGAAGGTTTGTATGTTGTCATCCACATCAGTCTTTTTCCTAGAGACCCATTTACACCTAATAGGATTTCCCCTTCATGTGGATCAATCAAAGTCCATACTTTGTTGTCATACATGGAGTCTGTTATGTATTTCATGGCATCTTTGATTATTTCCTCAAAACTGGTAGGCTCATCATCCTCTATAGGTAGAATGTCTTTCAAATCAGTTATTAGATATTCATATCTTATTGGAGGTCGACTTAATCTACTAGTTCTACAAAACGATGTTGTGTGTTGAACTTTTTCTTGTACCTCTAACTCTTGTGGTACAGGTTCAGGTCTTATTGAGTGATCGGTTTTATTTTGGGGTTTTTAAATTTTTTTCAAGTTCTACTTTACTTCTACTACTTCTTTTAAGAATAAACTCTTTTTCTAGAAAGATATCGTTACTCGAAACAAACATATTTTGATCATGTGGGTGATAAAGGTATTATCCTCTTGTTTCTTTTGGATAACCCACAAAAAATCACTTATCAGTCTTGGCTTCAAGCTTATTAGTCAAAACTCTTTTGACATAAGCATGACAATCCCAAATTCTTAAGTATGAGATTTAGTTTTCTGTTGTTACATATCTCATCTGGAGTTCTTTCAACAAATTTTGATGGAACCCAACTTAGAAGGTAAGTTATAGTAATCAAAGTATATTCCCACAAAAAAATTTGTAAATCAGCATAACTCATCATGGAACACACCATGTCTAACAAAGTGTGGTTCCTCCTTTCAGATACACCATTGAGCTATTGTGCACTAGAAGGAGTCCATTGAGATAGAATCCCATTATCCTTTAGATAGTCTAAGAACTATTGGTTGAGATATTGTCCACCTCGATTAGATTTAAGTGTCTTATAATTTTACCAGTTTATTTCTCTACTTCATTCCTAAACTCTTTCAAATTTTCAAAGATTTAGACTTGTATCTCATAAGGTACACATATCCATACCTTGACTTGTCATTAATAAAGATTATGAAGTAAGATTATGAGTCCTAGTAACTCAGTAACGTGTGGCCTTCTTCCTATGAAAGGTTTCTTGATCATCTTTCCAAATAGATAGGATTCACACGTTCTATATGATTCATAATCAAGTTGATCTAGTTATCCACTTTGGTGTAATCTAGTAATCCTAGTCCTATTTATGTGACATACTCTACAATGCCATAAGTAAGAAGGTTTTAGACTATCTAATTTGGGTTTTTTAGTGTTCATGTTTGGAATAATCATCAGTTAACCTAATCACAAACATACTTAAAGTATAGCCTCTAGCAAGTCTCTTGTCCTTCAACATACTCAAGTATGCTTTGCAATTCCTATTCCAATGGCCTTCTTTGCCATAATGGAAGCATGTGACCTTGGCCTTGTCCTTCTTGATGCTGCCAGTGGCCTTAGTCTTAGTCTTAGACTTTTTCTTCTTGCCCTTTGATTTTGATTTTAATTTAAAAGAACCACTTATCAGCATCACTTGGGTTTTATCTTTCTTGATATTGCCCTTCATAGTTTTCAACATGATAAATGACTCAAGTAGAGTTTTTTTTCAACTTATTCATGTTATATTTCATAACAAACTTTGAAAATGACTCGGGCAAAAATTGTAAGACCAAATCAACCGAAAGTTCAGAGTCCATGGAAAATCCTAATTGGGACAATCTTTCGATGTACCCAATCACCTTCAGTACATGAACATTTACTAAAGAAATTTCTTCCATCTTATAGCGGAATAATTCCTTGGATACCCCTTGAACCTTTAGGCTATGCCTTGATTACCATCCAACTCTTGCAAGTGCATGATAATCATACGGGCATCCATGTACTCAGCATCACACATACTGCTTGTTCGTTGTTATCTAGGTGTTTTTGATGATTATAGAAATCAAATTCCTCATAATTAGATGCACCTTTTACTAGAGCCTAAGGGATGTCTCCCTTTAGGACATAAGAAATCTTTTCTTGTCTCAAAACAATTTTGAGATTGCAGTACCAGTCCAAATAGTTACAGCCAGTGAACTTGTTGGATTCTAATATTAATCTAAGTGAAAAACTATTTGTCATTCTAAAAATCTATATAGAAGTATAGAAAGCATGTTGTTAATATTTATTCTAATGACCTTCTCGATTAGATTTGTAATATCATCTTATGCATTCATAATTGGGCTAGGATACTATTTAATTTTGTTTTGAATTTTGAGGAGGTTCAACAAACCAAAACAATCTTAAATAACTGAATCATTATCTTTTACATCTCATATAAATTCCTAAGTCCTTAGGTTGACATTTTCTTGCCATTTAATTAATTTTAATTGATACCTAAGCATAGCCTTAAAAACATGATAGCCTCAATTGGGGCCAAAGACTATTGTTTTTAATTAAGTCTTAACAATTATTCTAATATATCACATATATTCTATGGCATAACAGAGTTCAAGGTACGACTACCTTGAAGGGGGCCAAACAAATATGATTAAGTAGAACTTCCATTATGCCAAAGTAATGGGATGTTCTTAATATGAGACTTAATAATTTATATGGAACTTTAATTATGAGTAGGTTTGAATCCTAAGGTCTCATTATGGCATGCATACATATATACATTCATAATACATTTCATACAATTATAACATATATACAAGCAAGCCATAAAAATAAAATAGGGGGTTGACTATGGACCATATAGTTTCCTCAACACTTAGAAAAACCATATCCTAAGACTTGTTGTAGTCCCACGACATCTTTATCTTTACTTTATCTTGATGTCTTCATATGTATATGCTCGATTTACAAGTAATTAGATCCTAAATTTTAACTTATGTAACTGTTACATAATTTGTAAGACAGCTCGAGTTACATTCGAGGGGAGTTAGAAGAGAATAGAATTTACACAAAGATATAAGGTAGATCTGCTAGGCCCTATTTTCCAAAAACACCAGAACAAAGCATATATTTCAAATGCTTGTGTGGTCCATAATCATCCATATTCTAATTATACCACCTTTCATACATTCATAATGCAAAACATGGAATATTTTGATTATTGATTACTTATGGATCTATATGCTATTTAAATTAAATTTCACTATCAACTTAGAAAATATGATTTAACTAATTCATTTAAAATCCCTTTTATTTTATGAATTTCCCCAAAATACCACTACTTTGGCAAATAAGCCTAGACCATGGGCCTTGGCCGTGACCTTGGCCATACCATGGGTGGTGCTAGGGGACTAGGCTTTTGCTTGGGCCCTGGAATTTCACTTGGTTTTAGTCAATTCACTAAATTTCAGGGTTTGGAACAATTCTAAATCCCTAATACCCTAAAAACTGAACCTTTTAGTATTTGAAATAATTTTAAAACCTAGGACCTTATAAAATCGAATTTTACTAAATTTAGGGTTTGGAATAATTCTAACACATAAAAACCCTTAAACTCTTTAGGACTTTTCATAAAAGACAATTATAAACAAATTCTATAGCATGTTTCAATACTATGAACATCTATAAAAATCATGAATCATATATAATTAGTTGAAATAAACCTAAAGGTTCTAATACCACTATTAGGAAATATAAGTGTCATGCATCACATTATATGCAATGGAATTAAAATTTTCCCTAACCAAAAACCTAGGTATTCAATTAAATATATATATTACAAAAACAAAAAATTAAAACTAACCTCTTAAAGCTTTTATCGTGTAACTAGTTTGATTGTTTAGCAGGGATGCTAGGAGTTCCTCTGCAAAACGTCAAAATGATTCTCTCAATCGAACACAAAGTATAATCAATGATTAGTAAGCTATTCAAATAAATAAGCCTCTAATGAAATGGTTCAAACAATTTATGGTTAAAAAGCTTTACCTTTTTTGAAAAAGATGTGATGGAATTGATTCACCTTTAGGATAGTGCTAGCTTCCACTTGGTTGAATCATTAATGGAGGATTATTCTTGAAGAAAAAAATTATTTGCTTCAACAAAGGGTCACAGCTAAGGGAGGAGATTTTAAATAATTCTTCTTACTCACAATCTCTCACAAGATCGAATGTCACTTGTAATCATATTGTAGCCATAATTTCTCTTAACTACTACATATATAGGGGAGGCTAGAGCTTAAGGACATTTAGTCCTTCCTTGTTTAGGTTTTCATTAAACCTAAAGTCCAAGGCCCAAAACCCAAAGCTCTTTAGTAATCTATAATCTTATTATGATTATTAATGGACCTTTAGACTCCTAGTGGTTTAAATCCAATAAGGATTTCCACTAGACCTTTTCTTAGTTTTCAAGAGAACTAGTCTTGCCATATATGTATAGATAATAATTACCTTTTTACCCGTATATGCTTGAAATTTTAATATTAATTCCAAGACTCCATTAATTTTTCTTGGTTCTTAACCTAAGTCAATTAAAGTTTATAACCTATTAGGTTCTTTCGTATATTGGAAATAAATGTAATTTGATATATCCTAAGGAGTACATTAAATTAAAACACTTTTAATTTAACTTTAGTTTTGCTAACCTAAACCGACTTGCATTCATAGATCAAGATTGACATCTAACATTATAACATGACCACCGAAGTATAAGCGAAGTTAAGATCATTGATCTAACCTTTTCAGTGCTTAGTTATTGCGTAATTCAATCCTTTCATCAAACATATCCTGAGATAGACATAGGGCATGGATTCTAGTGTTAACCCTATCTTTCTCTATATCTATCTGTACTTGAAATCATGTTTATGTTTTGTTCCTCAAAGATATTCAAGAAAATACTTTTCTTAATCTTTTTTACTTTACAAAGATTCCCAGAACAAGACATACTTGTCTTAAGAAGCCAAAGGATATTCGTCATCTTTATTGAGGATGATGAATTCTTTGTATATCATTCATCTACCTTCATATGCTTCACTACATATCCAATAATCACCCATGTATTATCCTTATTAAATGATAAGGGTAATGAGTACAAAACATATAGCTTCACTTATAATGTAATAAGATGATCTCAAATCAAATGATCACTTACAACACCAATACTTTGAGAACTTTCATTGACGTGTGAATAATAACTCCACATGGTTTCTCGTGTTGAGTTAATTTAGTATACTTGTTCAACTAACAAGCACCCACTTGTTTATCTCAGCATCGTCATGCTTGTAGTTTATGAGATTACTACTCTCTTTATGTAGAATGACATAACATATGCTAGTCTCGAAAAATCATCAATATCCTTATTCTTGATGATTCATTGACTAGGAATACTTTTAGAATAATACTTTATGTATGTTATATCTCTAATTATGATCAACATTATAATTATACATAAACAATATTTATTCTAGGGACTTTAAATATCAGTGTACTAAATCTCATTTAAAAAATACAACAAAGAATGGTTAATAAATATTATTACATGCAATAAATACAAATAAAGTTTCATTACAACCAGCAATTGATTGACTCTTGTATACTAATACTAACATTTGTCTAGTTCGAATTCTCAGCACCGTGGCACCCAATCTATTGTTTTTTGACTTCTTGAGCTGTTATGTTTGTATCTTTGATAGTTGACTATTGTACCACAAGAAAAACAAGAAAAACAAGAAAACTTAATGAAAGTACTCTAAACTGAAAACAAAAGGTACAAAGTAGAAAGACTTTGGTTGCCTTCTAAGAAGTGCTTGATTTTATTCTTTGTCTTGACTTTGGCATGCTTATCCCATATCAACTAGAATAATGGAGGCCTTATGGTGCTTTCCTTCCCTAGTAAGCTTTAACCTTTTCATATTCCTTGTGTATTTCCTCCTAAAGCTTACATCAGCTAGACCATGAATTCCAATAGGAATTTCCCTTAAAAACTTTGGCCTTCTATGCTTTAGTTTCCCTGATAATTGATCTAACCAGTTAACAGTCTCCTCCTTGATAAAGTTGATTGTGCTTTTAAGCACCATGGTTTTTAGCATAGCAATTGGTTGGTACCTTAATGTCAAGAATGTTTCAAGAGGATTAATCAACTCTTGAACTTATTCTTTAGTGGCTTCATTCACCACCTCAGTTGCATAATACTCCTCATATTTAGAAGGAAATTTTATAACCTTAAAAACATTAAACTTTACTTTTTAGTCTTGGACTCTTATAAGTTCTCCTTTTAGCACATCAATGAGAATTCTACCGATGGCTAGGAATGGCCTCTTAAAATAATAAGAATTTTCTTGTCCTCTTCCATGTCAAGTATAAGAAAATTTGTCAACAAATTAACTTATCCACTTTGACTAGCACATCTTCAATAATTTCCATTGTATAAGTTTGGGCAGTTTTCAAGTTGCAAGGTTACTTTTGTTGGCTTGATCTTCTCTTCCTTTAAGCCAAGCTTTTGAAATATAAAAAAGGGCATCAAGTTGATGCTTACTCGTAAATCACATAAAGATCTACATAAAATTTAGTACCAATAGAGATTGGAAAATTGAAATGAGTTTCTTTTGGAGAATGACACTACATTCTTCAGCAAAGCAACAATTTCATTATCCTTTATCTTTCTCTTCTTGATATAACTAGGCATTTAGTCCAAAAATTTTGCAAAAGGAATGTAAAAATGAAGCTTTATAAATACCTCCAGAAATTTCTTGAATTGTATGTCAAGCTTTGGCTTTTGGAAGCGTTGAGGGAAAGTAAAGGTGGGTACGTGTGAATCATTTCCTTTTAAGCTTGATCTTCCTTCTTTACACTAACAATTACCTCTTTAATGGGCTTTGTTGAAGAATTAGTATGCGTGAAATGTCCTTCTATCTCTTTACCACTTATTAGATAGCCTTGCAATGCTTAGTAGTTAGCTCCCATCTTGTTGGATTTTATTCAATATCACTAGGCAGAACACCTTGAGGATGATTTATAATATCATTGGCCAATTGGCCTATTTGAGTCTCGAGGGTCCTAAGTGATGCCACTTGGCTACTGAGGATGGAATTCGTCTTGGTACATGTATAGCATCAATATGTCTTCTATGGATAGCTTCTTTTTAGATGCTAGCTCTCTTGCTTGTGACTAAAAACCTGATATCTATGAGGGCTTTGCTTCAGACAATACCCCTTGATTGCTTCAAGAAAAATTTAGGTGATTTCTCTAACCAGATTATAATTGTTAGTATAAGGGCTGTTTGGCTACTTATTATAATTGCCCGCAAAATTTGATGTTCAATATTAATTGAGCATACATTACTAGCATGTCCATCCCCACGTAGCTCACAAGTCATAACTTGGATTTTAGATGGTTGAACCCTATGAGTGTTAATTTTTTTGGATAAAACAGCCACTTATGCAATTAATGCACAAATAGCATCTAATTCATGAACACCAACCACTTCACAAGTTGGCAACCTTTCAAAAGTTCATTAATATTGTTGGAGGCCATCTCTTCCAATAGCTCATAATCTTCATTAATAGACTTTCCCATAATGCACCCCTGGCTTCTGCATCAATTGTGGTCCTTATTTGGCTCACCAAACTATTATAGAAGGTTTACACTTACTGCCACTTCGGAATAAAATGGTTAAGACATCTTCTAATTAAATCCTTGCACCTTTCTTAAGCTTTGTATAGACTCCGAGTCCAATTGGATGAATGATGTGATTTATTCTGCAAATTGGCTACCTTGGCTAGTAGAAAGCACTTTTTCCAAGAATATTTGGGCCAAATCTCCCTACATTGTAATGGAATTCGCCGGGAGTAGTTGCAGCAAACTCTTTGCCTCATTTGAAACCTCTTTGATCTTGAAGGTATCACATGGCTTTACAAAACTCACAATGTGAGTATTTGGATCATCATTAGGAATTCTAGTAAATTTTGCTAATTGTTGGATAATTTGAATCATCCCATACTTGATTTTGAAAGTTTTGGCTTGTATGGCAAGACTTTGGTGCTAGAATGGAGGCCTTGCACAAGAGGGATAACATAGTCCTGCAAGGACTTGGGTTATTGATCATCAGGCACTATTGGAATTTGAGTTAACGCTTGTTGATTCTCCTTACAAAACCTTCTATATGTTTTATCGATCTCAGGGTTAAAAGGGACAATCTCCAAGCTACAAACTCTTTGCATGCACATTCAAAAGTACCTATGAAATAAACAAAAATAAAGTGAATTAAAACTAGAATATGTTGGCATTATTATTAACAAAAATTAGTAAAATAATTCCCCAGCAAAGTGCCAAAAACTTATTGTTGATATTATTCACATAAGTGCACATATTGTTAACAAGTAATAAAGTAAAAAGTAGAGTGTCAAACTCATGAAGAATTACTACTGAATAATTGCTAAATACTCAAATTAACAATCTTAAGTTTACCCAAATGAATGAAAACGAGTTGATTACTAAATTAAAACTAAAAGCAAATTAAACTTAAGAATATAATGGAGAAACCTAGAATCAATACTTCTCTCAACATTTCACCTAGATTATTATTAACTTATCATGATTAGTTATGGTACCAAATTACTAATCTAGGGTTCTAATTCAATTCTAAGTACCTTTCGAGTTGTTGACAATAATACCTCACTTATCCAATTCACTCTATTTTTATGAGAATTGAGTTAAGCAAGATTCATTAAGAATAGGCCTAACTTGGCTACACAAGGTATGGGGAAATATTACTATCCTAGGTACAAATCAAATTCAAACAATCATGAGAGTGAATTTAAACAAATGCTATTTCAATTGAGGCTAAATCTAAATTTCCTTCGTTAAGTTCATTTTGCCAATTTAATCTAACTAGTGACTAATAAATTAGAATCATTAAGCAAAGAATGAAATAAATAACACATATACCAAATCCTAAGCATTCAATAAATAAAATCAATCCAAACTACATGTTGAGTTCCATTGCAATCCTATAATGTAAACTACTCCATGCCACTTAGTGTAAACATGCATTTGAATAAACAAAACATCAAGTAAATGCAAGGAAAGTAAAGAAGGTGTAGAATAAGAGAAAACTATAAAGATCGTCAATCTTTAAGCTTCAATTATCCTTACTCCTCTTACTCCTTACACTCTTGATAGTCTCTAAATCTTCAAAATTCCTTAGCTCAATTGTATAGTTTAAGCCCCCAAGTCATTCCTTCTTTTATAAGCTTTAAAACTCTTAATTTGAGGTAAATTCGAACTAAAGCCTTTAAGTCGAAGTGCAAAATCGTCAAAAATAGCACAAGTCAGAGGCACTGGCACCATAGTGCCCATTTTCTGGTGCCTAGGTGCTAGCCTCACCTTGGCGCCTAACTTTCTAGAGCCAAGCTTGATGCCAGGTTTTGTTGTTTCATGCATTTTGCCGAATTTTCCTCTGATTTCACTTCCAATAGGACTCCTTTATGCATTAAACCTTCAAAACACATAAACTAAGTTAATAATGATTAAAGATGTTGTTTAAAACCTTAATCCTAGCCAAAATCAACCTAGGGTTCAAAATCCTAATATGAAAAGGATCCAATATAAGTCTATTTCAAAGACTTATCAAGTCTCTTATCCAGAACACATCAAATAAATCTATTATAATAACTTTGTGGTATGTATGATATAATAACTTTATGGTATGTATGATAAAGTATTTCTAACACTATAACAATATTTATAGTATATTCATTTTATATTTTGCTTCTTATATTCTGTTCATGCTTGTGTTTTATTTTAAACAGACATGTTACAAGTGAACTGAGGCTAGAGATGTAAAGAGAGAAGGACAAGTATTTGATAAGATAGATGTGAAACGCCTCTCTGATGCTTTACTTAATGTTTAGTTTGACTTGAGGTCTAAGTCATCCAATGTTACTATATGGAAACAAACAACACCTCTAGACTGGATACGACAAGAGTATCGAGACTCGTTTTGCGATATATGTGGATGAATGAATCATTTCTAAAAGTTTCAAAAACTCATTCATATAAACAAAAGTCTAGAGGTGAGGCCGTTAGGAGTGTTGGTGGCACTGTGAATGCTACCATTTGGGAAAGAAAATTGGTATGACTTTTTAAATTTATTACTTTGTTATATTTAAATATAAGTGTCTTAAATTATTTTCAATTGTGAAAATGTAGGAGAGGCAACTTGGCAAGAAATCTCCCAAGGTTGAGGTTTTCCAAGCTATGCATATGAAGGAAGGTTAACATACTGACCCTAAGGCTACACAAACTATCGTAAGTATTACATAAAAAATATTTTAATTATTTTAATAATTGTATTGCTTTTAGTTTTAGTATTTTCTAAATTTCTTTTTTTTTTTTTTTTTTTTTGGTAATAGACTTTCATGCAGTTTAAGACATTGACTGAGGTGGATGGGCTAAGTACTGGAGCTATAAATAAGGACACATTGTGGATTAAAACTACAAGGGGTAAATAGTATGGTTACGTATGCGACTTCAGAGGCAGTATGGATACCTAACTTATTGTGAATCCTAGGCTTACACATCGGCACCTCCACCTTCTCTTGCCCTTCCTTATCCTACAAATCTTACTCTAAAATTATTTGACTACGTCTATGCACTCGTAGAGTACAAAGTTTATGTAAGGAAAAATCCTTATGCACCTCTATCACTACTATTGCCAGTTATCTCGATGAGTTTACAGATATTAAGTAAATAAATACATGTTTTATTTATTTTTTTGGAACATTTGCTTTTGAAATGAATTTCGTAATGCAAGCGAACGTTTCGTTGCAAGTAATATAATGATTAAGTAGAGTGTCAATCCCATGAGGAATTGTCACTAATATCTAGCTAAGCATTAAAATTAACACAATTCTAATTTTATTCAAACAAACAAATTATGGTTGAAAAGCCTAGTTTAAATTGAAACTAACTAATGACAAATTAAACTTAAGAATTCAATGGATAAAGGCCTGGAATTACAATTTTCCTCAACACTTCACTTGACTTATTATTATTTTATCATGCTTAGATATGTTATCGAATTATTAACCTAGGGTTCTAATTCAATTATAAGCATGTTCCTATATAAATATATATCTCACTTAACAATTCACTATATTCCTATAAGAATTCAGTTAAGAAAGACTCATTAAGATTAGACCTAAATTGGTTACACAAGGCATATATGTATATTCCTATCCTATATACGAATAAAATTCAAACAATTATGTGATTGAATTCAAACAAGTGTTATATCACTCAAGGCTAAATCTAAACTCTAGTTTCCAAGTTTGTTTAGCTTTACAACATTAATATAATTGGTAGCTAATCAGTAATCAGCTAGAAGCATTAAGCATATAATGAAATAAACAATCCAATTACCAAAACCCTAAGTAATCAATAAATAATAAAAACCATCAAGTTACATGTTGAGTTCAATTGTAATCCTAGATAAATAATTAGTTCATGCTACTTAGTGTAGACATAAACTCAAATAAAATCACCATCAAGGAAAATACGAGAAAAACTAAAAGAAAGATGTAGGAAAAGAGAAAACTATAAAGATTGTCAGTCTTCAATCTTCAATCATCTCAAACTCTTTTTGTTTCCTTGCAACCGTAAGGGCTTCTTTTCTCCATAAGATCTCAGCTTAATTGTGTCTCTTTAAGCCTTCAAGCCAATCTCCCTTTTATAGGCTTAAAAACCATTAATTTCACTTCAATTCGGACTAGGAATCGCGCCAGTGCCATGGCTACAGTTTCCTGGCACAGCGCCCATGAAAATTGATGAAATTGGGCTATCAAGCATTTGCTTAGAGCTGTAGAACCTATGTCTTGGTGCTGCGGTGCCTATGTCTTGGAGCTGGGGCACCCATGGCTCGGTGCTGGGGTGCCCATGTCATGGTTGGCACTGTGGTGTCCAGTTGGGTTGGCTTTAGTGTCATTATAACACCCTACCTTCTTTAATCATTTACTTAATTTAATTAGTGCCTTAATTGAGTTATAACCACTTATTAACTAAGGTGACACCAAAATTCTTCTTTTTTCCTTCTAAAGCCGAATCACCTTTGTTTTAATTTATTTTGCTTATTTCAAGGGAACATCCTTAGTAGTTACCATAAACTTTATTACTTAATTAATTACTTTGTCATTAATTAACTAATTCATTACTTATGGGACTCAATGTTAGAAACTTATATCCTTAGCTAATCCTTTATTAGTTTATTAAACTAAGGTTGATTAATAACTCTATATTCTTGATTTCCTTTTTACAAATCCCTAGAGAATTATACATCTAGTAGATTACTTAGCCGACTATTGGTTTTTCTTATTCTATTTTGTATTTTACCATTTGTTTTATTTGTTCTTTAGTTAATTGGTACTCTTGTTAGCCTAAATTGACTCTTTCTTTCCCTTAAGAAATTGTCTAGCAAAAAATGAATATTAAGAGTTTCTAAAAAAGCTCAGCCTTAAAGATTTACATACATGATTTCGACCAAAGAGGAGTCTTTACACTAATAAGCTTACTAGATCTATGTCGAAATTCTAACTACATAATTATACATTAAGGACCTTCACAAGATTATCCATTTCATCCCCCTTCTTCATACCAACAATCAATCACTTGCCCTTTTCCGTTACATAGACCACACATTTCTCCAAGGAAGAACATTTCACATCTATGACATTAATCAATCTACACCTCAAGATTTAGGAAATGTGAGTCGAACCACAACAAGTATGCATACATAAACAAAAAGGATTCTTTATGACAGTTTTAAAGAATAGGAATATGCAATGCAAAATTAATCCTTTTTGCCTCTTTTTCACTCCTTTGTAACCTTCTTGACCAATTTATGCAAACCCAAGGCTATGTTATAAGGACTTTGATGTACTCATGGATACCAACCTCTCGTGTACATAGTATTGACTCTCAATAGTAGGATCCATACTATAGTTTGAGCATCATTCCTTTGGGATACTTGGTGAACTTCGGCCAACATGAGCTCAAGATAAGTTACTAGAACAATTTATCATTCTCATTTCCTTTAAGTTATCCCAAAAGATATTCATGCATGCTTTCACATAGGAAGAGTATAAGAGTAACAAAGAAGATAACTAATCATGCAAATAAAATAAAATAAAGGAATGCATGAATACTTGCCTATTAGATTTAGTTTTTTCTTTCTTTTCTTGTTTTCCTTCTACACCTTTTTCTCCCTTTTCTTTCTTTTTGGTTTTTCCTTTCTTCCTCCTAGCTCTCACTTTTCCTTTTCTTTCTCTACTTCACTTTCCTCCTTTCCTTCCTCTTAGTTTTCGTTTTGCCCTTTCCTTCTTTAATTTCTCACTTTCTTTGCTTTATCACTTTTTCTCTCACTTTCTCTCACTTTAGTGCACACTTACCTTGCCTATGCATTTTCGGTCACCTTCCCCCTCCTATTTATAGTGCAAGGCCAAGGCTTGGATTTAGGAGAAAGTTTCATTTCCTATTTTACCCTTTTAGTTCTCTAAAATTACAACCTTCCATTTGTCATTCTCTAAATGAACATGTGCATTTTCTTCCTAACACTTGTCTTCCTCTTATTCCCTAGTTTAGATTTTATAATTATTAGTAGGCCACCTTGTTACCTTAAATCTCTACACCTATCCTCCATAATCATGCCATGTACACCTTGTCACCTTAATTCTCTACACATGCCCTACTTAATCATTTTATGGACACTTAATGTTCTCCTTGTCTAGCCACCTTTATATGTTAATTATTACATGCCACCTTATGTCCCAACTTCCTTCCACATGCCCCCCTTAATTATTACAACCTTTCCACCCTTTTTCATCCTTCTTACAACTAAGCCCCTTCATTAATTGCAAGTTGCCATACTTATTCTCCTTCTTACACCTAAATCCCTTCATTAATTACAAATTACCATACTAATTGTCCTTCTTACACTTAAGTCCCTTCATTAATTACAAATTGCCACACTTATTCTCCTCCTTACACATAATTCATCACATTTTCTTTTCTAGCAAGTAACCTATAGTTTATCATCTTCTTCGTCTTCGTCCAATGCCATCATGTAGCATTTTTTCATCCTTGTTCCAATGCCTACACTTGTCCACGCCTTCCTATTTCATGCACATGTGTCATTCCCTTATTTATATTTACATATATGTATGTACATACATACACATATTTATACATATTTTATATATACATACTATCTCTATACTAATATGTATCCTATACGTATTTTTTTACGTATTCGTATTATTCTAATACAAGGAATATGAACTTAAATTTTAATCCTACTTAACTCGTAAGATAATTACTCATCCTATCATTAATTTAGGTATTAATTTAAGGGATGTTACAGCCATAGTGCCATCATCTTGGGCAACTCTCCTGTCTTGCTCGTTTTGAGCATTTTCCTCATATAATTCGACTTCCAAAAGGAACTTCTTTATGTATTAGACCTTTAAAACCCACAAACTAAGTTAGAATAAAATATAAGTCATACAAAACACCTAATCATAGCACAAATCAACTAGGATTCATCATCCTAATATGATAAGGACTCAACTAGAATTTGACTAAAAACTAAGCAAAAACCAACTAAAACTCTAGAACATAGCAAAATTAATATGAGAAAAATGATGTGAAATAAGTCTTTTTCCAAGAGTTATCAGCTTTATCGAGTAATAATTATCCATGTGAACTTCTAAGTGTAGAGAATCTATTGGCTCTTTCCCTATTACTGAGAATCTATCATTTTACTGAATGGAGAATAAAGAATACGTACATACTTTGGAAAATCTTATAGACTTGAACTTTGTAGACTTGAGTAAATAGTTTAGAATTTTGTAGTGGTTATTATTCATTAGAAAATATGCATTCATATTATGTCATTAGAAACTTAATCTTTTTTGGGTCATGGGGACAAGATGGTAATTTACATATCTTTAGGATGAGCCTACTATGCTGCAATGTTACTGTTAAGTAAGACTTATAGGAGGAAAAGGAACATCCGATGAAAAAAAATACACAAGTTAACATGTCGTGGGTACAAATTAGTCTTTTTCAGATCGTGGGGCAAAATGGTGATTTACATATTTTTAGGCTGAGTCAAACATATAGCAACATCCGTAGTGTCAAATAATACTTTTAGGAAAAAATGGAACTTCATTTTGACATCCAATGAAAAAACTACGCAAGTTCAAATGTTGTATATGTAAATTTAGACGTTTTCAGATCGTGGGTAGCCAAAAGGTCATTTATACATCTTTAAGATGAGCCGACCATACCCCAACATCCATTATGTTAAATAAGACTCATAGAAAGAAATGGAACGTCATTTGAAAATCTAATAAAAAACCTACACAAGTTAATGTGTTGTGTGTATTTAAGTCGTTGGGGCAAAATGGTCATTACAAATCTTTAGGACGAGATGACCATACCTCAACATCAGTATTGTCAAATAAGACTTGTAAGAAAGAATAAATGTCAATTGAACATCCAATGAAAAAACCATACAAGTTAACGTGTTGTGGGTGTAAACTTCACAATTTTTAGGATCGTGAGGGGCAAAATAGTCATTTACATAGCCGACCATATTGCAGCATCCGCAGTGTGAAAAAGACTTGTAAAAAGAAATATCACATCATTTGAGCATTCGATGAAAAAACTACGCATGTTAACATGTTGTGTGTATTCGGGTCGTGGGGGCAAAATGGTCATTTACATATATTTACACATATTTCCCTATTATTTATTATAACTTCAATTGATTACATTATTAAAACTACTTCTTTGGTAATGGATAATGCATTCCTCTGTTGCTTCGAATGTCAATGTTAACGTAGTGCTAGAGGATCAACCAAAGGTCTAGTAAGATGATAATGGTGTTGCAGATGTCAAATTAGGGATTTTATGTATTTAAACTATATTTCATATTGTTTATATTCAAATTTAACTATATTATGTACAATTGTTAAATAATTATTATTTTGAATAATTATTGAGTTTTAGTATATAAAAACCAAAAAATTTATTTTATAATATTTGTTTCAACACTTTATTGTATAAATATATATATATATATATATATATATATATGACAAGGGTAAATTAGTCCATAAATTATAGAAATTTGCTATCAATAGCCTAATGCCAACAGTAGATTGACGATAGTAAGTATCAGTATAGATGGTGTAGCCGACAATAGTGTTGTTGGTAGTAAGCTTAGTACCAATAGTCTACTATCAACAACAGCACTATCAGTAGTACTACTTATTGCAAACAACGTAATACTGATAGGATTGGTAGTACTTAGTATCTACAGCTTCTTGCCAACAATATCTTGTCGATAATTATTTGAAAATTTCTTCAATAGGACAAATTGTACCAATAGTGTACTGTTAATAGTAATTACTATCGACAGACTGTCACCAATACTATGCTCCACTTACAATAACATCATCGAGAGCCTTTTACCGAGAGCTAACTGCATATTGTCAACAATAGCATGCTCTCTGCAATTGTGTAGTTTTTTTTAAAGTTAAGGCTACATATTCCCTAGATAAGTTATCACAACTCTATGTTGGGGAAATTGTGAGATTGCATAGAGTTCCTCATAATATCATATCAGACTGAGATCATCATTTCACATCTATATTCTAGCATGCTTTACACAACACATTGGGGACTAATTTACCATTTAGTATAACATATCATCCTCAAACCGATGTGCAAACTGGACAAACTATATGAACCTTGGAAGACATGTTAATACCTTGTGCACATGATTTTCAAGGTAGTTTGAATATTCATTTACCATTAGTCGAATTCATATAAAATAACAGTTATCATTCTAGTATACAAACGACATCATTTATACAAACGACATCTTTTGATTTTTTATATAGCAAAACCTATAGAACACCATAGTTTTGGACTGAGGTCAGAAAAAGAAAATTGTTTGGACCTTAAATCGTTCTACAAACTTCTGAGAAGTTTTAGGTTATTTGAGAAAGATTGATAATAGGTCAAATTGACAGAAAAGTTACGTGAATCAAAGAAGAAAAGTAGACTACCAAGAATTTCAAACCAATAAATTTTTTTTTTCTTCAACTGACACATGTAAAACGTATCAGTTGGATAATAAAGGAAGGAAAATTAAATTCAAGATTTATGGGACCCCTGAAGTTTTGGAACGGATCAGAAAACTAAACTACCGAATTGCATTACCTCTATAACTATCCAATGTGCCCGATATATTTCATGTATCATAATTATGCAAATATGAGTCAAACGATAGACATGTGTTAGATGTTGAGCCTATACAAGTTAAACATGATCTTTCTGTAAGAGTTTCTCTAGAATACATCTTGGATTGAAATATAAAAGAGTTTTGAAACCAAACAATTCCTCTAGTCAAAATTCAATGGAAGGGATTTACACCTAAAGAAGCAACATGGGAGAAAGAATCCGATATAAGAGAATTTTATCCTCAATTATTTGAATGAAAATGAGTTAAATTTTGAAGACGAAATTTGAAAACATGAGGGGAGAAATGTAACATCCCAACTTTCATACTTAATGAAATTTTGAATTAACGAGTTTAAGTACTTAATTACTATATATATTTTAATTTGTGTGATTAATTTTATGTATACATGTGTAAATAATTTAATTGGATTAAATTAAAAAGAGAAACAAAATTTGAATTACTTGATAGGAATTAATAAAGGTTGAAGATTAAAAAGAAAAGTCTGTAGCGACTACATTGAACAAACTAAAAATTTTGTTAGACATGATGGTAAAAACGAGGGTAGCTTGGTTTCCACCCCAAATTCATTTAGAGGTGGCAGAATTCAGCACCTAGTAGGGCTAGGTGTCTAACAGAGGCTCTTCAATTGTCTGCATTAGAAAGAAAACAAAGGAAGGAAAAGGAGTCGAGCAAGAAAAGAGAGAAAAAGAGAAAGAATGGGAAGTTTTGGGAAGTAGAAAGCAAGATACAAAAAGTTATGTCAATTCGTTTTAGACGAATTGATTCGATTTCTAGACTTTCTGACACGAAACTCACTTACAGAGACATACCCAAAGAGTTTTGATGGAATCAATGCCGTTTTCATCATTCATTCTAAACAGATCGACCTAGAGAGTGAAAAAATTTCAGATCTGAACTTCTGTTAGATACAGCAAAGTGCAATTTTTCCTTATAGCTGCTTGGCTTTCTGTGTAAGTGGGTAGCTGTGCAGACTGCAGATCTGCTCTCCACTTCGTGTTGGAGAAGAAGACTGAAACGCATGCATTTAGGCATAAAGGCAGAGTTATTTTTAATTTTGTTAGGCTTTGATTGCTAGCTTTGCTTCTTAGGCCTAAGCAATATTTTAAAATGCCTACAACTAAATCAAATAACTATTTAATCCATTTAACTTATTTTAAAATATCTATGACTAAAATTGTTATTTTAGTCATTCAAATTTATGAATGAAAGAAGAAAAAAAAATTCTAAGAAATAGGTTGGATATATTATGACTAAAATTGTTATTTAAAATTAATAACTTTGTTTACATATATTATGGACAAATAAGTCATGCAAATAAAACTTTTACTTATCAATTATACTATTAAATTAGATAAATCTAAAAAAATTATATTTTGTATTGAGTTATCAAAATTATTTTTAAATGTTAAAAAAATTAATTGTATTGACTCTTACAATTAATTATTAAATGTATTACATAATATATTTTCCTGTATGTTTTCATATGCTAAGGTCAAGGATCGACTCTCCTGGAAGCCTACTCAAGAGTTTATTACCCCTTCTCCAATAAAATAAAATAAAGAATGTAGTTTGATATTTTCTTTCAATTTGTATGTCTATATTAAGATTTTTTACCTTAGTATGTATTTATAAAAAATCTATATACTAAATTAATCATATTAGATACTGAAATTTACTATAATATGTGTTTTACTATATGTTTCCATACGTTTCCAAATAATTTACCATTTCCATGTCGTTTCCAGGTTTTTCACAAAACGTTTCCATTTTTAGATTTATAGAAATGATACCTCAAAACGAATTTTAATTTCTTGGTAGAAAGAGGAATCGAAATTGCTGCACCAGTACTGGAAAAGGGTGGAGGAAAAGGATAAAGCCATCGGCTCGAGGAGAAAGAAGAAGAGGAAAGAAAAATAAATGATTTGCTAAGAGAAGAGGTTGGTAATTGGAGCGAAATTTGTGAGCTTTGTGTGTGGTTTATATATTTGTATGTGCATGCATGATTTACAAAGTATTAGGATAAAAATTTGATGTGTTTTAGCATGAGTTTAGTTGCTGAAATCTTCTGTTGAAGTTCCTTCTTAATGGTATATGAGTATATGGATTTCCATGTGGATTATGTGAAACAAGAAATTATGATGTGAAACATGTGTTTAATTTAATTAGAATGACTTTAGATGAATTAGAAAATTGAAAGTCAAGAATAAAGAGGATGGCAAAGAACTTGATGCTCTCGGGTTGAACTAGATAATTAAGAGGAATTCTTTACTTAATTGGGATAGTTAATAATTTAGAAGGTTTTAAGAAAATATAATTTAGATAGAAAGTTTTATACAAAATCAAAGAAAAATAAGTTGTTGGGAAGAGTAAGAAGAATTCGGGTTAGGTTTAGTTTGATCTGTCATACTTTTTATTTCTTTTAGTTAGGAACTAAGTTGTTTAGTTGGTAGTGATTGCAATCAATTAATCATGAAAGGGTTAGGAAGTTTCTATGTTTTGGGTTTGTAAGGAAGTTGATTAGTTACATAAAAAAAGAAGTTGATTCGAATATTTGTATTAAATGAAAACAAAAAGAAAAGAATTCGGGATGTTGTTTTAAGTTGTTTGAATGTACCATTTGAATTACAAGTATGTTGATACCCGAAAATATGAAAGGTTGGAAAAAGTTTAATTGATGTATTCATGTGTTATACTTAGAAAGTTTGCCAACAAAAGGAACTCTTTTATTTGAAAGATAATTTGAATATCAAATACATTAATAGTTGTTGAGTTGAAAATTGAAAATGTTCTATTTTGGGACATTGGATCAAATTAAAAGCTACGTATTTTATACTGTATCAACATTTATATGCTTTGAAATAAAAAGGAAATGATAATCGTAAAAGTCGAGAAAAGCATTTAATAAAAAAAATTAGGACATACAAATTTAGAGAAGTTTTGAATATTAACACTCGACAATATATAAGGAATTTATTCTGTAAGTAGGGTACTACATATATGATTTTGAAATTGAATTTTATTTTTCATCAATAATGGCTGAAAATTAAAAAATTTATTTTCTCCACACATTCTATTTTATATTTTGATTTTCTACATATTATGAGCTTCAAAAACCCTAACTCTATTTAGCAGATTATCAAATTTAATGTTATGAAATTTTCTTAAATATTTTTAGGAAATATTTAATTATTGAAAAAAACAATTAGCTTGTTAAAATAGATATTAATTAATATCTATTTTTTATTTTAAGATTTTCAAAATTAAGAAGTTTCCTTTTAGTATGTTAGAGTTTGATATAATAAACAACATTGTTGATTTTATTTTCACTTTTTATTTGTTAACTTATTTTTGTATGAACCCTATAAATTATATTTTGATTGAATTGCAGTAAAAAATAGTACTTTAAATTATTTATTTATCATGACTTTCAATAGTAAAACTAAAAAATCAAGTTATAAGATTTTATAAGGGTTAGTTTTCTTGTTCTTTTTTCCTTTATGGTGCATTTGAATAAAAAATATTTATGTTCTTTTTTTTTCTCATTTCAGTTAAGATTTAATATATCTTATGTTTTGTTTGATTTAATGTAACAAATATTTAAGTTTTCTAAATTGTAATTGAGTTATTATTCACCTTAGAGGTCTAACATTGAAATCCTTCCGACCTATTTTGGTTATTTTCCCTTAACATTCTAGATAAGAACTAAACAATTAAATCTAATTTTGTAAGGAAAAAAAATAAATAAAAGTGACATACATATGAATGTAAAATTACTTAGGAAAATAATTTTTTTTTTTTTTTTTGTAAAAAATATTAATAGAGAAGATGAAAATGTCATTAATTTTTAAAAGATTTATTTTATTTTATTTACCATTATTAAATGGTGACTTTTAATTTTCTAAACTAATTAATGTGTTTTTTAGAAAATTAGTGTACTTCAATAATATTTTAGAATTAAAACTGAAAGTAAAACTTATGGATAATTAAAAATGATATAAAAATTTAAAATTTAGAACTTATTAATTAATTTAAATTAAACGTGATAATTAATTAAGAATGGGATCTTTTAATAATTATTGCGTTTGTTTTTTGAAAACTTGGTGGAACAATAAAGTTCCATATTGGAAGTGAATAACATGAAAAGAGACTATATTAATGATAAAGCTAATTTGGATGCTTATGTGATTTGGTGTAGTACTCTTCGTGTAACCTGCGTGCGTGTGTGCGATAATGGTGTTCAAATTTTGTGCAAGATTATTTTAAAGTTGTTTCCAATCCGAAGGTTGTTTTTTTTTTTTCATTTCAAAATAGGAACTACTTGTTTTTGTTGGAAATTCGTATTTGGATTGCTGTAAGAATAGTAAATATATCCCTATATGTTTTTTTAATTTTTTTTTTTCTTTTTTGAAAGCTTCAATTCTTCATTTGATTTTAAAGAGACGAGTCATCTTTCTTTAAATGTTTCTCGTTCGAGTCTTGACATTATTTCTCACCTTCTAGAGATAATCATGCCTTTTTTTTATGAAAAGAGATGGATAGGAGCTTCAAACTATTATAAATTCTTCATTTGAAATTTTTTTTTTTTTTTCCTTATTGTTTCTTTTGTTTCAAAAGAAGATTCTTTATCATCTCTTGTATTCTCTTGTTTGTTTTATTAATAAAAAGATTATTTTTTTTTTATTTTTTTAATCAAAAAAAGTTAGTGGAGCAAGCCACTACATATTGTACAACCAGCTTGAGGCTTGAGTTGTTTTCATAAAAAACACAATAACAGAGCATCTTTCTATGAGGAATTGTCATTATAGGGACCCTGTTGTTGTTGTGACGTTTTAACGATTTGTTGACAAAGCTATATGTTATAATTGTTAGTGCAATCAGCTCCTACTGTATTAATTAGTGCTATCTTCTTTTATTTAACTTTTCAATTATGTCTTCATCTAAAGTTGATGTTCATTTGAAAAGTTTGTGTGGCCCAATTGGCCACCAATTTGGAAACTGAGGCTGGAATATTGTAATAAAGTCAGAAACTGGGATAAGGAAAGGAATCATCCATCCTGATTCATTAGCCTGCTACCCACAACACCTTCACACGCACGTCACGTGTATCCGTCACTACTTCCTTCTCCTGATTAATAATTCATGAATCTTAATTATTAATCGTTAAATATAATTAATGATTGAGATATAAACACATTATCTACTTTAAAAATAATTACTGTTTCAGACTTTCAGTTTAGTATTTTTTAGAGTATCTGAATACTTCTATTTCAAGCATCTCATTAGTCTTTCCAACCAGCTATTCTCCAAATTTGCATCGTATATATACGTAATTTTCTTAATGCAATGTGATTAAAAAATTTCCAAAAATAAAGAAAAAAATCTAGTTCAAATGTTAAATACCGGAAGAATATATTATTAGGACTACTTGTCCCTCTTTGTAAGTTTTTATTTTTATTTTTATACAACGGAAAACTCTGTATTTACAGGTGTGTTTTTAGCCAATGTGTATTAAAATATAAAATTTATATTGATTAATCAATTATAATTGGTCAATTAAGTGTTGATTGGACTCAAAAATTAAAAATTGACTAATTAAATATTAAATGAGCAGTCAATTATTTGTGTAATTCAATATTGATTGAGACAAATTTCAATTATACTTGAGTGATTAAATATTGATTATATTGAATCAAACCAAATCACTCTTCAAATTCTGGAATTAATTCTAATAATATTGTATAATCATTTCAAGTTAATGTCAATCACCATCCATCACCACCAAGCAAATATCAAAATTTAATCTTCAATCAATTTCAAATTATTGATCAAGCAACAATTTCAATTATCTCAATCACCTCCAATTAATCAAATTTTGTTTATCACCACTTAAGAGATTTTGACTCAAATTCTTATTTGGTAGTTTCCTAATTATTTTATTTTTTGTGGATAAGAAAACCTAATTAGATGTAGATTGAGATTTCCTAATTAGGTTTACCTTGGTGGGTAAGTAAATCTAATTAGATAATTATAGAATTCAAAAAGTGGAGGAAAAGTTTACTTGTTGGGCAAGTCCTATGTAGTATAAATATGTAAACTTGTGAGAATTGTAAGTATAAGAAAGATAGAGATCAAATATTTGTGAGACTCCTCAAGGGTAAGGGTGTAAAGGAGATTGGTCAAGTGATTCCAACAAAAAAAATATTGATGAAGCTGACATTGATGACAGAATGCCAAAGAATTCCAACAAAAGATTTTCTTCTTCAGATCTTTATTTCTCTCCGCTGCAAAAACTCGATGTCAAATTTTTTCAACAAGAAAAGAAAGATGGGAAATGAGATTAAAATAATTTGGAGATTTATATTTATATGTTATTTCAAGTTTAATTATTAAATAGGAATTAAGAATTTATTTTTAATAATTGTAGGATTAATTATTTTTTTTACGTTTTTGTCTTAAATTATTTTTGTAAAATTTATAATTACGTATAAGCTTAGTATAGATTTATTTAAAATCTTTTGAAACATTTAATACTGAAATATAATTTTTCAAATCCTTTCCTTTCTCTCAAATTTTCTATTTTTTTCCTATTTTCCGACATCAAAAGCTCACTTCAACTTTTGGGATTTGATTGATTGGTTGATTCTTTTTCCCTTAGCCATCACGTTAGGCTTTAGTTGATGCCCAAGTATATTCTGGAACCCCATGAAAGAAGGGATTAGCATATGCATGGCTCATGGGCCATGGCTGAGCTGCTAGATGGAGGATGCAGGATGCTTGTCATCATGATATGTGGGGCCACTCCGAGTACATCCTAGAAACGTGTCGTAAGGATTTTCTCCACATGAATCAACATCGAACGGTGATTAAGAAATAAAGAAAAGGTTAGCCCAATTATAGAGAGAAAGTGCGATTAAATCTTTCCCTGGGAAAGTTAGTTCACACTTTACATTTTTGCCTTTTTTTTTTTTTTTTTTTCTTTTTTCCATTTGAAATATTAATTAACAAAAAGGACAGCATCTCTTTCTTGACTTGCCAAGCACTAACATTAATCATAAATTACAAACACTAAACAGATTTATTAAAATTGCAAAATTATTATTTACTATATATTCACCTAAATTAATCTTAATAAATTATTGTAAAATAACTACAATAAACTGTTAATTCAACCGATTTGTACCCCTACATAAATACATCACTTAAGTTAAAAAATGAGTAAACTCTCTTTTAACTATTTATATATATATATAAAAACTATAAAACAGATCATACAAGAATTAAATATTAAAGACTTGAAAAAAATACTCCAATGGGTATTTAAATTTGCTTTTTGGGAAGACGATGACCGTAGTGCTTGGATCAAGATTTGCCATGGCTTTGGCTCACAGACTTAAACATTACGATAAAATAACCCTCTTTCCTCATAAATCTCATTTCAATCATTAGTATACGTATTATCATATTTTTCCTTCCAAACTTCATACAGTATACGACAATTGATCCTCTCATTATCTCACTCAAATTATTATAAGCACCAAAAATAAATATACAAAAAAGCATCCACTCCACGGATCTCTTATATATCTCTAAGAAGCATAAGCACACAACCCTCCTCCTCACTTCTCTATCTTCCCAATTAACCAGTTAAAGAAAGACCTATTGTACAATAATATTAGCCCTTCACAATTCTCTTTCTCTCTCACACATAATTTAGAAACCACTCCTTTCACCACCACCACTGCTGCCATACCGACCATAACTATGTCGGTAAAAGAGTGTACCCAGCACAAGGACAAACGCCGGAAGATATTCCGTCGAATCTTTGCAGGTATCCTTGTCTTCCTCTTCATCGTCCTTCTAACCATATTCATCATCTGGGCAGTCCTCAGACCCTCCAAACCCTCTTTCATCCTCCAAGACGCCACCGTTTTCACCTTCAACACCTCCAGCCCAAACCTATTAACTTCAAACTTCCAAATCACCATATCTTCCCGTAATCCAAACGACAAGGTTGGTATCTATTACGACAGGCTCGACGCCTACGCTATCTACCATAACCAACAAATCTCACTCAGAGTTGCCATCCCACCAACCTACCAAGGTCATAAAGAGGTTAACGTGTGGTCCCCCTATGTGTTCGGAACCAACGTACCCGTTGCTCCGTACAACTATGACTCGTTGAGCCAGGATCAGGCTAATGGTGCTGTCCTCGTCATCATCAAGATTGATGGACGGGTCAGATGGAAAGTTGGAGCCTTTGTTTCGGGTCGGTATCATATCCACGTTAGGTGTCCGGCTTATATTACTTTTGGGAGTCGGAATACAGGTATTAATGTCGGCAACGCCGTTAAGTATCAGTTGGTCCAGCGATGCAGTGTCAGCGTTTGAGAAACTTCAAAGTTAGATGGATCGGTGGTCACACTTTGGCAGTCGTCAGTCAGCGCCGTTAAATTAATATTTAAACTGTTGGGTTTTTATTTTCCTTACTTGTTTTCATCTTTTTTTACGAATATCTGTGAGCTGTAGCATTAGGCATACTTATAATGATTAAGGTCTTAAAATGTACATTTTGCTAAGGAATAAATGCAATGGGAGGCATACAATGAGAAATATTATTATAGACAAGTGACAAATTAGTATTTGTGAAGAATCAATTCAGTTAGTGTTTATATTATATTTTTTTTCATTGGATGACGTTTGATTTGAATATGTGGTTGAGCTTCTTTCTTTTTAGGAATATGATAATCTGATTTATATGTCAAATCAAATTGCGTAGAGTGTCCAATCTAATTAGGTTAATGTAGTTATTATTATTTTTTGACGGATCGCACTAAATTTATATATATTATATCATAATTTGGTACATTTAAATTATATATATATAATCACGAATATATAAAAATTATAATTTAACTTTAGTTTGAATCGGATTGAGTTAGATTAGATCCAATTTTATCCACTTTACAACGAATCATTTTTCAATCGAATCAAATGATAAAAAATTTAAATAGAATCAACTTCATATTAAGTATGTTAATGTCGGATTTATCAGAGCATGTGTCCACCGCGTGTCTGCTGAGTTAGATATATAAAGAAGGTGGTGCTTTGGATATGAGATCACTCTAAAAGTTAAGTCAGTCATTTATAAAGATATAAATTATATACAGTAACTGTAGAGAGACAATTATGAGGAATTAAGGTTTCTTTTATCTTAGGGAGTCACCCCTTTATATAGTAATATGTAAATAATGAGGTGATGCCATTTGTTTAAGGAGTGGTTTCCCCTTAGTCAAGATATGGTTTTACACATGTCATGTGTAAATTAGATGGGTAAATTACCATATTAACAATAGTCACCCCCTTCCTCACAAAAAATATAAGCTAAAATAAAAAGATAATTATGAGAAGTGGAGTGAATTAGACATGCAATCATCGAGGTCTTCTTGAAAATGTTAAGTTTAAGGATTAAGACCCTTGAACCCTGAGTTGGTAAGTCCGAGTTGTCGAAGTCACTTAGTTGCATAAATTATGGGTTAGAGTTTATGCCCAAGGAGGCCGAGGTCGAGGGAAAAAGGTCATTCAACTATGAAACTAGTGAGACTGAGGTGATAAGATTGGGTTTTAAGTCAAGATCAAAATTGTGGAGGTCGACGTAGAGGCCATTAAGCTGTGATGAGAACGAAGTCGAGGTAGTAGGACATTTTAGCATTGGACATTATGAAGTTTAAGTGGCACAATTCTCAAGCTGCAAAAATTGAGTGATTGAGATTAAGGCATCCAAGCTGTGAGATCAAGATCAAGGCTTCCGAGATGTTAGAATGGCTACCTAGGTTAGAATTGTCATTGGCTCAAGCCAATGGTGAGGTCAAGGTTGAAAACTTACATAAGAATGGGTTTTTCCCTTAGTGTCATGATACTGACCATCTGCCTGTGTTGAGCTTATTAAAGCCCATGGCTCCAATTTTCTCGCAACTAGGTGCCAGACCATTTGCCTGTGTTTTTCCCTTAGTGTCATGGGGCCATTTTCTTGGCATCGTGGCTCCCAACCCATTGTTTTTTGACTTTTTGAACTATTGTGTTTGTATCTTTGATAGTTTAATGTTGTACTAACAAGAAAAACAAGAGAAAATATTTAAAAGTACTTAAAATAAAATTTAAATTGAAAACAAAAGGTGCAAAGTTTAAAAAACTTGGGTTGCTTGATTTATAGTCATTGGCTTGACTTTGGTATACTTATCACATGTTGGCTAGAGCAATGGAGGCCTTATGGTGATTGCCTTCCCAAGAGTTCTTGAACCTTTTTCTATTCTTCTTGTATTTCCTACTTGAACTTGCATTGGCCAAACCATATTACACAAAAAATTTCTTTTAAAGACCCGAGCTTCTAAGCTTGAGCTTTCCCTTTAATTTATCCAACCATTTAACAATCTCCTTCTTTATAAAGTTGATTGTGCTTGTATATTTCTTAGTTGCTTTGGGTTTTTGGATGTGGCTCAATAAGAGTTGGTTTAGTACTTTAAGTATGCTTTAATTTCAAGGATGTTTCAAGAGGAATAGTTTACTCTTGAAATCATTCATGGGTGGCTGTATACAACACCTCAATTGTAAAACACTCCCAGATTCTGAAGGAAATTTCATAGACTTGAAAATATTGAACTTTACTTCTTGATCTTGATCTCACATAGTAAGCTATCCTTTTTATATGTCAATGAGGGTTCGGCCGATTGTTAGGAATGGCCTCCATAAAATAATGGGAATTTTCTTGTTTTCCTCCATGTTAAGTACATGTAGTCAGCAGGGTAAAATAGCTTATCCACTTTCACTAACACCTCTTCAATAATTTCCATTGAATAGGTGTGAGAGCATATTCGCAAGTTGCAATGTCATATTGGTTGGCTTGATTTTCCATTTCTTCACACCAAGCTTCTGAAAAATTGAGAAGGGCATCAAGTTGATGCTTGCTTCCAAATCATATTAAACCTCTTCCACCAAACAAATTATTAATGATAATTGGAATATTAAAGATGCTTGAATCTTTGAGTTTTGGTAGGAGTTTTTTTTTTTTTTTTTGGAGGATAGCATTACACTCTTCAGTTAAGGCTACTGTTTCAGATCCTCAAGTTTTCTCTTTTTAGACAAGATATCCTTTATGAACTTGACATAGTTGGGCATTTGTTCCAAAGCTTCAGCAAAGGGAATGTTGATATGAAGCTTTTTAAATATCTTTAGAAATTTCTTGAATTGGTTGTCAAGCTTTTGCTTTTGAAAGCGTTGAGAAAAGGTAGTGGTGGATAAGTGTGAGTTTTTTCCTTTTGAACTTGGTCCTCCTTCTTTTCAATCAAAATTACCTCTTCAATACACTTGCTTGAAGAATGAGGTTTCTTTTTAGGCCCTTTTACCTCCTTTCCACTCCTTAGCATTATTACCTTGCAATGTTTAGTTTCTCCTTCCCCCTTTCTTGGATTCAGTTCAATATCACTAGATAGAGCACCTGGAGGTCAGTTTGTAATAGCATAGGCCAGTTGGCCTATTTATGGCTCAAGCACTCTAAGTGACACCATTTGACTTTGAATGGTGAAATCTATCTTAGATATGTATTGTAAGAACATCTTGTAGATGGTTGACTTCTTTTCAAGTGCTGTAATTCTTGCTTGTGACTGAAAACCAGGTGGATAGGTTGGCTTTAGTTTAGAGAATTGTCCTTGATTGCTCCATGAAAAATTTAGGTGATTCATCCACCCTGAATTATAATTGTACGAGAAAGGGTTGTTTGGCTTCCTATTGTTGTTGCTAATATAATTTACTACTTCAGTGCTATTCGGGTATAAATTACTTCCATGTTCATATATCCCCACATAGCTCATAAGCTATAATTTGGCTTTTAGTCACATGAACCCCAAGAGTGTCAAATTTTTTAGTTAAACTAGCCACTTGTGCAGTTAAAGTAGTAATAACATCCAACTCATGAACACCAACCACTCTATGGGTTGCCAATTTTTTAGAAGGCCATTAGTAATTGTTGGAAGCCATCTTTTCCAATAGTTCATATACTTCATTGATGGATTTTCTCATCAATGCTCCACAGGCTGCTACATCAACTATAATACTTGTTTAACTGACCAATCCATTATAGAAGCTATATACTTGAAGCCATTTAAAGATTATGAGTCCAATTGCATGAATGATGTGATTTTATTCTGTAACTTGGTTATCTTGGATGGTGGAAAGAACTTTGCTAAGGCTTTTTGGGTCTAGCCTATGTTGTAATTGAATTAGTCGGGAGTGATTGTAGCCAGCTCTTTACCTTATCTTGGATTGAGAAAGTGAAGAAGCGCAATCTAATTGCATCACTTGTCACTCTATTGAACTTGAAGATGTTACACAGCTCTAGAAAACTCAAGATTTAAGTATTTGGATCATCATTAGGAAGTCTGAAAAATTGTGTTGATTATTAGGTCATCTGAATCATCCCAGGCTTTATCTTGAATTGTTTGCTTATATGGCAACCCTTGGAAGCTAGAATGGAGGCCTTGCACAAGAGGGACACCACAGTCCCCAAAGACTTAGTTCTTGCCTGACACACATTGTTGAAAATTGAGTTGAAGCTTAGAAATTCTCATTCCTAAACCTTCTAAATGTCCTATTGATCTAGGGATCAAAGGAGAAAATTTACAAGCTACGAACTCTTTGCATACACAGGTATTCATAGATACCTAAAAATTAAACAAAAAGAAAATTTGAATTAAAACTAGGATTAATATTCACAAAAATCAGTACAATAATTCCTTGACAACAAGGCCAAAAACTTTTTGTTGATTTTATCATGCAAGTGCCATATCGTTAACAAGTAATATAGATAAAAGTAGAGTGTCGATCCTACAAGAATTTACTACAAAATATTTGCTAGGTACTAAATTTGACAAACCTAATTTTATCCAAACAACTAAAATTGAGTTGATAATTAAAACTAATTGCAAATTAAACTTAAGACTGTAATAGAGAAAACCTATAATCACAACTTCCTTTAAAACATCAATTGAATTGTTCTTATACTATCATGCTTAGTTAAGGTACTAAGTTATTAACCTAGGGTTCTAATTCAATGATAAGTATCTTCTGAGTTACTTATAATAATACCTTACTTAATCAACTCACTATATTTCTATAAGAATTGAGTTAAGCAATATTCATTAAGAATGGACCTAATTTGGCTATACAAGGTATGAACGTATATTTATATCCTACATACAAATTAAATTCAAACAATCTAGGTGAATGAAAGCACACAAGTGCTATTTCAATTAAGGCTAAATCTAAATTCCCTTTTACAAGTTCCTTTAGTTTACCAATTCAATCTAGAAAATGGCCAGTTAATTTGAAGCATTAAGCAAAGAATGAAATAAATAACTTATATACCAAACCCTAAGCAGTTAAAAAATAAAATAATTCAAACTACATCTTGATCTCTATTGCCATCCTAGATCATTCATGCTACCTAATGTAACATAAACTAAAATAAGCAAAACATCGAGTAAATACAAGAAAACAAAAGAAAAGGGTAAAATAAGAGAAAATTATAAAGATGTCGGTCTACAATCTTCAATTATCCTTGTTCCTCTTGCTTCCTTGCACACTTGATAGCTTCTAAATCACCATAATTTTTTAGTAAACTTGGGTGCTTTCCCAAGATATCACCTCTTTTATAGGATTAACGCTTAATTTCAATTCCATTCTGACTCAAAATCAGGCAAGCACCACGGCGCTAACTTGGGCACTTAAGCTATACTTTTTGGGTGCCTAGGTGCCCACTACAATGGCCAGGTTGGCTATTTCATGAAATTTAAGCATCATGGTGCTTGTTTTCCATTGCTACAATACACTATGGGTTGGAATTCAAATTTTCTTTCAATTTGACTTCAAATAGATCTCTTTTTTGCATTAAACCTACAAAACATACAAACTAAGTTAATAATGATTGGAATTCTTATTCAAATGCTAAATCCTAGCCATAATCAACTAAAATTCAACATCCTAATGAGATAAGGATAAACAAGGAATTAAACTAAAACTAAGCAAACTAAAAGTATAATTCAAGAACATAGCCAATTTAATTCAAAAGGATATGAAATAAGTATATTTCCAAGACTTATCACATAAGAATCATCAAAAGTGCACATCAATAAGGCAATTTGCCTATGTTTCTTGTTTTCTCTTTCTTTTATTTAATTTTTCATTGACTTGAACTGTCTAAGTTGTTTATGCCGACGATGAGTCGAACTAAAAAATTCCAACCTAGCCACAAAATAAGCCGAACCACATATATCCTCTAAGTCAGGATGAGCTCTAAATGCTGTTAGTACACGGCTCGGTCAAAGCTTGGTTAGTTGCTAAGCCTGAGCTAGATCAAGGACCAAGTCAAGATCAAATCTGGTTTTTGTGGTAAACAACTTCCCTGGGTTTTCATGAACACATGGAGGATTGTGCAAGGTTCGATGGCCGCTGGTTTGGATGGTATGCACTAGTGAAGCGTGGCATGTTGCAAGGGTGCTTGGTCGGCAGTGAAGCCAGTAAAATTGGGAATGAAGTTCTTTGTTCACGAATCGAGCTTGAGAAAGGGGGCAATGATTTTCCATTCTTAGGATCATGTCCAAGATCGGGTGGTGGTGGGTTATTTACAATAATGGTTGTTGGGCACCAATAGTGCTGTGGATGGTTTATTGTTAGTATCAGTGTCCAAAAGTCAATCAATGATTGATTGCAATGACACTTTATTTGTACTTAATGTATGTAATAATATTCATAAGGCATTCTTTATTATATTGTTTCATGGAGATTTAGTACAATGGTATGTAAAAGTCACTAGAATAAATATTGTGTATGCATAATTATAATGTTGATCATTATTGTTAGATATGACATACATAAAGTATTATTCCAAAAATATTCATAGTCAATGAATCATCAAGAATAAGGATGATTCCTATTAACTACCGTTAGTTATGTCGTTCTCTTATAAAGGGAGTAGTGATCTCACAAACTACAAGTATGATGATGTGGAGACAAATATACAGGTGCTTGTTAGTTAAACAAGTACAATAAATTAACCCAACATGAGAAAACATGACGAGTCTTTACTCACATGTCATTGGAAGTTCTCAAAGTGTTGGTGGTGTAAGTGATCTTTTGACTTAAGATCATTTTATTACCTTATATGTTAATCTATTTGTTTTGATGTCATCCCCTTATCTTGTAATAAGGATAATATATGATGATTATTGGATATGTAGTAAAGAATACAAAGGTAGATGAATAGACCAAGGATGCATCATCCTCAATAAAGAGGATGAATATCCCATGTTCTCTTGAAACAATTATGTCTTATTCTGGGAATCTTTGCAAAGGGAAAGAGAATAATAAAAAGTGTTTTCTTGAATCTCTTTGAAGAACAAAATGTAAACTTAGTTTCAAGTACTAATGGATTTAGACGAAATAGGGTTGACACTAGAATCCATGCCCTATCTTTGTCTTGGGATATGTATGATGAAAGGATTAAATTACATGGTAACCATGCACTGAAAGGTTTGATTAATGATCTTAACCTTGCTTGCACTTAGGTGGTCATTATATATTGCTAGATGTCAATCTTGATATATGAATGCAAGTTGTTTAGTTTAGCAAACCAAAGTTAAATTAAAATTGTTTTAATTTAATGTACTTCTTAGGAAGTATCCATTTACATTTATTGTCAATCAGCGAAAGAACCTAATGAGTTACGCAGTTTAATTGACTTAGATTAATAACATAGAAGGATTAACGAAATTTCGGAATTAATAGTTAACTTCAAAGCACTAAAGGGTAAAAAGATAATTCTATAATTTAATGGCAAGACTTGTTTTTCTTATATGTAAAGAAAAAGTCTAGTGGGAATCCTAGTTGGATTTACGCCACCAAGAGTCTAAAGGCTCATTAGTAATCATAATAGGATTATGGATTACTAAAGGAGCTTTAGGCCTTTGGCCTTTGGCTTTAGGTTTAATGAAATCGTAAACATAGAAGAATTATAATTCTCTAATCCCTAGTCTCCCCCCTATATATGTAAAAGCCAAAGGGAATTCAGCCTTGTTATAACAAGCAAACAAGTCAGCAAGAGAATGACATTCGGACCTTGTGAGCAAGAAGAGTTCTTGAAAATATCCTCTCTTTAGCTGTGACCATTATTGTTGAGACAAATGAGTTTTTGCTTCAAGTATAATCCTTCATTTACTATTCAACCAAGTGGAAGATAGCACTTATCCTAAGGGTAAATTGATTCCTTTTAATCTTTTACGAAATGTAAAGGATTTTAACCTATCAATTATATGACCTATTTCATTAAAGGCTTCTTAGTTTGAATAGCTTACTAATCACCGGTCATATTTTATGTTTAATTGGGGAATTTTGTTTACGATTTGTAGAGGAACTCCAAATATCTATGCTAAACAATCAAACTAGCTGCATGTGAAAAATTTCAAGAGGTTAGTTTTAATCTTTAGCTTTTGTTATATATATAGTTAATCCAATACTTATGTTTTTGGTTTGGTAAATTTTAATTCCACTATATATGCATGACCCTAGATTTCCCAATATTTACCCAAATGGTATGAGAATGGGAATGAGGTGAAATCCTAGGTGGAGGATTGTGTGTAGGTCAATCATAAAGGTGGTCTTCATGGAGATTGGGAAAGCCAAAAATTTGAATTTTCCATAGATAATGCCAATGTTATTAGGATGGGAATGAGGTGAATGTGTGTGTCAATCATAAGATGGTTTTTAGGATCTGTCCACGGTACTATCAATTTAGATCTCTCTCCAAGGTGGTCTTTGTGGAGCTTAGGAAACCTAAAAATTTGGATTTTTCACAGATGACGTCAATGTTAATGTCACATTTGTTTGAGCATAAATGTCCTCCAAGTGGCTATTGAGTCGAATCTATAAGGGGCCTGTCTTTGGACCTGTAGAGATCACTCCAAAATTTAAGTGAGTCATTTATAGAGAGCTATATACAATAGAGAGTGAGAAATTAGGAATCCTTTTACCTTTGGGATCACCTCCTTTATATAGTGGTATGTGGTTAATAAGGTGATGCTATGTGGCCAAATAGTAGTTTCCCATAGTGGGTAAAATACCATACTAACAGGGTTTAATCATAATCAAATTAGATCAATTGTAATAGTTATTTATGTTTTTCACCAAAGGTACTTTAGTTAAATGAAATAAAGAGATAGAGTGATTCCTACCTAATTAGTTCCAACAAGGGAATTAACAAATAACACTGAGTTCTAGAAAATAAGAAAATTGGATGCGGGCTTTTGTAGGTAACAAATAAGGTACCCTTCGTTATTTTCTTTAATTGTTATTTTATAATTGTATGATGATGGCTTACTTGCCTTTTTGTTATTCAGAAGAAGAATAACGTAAACCACAAGCTAGTGGCTAGAGTCGGGAGGGGACCTTCCACTTCCCCGTTAGTACTATTGAATGAAAATTCCCAAACTTTAAACAAATTTTAAAAGACGAAAGTATCCTCAATTGTATGGAACCATAGAACAAATATATAAAGCCTATAGACAGCTATGGCCTAAGGAAATTTACACTTGAGTATGTGAATTGAATTAGACGAAAAAGGTGTTCATATTAGATGGCCCATTTGGAAGATAGTGACAACCAATGTGGGAGGGCGTGGCTTTAATTAGCTAAATCATAACCTGCCTACAGGGTCGGTGGAGTTGGGTTTTACATATATCCCGCATGGGTTGGTGGTGGTGCTTGTCTTTCTCAATCCCACTCACATGCTCTACCTAAAAAATATTAGTGAGAAAGAAAGCGACTTCCAATAGCGCCTTCATATGCTTAAATGTCAAATTATCGTCCTTCCTTTTAACCTTTGTTTCAAAATCAATCTAAGACTTTAATTTTTGACGATTTTTCAATATCCAAACCATTGCCTTTTTTCACTTGATTCCCAAAATAAGTTCTTGTAATTTTTTGCTCGCTCATTTTTTTTCTTCATTTTTACCTATCACAAGTTAAATATGAATCATATCAAAATTTGGTCACATTCTTTGACATTGGGTGGTTTTAAAATATGAGTACTATTAGTTAGTAATATTGGACACTAATACCATCTATACAATAATCTTATTTTTCAAAAATCATTAGGTGCCAATCAGTATTAATTTAACTGATAAAATATTTTAATTTAAATTGATAAAAAAGAAATAAAATTAATAGGCCAGGTTCACTCCATGGCATACAATTGTTTCCTAAAAAAAAAAAAAACGCCATGTGAATTATTGGAGTCTCATCCCTTCACCGTCTTACAAGTTACAAGTCAACAAGGCACACTGAGTTGTCTTATATCCAACTCATTATAATGTCTTTAAGTTGGTTCACATGCAATTGCCATCAGAAAAAAAACAAATCATTGTTGGTGTGAACTTGGATCTTTGTTCCAAGCCACCTATTTTTTGTCCGATTTCTTGCCCGACCAAATTACAGATAGAGATGGCAATTACAGATATATTCCACTCATTATAATGTCTTAAAGTTCAATTAGAATCTTTGTGTATAGACATAAAAACTACCTAAAAGACTAAAAAAAATGTAAGTTCAGAACCTTCGGGTCAGGTCGAGTTCAAACACCACAAGAAATTATATTTTTAGCAATGAATCAAGTGCATCTCATAATAACCAAATAGTACGTCACTAATAAGTAACTGTTAATCACAATTTCACAACCTGATAAAGGTTAAGCTTTTGGCTATGGCTTCCACTGTTTTAACAAAAAAGAGAGGAAAAGAGAAAAAAAAAGGAAGTTAGAGAGAAAAAGGCTTTGCCAATTTCATTAAAAATCAAAATGAATTCCATGTACAAGATTAATTGCTTCATATACATGACTGCAATTTGCTAAACAAATCTAACAGAATGTAACAACTTCAACAGTTAATTGTTCCGTTACCTTTAGAAGGAGGAAACGTTGCGTTTCCTTTATTGTTGATTCAGGCTTGGCTCTTGTTATTGGGCTTGGCCCAGATTCTCATTATCACCCATTACCCTATTAATTCTACCCATAGCACTGCATCCTCTGCAAGCGATCCTTAAACCCAAGGACCAGAGGTGGGGAATTTAGTCTTAAGAGAATTGAAGTCCTCCCACGTACAGTCATCACGTCCACTATTTGACCACTGAGCCAGCACTTGGGACACTTGTGTATTGTTCCTCTTAATCATTCTTTTACTACTGACTGCCATGGGTTCCAGTTGTGGGTTGCCCTCTTCTGTCACCATGAGAACTTGTTGTTGGAGAGGGTGGGATCCATGATCTTTCCTCAGAAGGGATATATTGAAAACGTTGTGGCTTTTTGCAGTTTGTGGAAGATTCAAGGCATATGCAACCTTGCCCACTTTAGCTAAGATTTGAAAGGGGCCATAGTATTTAGCTGATAGGTTTTGATAAGGGTTATTGGACTCAATTTGTTGTCTATAAGGTCGTGTCTTGTAGACCCATTCTCCTTCAATAAATTCCCTTTCTGATCTGTGTTTGTCTGCCTGAAGCTTCATTCTATTTTGAGCCTGGTTCAAATGCTCCTTCAACAGTTTGATCATTTGCTCCCTTACTGTTAGAGTCTTGTCCACTATATCATTGTCAGAATCCCCTTTTTATATAGTGGACAGGATTGGAGGTCATTAGCAGAATAAAGCCTTATAAGGTGACATTTTGATAGCAGTATGGTATGAGGTGTTATACCAGTAGTGGGCCATTGGAAGTCATTTAGTCCACTGTTTAGGACTAGAGGTGGCAAAGAGCCGAGATTTGACAAAGCTTGGCTCGGCACAGCTAGTCAAGTTTTTGATAAGCTCAAGCTCGGCTTATGTTTGCCTAGAACTCGCGAGCCTAAGGTCATTAAGAGTTACTGAGTCTAACCCAAGCTCAAGTTTAGCTCATTAAGGAATTTTAAAATTATAAAAAAGTTTTGTAGTAAAAAAAAGTTGAACCAATATCTACTTTGTTAACATTTGTATAACTTATCACCAAATTAAGTTACAACTTATAATGGTTTTTTTATATAAATAAATTTATTATAAATTTATAAATAAATAATAAAAAATAATAAAATAATATTAAATGAGCTAGCTCACGAGCTTATGAGCCGAGCTTTGAAAAGATTGAACTCAGCCCGTTTTACTAAACGAGCACAAAATAAACCTCAAGATCAACTCATTTAAAAAATGAGCCGAGCTCGATCCTAAACTTTAATGATTAGCTCACAAGCTGTTTACGAGCTAGCTCGACTCATTGTCACCCTATATAGGAGTGTCCCAGCAAAACACCTTAGATATATTTTTAAAGATCTATTGACTAACTCTATTTGGCCATCCGTTTAAGGATGGTAAGCATTTGAAAATTGCAGTTGTACTTGTTGCGCCTAAAGAGTTCCTTCCAGAAGCCAAAGAGGAAAACTGCATCCCCATCAGACACAATTGGAAATCCATGCACTCTATATATGTGATCCATGGAAGCTTGTTCCACTGTATAAGTAGAGTAAGGGTGTTAGAGTGCTATGAAGTATGCAAACTTCAAGAGTCTATCTACCACAACTAGAATGATAGATTTACCTTCAGTCTTAGTTAGACCATCTATGAAATTCATAGATATTGAATGCCACACCATCTGGGATTGGGAGGGGTTGTAATAGGCCCTAGTAAGCCACATTTTCTCCCTTGTACCTTTAGCAGATAGCACACTGCCTAATGTATTCTCACATCTCTTTGCATTCCCGTCCAATAGAAAGTGTTGCCCAGTCTACTCAATATGGCATGCACTCTAGAATAGCCTGCAACAATGCTAGCATGGAACAATTGCAGTGGTTCTTCCCTCATATGCAAGTCAATTTCCACCACTAGTTTTTCTTTCTTCTTGAGTTACCCATTTTCAAAACTCGTAGTGTAGATGCTTGTCATGTTGAGCTTGAATTTCTTGTTATGCAGCTTCTCATCTATTAAACAACTGTCCAGCACCATAAAATAAGTGCAGTACAGATTATAGAAATAGCTACGCACAGCCTGTTCTTCTTCCTGTGGCATTCTAGAGAAAGCACCTGCCACTATATTATCTCTACCCTTCTTATATTGTATCTCATAATTCCATCCCATCAATTTGGAAACCATTTTGTACACTCCTTCTACTCTAACATATATTTCAAATCTTGTCTTTATGATGAAGTGTCTTCTAATCAAATACTGTTTCCACCTCCTAATTGCATAAACCATAACTATTCACTCCTTCTCATATGTGGAAAAGGTCGTGTGTCTAGGCCCTAGTGCTATACTTAAGAAGGATAGAGAATGGTTCTTTTGGATTAGGACAGCTCCTATGCCCCCTCTTGAAGCATCAATTTCAATGATGAATGTATCTGAATAGTCAGGTAGGCTTAATTCTAGGGCTTCTGCCATAAGTTGCTTGAATTGTTGAAAGGATCTCTCTGTTGTTTCATTCCACTCAAAGCAGTTGTTCTCTTTTAAGGCAGTTAGATCTTTACAAATTTTGCCTAATCCTTAATAAACCTCCTGTAATAAGCTATGAGTCAAAATAATCCTCTTAATTTCTTCAAGGATTTTGGTTTTGGCCATTCCTTCATGGCTTGTATCTTATGAGAGTCAGCAGCTACTCCTTGCTCAGTTAAAATATGGCCCAGATAGCCAATTCTTATGCTGCCAAAAGTTCACTTGCTTAGTTTGGCAAATAGCATATGTTGTCTTAGAACCAGCAACACTTGCTTGAGGTGTTCTAAGTGATCATGCCAAGATTTGCTAAAAACCAGTATATCATAAAATAAAAAACTAGGATAAATTTCATGAGAAATGGCCTAAAAATGGAGTTCAGAAGGCCTTGGAATGTTGCAAGAGCATTAGTTAGCACAAAGGACATGACTAAGAACTCATAAAATCCTTCATGGATGTAGTATTGTGAATATCCTGGGGATCCATTCTGATTTAATGGTAACCACTTTTAAGATCCAATTTTTCTAATACTTGGCCCCATACAATTTATCTAAAAGTTCTTCCACCAAGGGAATTGAAAACTTATTCTTCAAAGGGATGTGGTTCAGCTTCCTGTAGTATATACAAAACCTCTAGCCGTCATCTTTTTTTTCACCAAAACCACAAGTGATGCAAAAGAACAACTGTTGGCCCTTATCACTCCTATTATCTAACATCTCCTGTACCATTTTCTCAATTATATCCTTCTGTAATGGGTCATACCTATGGGCTCTTTGGTTTATAGGTTGTGATCCCTCCTTCAATACATCTTATTGTCAAACTACGTTTTTGGGGCGGCTGCTTTGGGGTACATCCTGAAATTGTTCCAGTAAAAATGGCAGTTCAGAGTTTTGTACTCTATCATTTTTCAATTCTACTATGTACAACTGCAACCATTTATGAGTGAATGAGTTTATTCCTTGTTCTAAGATAGACTGAATATGAATTAGCATGCTGGGTTGCTTGCTACCCAGTTTAACACCTCCAGATTGGCCTTTTGTCATGCTCACTATGTTTCTAGTTTTACCTTGCAGTCTTATTGGTTTCCCTTGCCCTCTAAGCTACATGGTGAGTTCTTTGAAGTTCCATCTGATATCACCCAAACTTGCTAGCCATTAGACTCCTAGTACTATTCCATAAATTCCCAATCGCATTACTAGGAAGTCTGTTGAGAAGGAATTACAATCCACAAACCATTGCAGTGATTGACATTTGGTTCCTACCTTCAATTTAGAGCTATTTGCCACTATTACTTCCAAGGCAATAGTTTGCTGCACCTTTATTCGTAGCCTTTAGGCCAAACAACTGTCCATGAAATTGTAGGTGCTACTACTATCAAACAAGATTAATACCTTCTACTTCTGTATATTTCCCATAACCTTCTTGGTTTGATATGGAACAGCATTGGAATATCTTCCCAGACTACTAGTTAGTTCATGCAATGAGATGGCAATTTAATTTTCATCGCTATTTGGAGTATATTCTAAGAAATCTAGGATCTTTTCTTTTTCTATCACTTTAGTTTCCACATTATCCTCAACAGTCAGAGTCAAGTATGCCTGACCCTTTTTTACAGTTTGTCGGATAAAGCAATGGATTCCATCATTTCAATATTAATTTCTCCTTGTTCCACTTCTTTAATGGACGCCATTTTGTTTCCTGATCAACAACGAAACTTATCCATATTTTTTATTTTTTATTCTTTTATAAAAGCAATGAAAGTATAACCACCTTTTGTAAAAACTGTTAATGTAACAGTTACGTTGTGGGGTAAGTGAAATAAAAGATGTCTGATCCATTAGGCCCATAGGCCTATGTTAATCCATTCTGTTAGTAAGCTTTTAATTGGGCCCACCACAACAGGGCGGGTTTAAGAGAGTTTTAGTTTATAATGCTTACACTCCATTTAAGCATTTGAAGCTCAATTAAAGATAGAAATACTGGTGCATTTCTCCTCTCTTTACTTAAATACAAAACTTTTGCTTACAATGCACATCTGTTTGGTTGTTAAGAAAATAAAGTTTGAATGAGATTCTGTTATTACTAGTTCCAAGCATTTGCTATTTGATTATTTTCTTGAAGAAGCTATAAATTAGGTCTTCTTTACATTGAGTACAAGAAGTGAAAACTTAAATTTTGATTTAGTTAAGTTAATCAAATTGGATGCAAGTTTAGCTTGACTTTCTAGACCAAAAAATGTATACTTGCTATACTTTTAACATGTAGATGTATATGTGAAGCTTTCATTTTATGGATGCAACTAAGTTCAGTCGGGTTTGTGGTGAAGAGTGATACTAATTTGCATCTATATGAGGCAGAGATCACGACATTACTGAATAGTCCTCAACCTGAAATTGATTTAATTCCTGGAAATGTGGAGTTGAAAATGAATGATGCATACATTTAGTTGAGGTGGAGTTGCATTTTAAGGAAATGGTGGAGGTGTTAAGTATAGGTTCTTTGCTGTTGATACTGAACAACATAGTTTATGATCTTTTCTAGGGTTTACAACATTAGTACAGGTTATTTTTTCTTTCTTATTTTAAATAGATATTTGGACTGTTTAGTTGTTATAATCTAATCATTGATGCAATTTTGTCTTTCTTCAAATTGAGCAGATTTCTACTCAGACTAAAGATTAAAGACACAAGTGCATTGCATGATTTAATGGGCATTCTCCATCCAGTTTTCGTAGATCTTTCAATTTGTAAGGTAAGTAAAATATCAATTTATTTGGTTCAAGGCCATTAGTAGCTTAGGATTGAAATTTTTAGATGCATAAGTAGCAGTTCATAAATGCTATATAAGCTGCTTGCAGTTATTAGTTATTACTTATGCTCTTATTATTTATAAATCTTAAATGAAACTTTTGGCTAATTTGTTTGTTGAAATTAATGTGTCATGATACTAGCATTTTTAATTACAATCCTTTTAATGGAATCCTTTTCTATTATAGGTGTTCCATGGGTCTGACAATGTTGTTGTCTGCTAGAAAAGGACTTCCATATATATATCGTTATAACTTATTTGATACTAAAAAGGTAAGGGTCAATTTTGACTGATACTAGAGCATATGCAACTGAAATTTGTTCAAAATCAGTAACTGTGGAATTGTATATTCTGCATTTGATTTCTAGCATATATTTCATTAATTAAGTTTCTCTACTACAGGCATGTGAAATGATGTCAAAACCACAAAAATCATTAGCATATCTGCTCGAAACTTAATGTGGTGTCTCAGTAAATACTTCTTATGGACGAATTGAGAATGATTCTCATCTAGTTCATGTGCTATTAGAAGTAGAAGGGATTATAGTGGGATCGTCATGAACAGAAAAGAGTTATAGTCAGTTTGATAATGATCGAGTGACATTGCTTCGTCACCCCGAACCAAGGTGTCACACCCCTCACAGAAGCATGACTGGCCAGAGGATTGGACAACCAAATCTCCGTAACCCTGACTTCAAAACAAAGTAACGAACCTGACTCTTGGCCCATCCAAAGAATAAAAGTAACTTTCATAAAACAAAAATTCGTAGTAAAATTTTATTTTCTAAAATAGTTAACAAGTTATTGAAAATTTTTGACAAAGGTTTCAAACAATGTGGAACATGCCTAAAAACACAAACACCTATGTTCTTGATTTCACACAATACTAACACAAAGACAACAAGGAACTCCGCTCCGTCTACCTTTTTAATCAAGACAAGTAACTAGACTCTTACATCACACTAAAATTAGACACCTCACAGTTCTAGTGTGACTGCAAACTTTCATCATTGACTGCAAGTCTGAGATCCTGGAAATATTTTGCTGTACTCAATCGGTAGGTCATAAGCTCGGCGACGCCATGACCGAACTCCTGTTACTAAAAAATTTCACAAGAGAGGGGTGAGTCCTATGGATTCTGTGAGTGAAAAATCGTACCCAAAGGGTACTAGCATCACCCAACACAAACATATAACATATATAATAACCTTATATAACATTGTTCATACCTTAATTCACATTACACGTATACATTATAGTCATCATAAATTTACAATTTACATGAAATATAGGATCACAAATTAATCAAAGCAATAATATCAAACAAAGTAATCAAAGGGCCAGCGAGTGACCCAGCCCCGTATAACATTATCACTCCCTACCGGATATTTACGCGCCCACACAACAAATTGATCTTTGTACACAGTCCATCCCACAAGGGCTGAGCACTCAGTTAAAAAAAAAAACATTTATCAAAATCGAAATTTTCTTATGATTTTAAATCAGAGCATCCTAGGTGTACCTGAATTTTTAATTTCGGAGATAAATATCACTTTTCATAAAAATCTCACTTTGTTAGCCCTTATCAACCATAACCAATGTCAAACAAAGCAACCATATCAAACAAACATAATTTAAATAAATTACTGAAATACTGTACTTGCTTATTTTCCATATATCATATATATTCAGATAAACATATAATAACACATACTAATCTAGCCCCTAAAGGCAGCAATTAACCACTCACCCATAACCGATTCTATTTGTCACTCACACTTGCGTCCATGCGTCCTATCAGGTCCACAATAGAATCTGGAACTGAAATTCATATTCCCAAATAATACTTAGTTCATAAACATGATTGTTATAATATTTTAACTACTAAAATTCTATCCCAACTTGTATAGGTTTCTTTATTTCCTATCATTCTCATTTGATTTAGAAGTTAGAATTTCAGTACCCAAAATTTTCCCACCAAGCTTATTAATGGAGAGATTACATCTCTCCCTTATTCCTGTAATTAGTTTCCCTTTACAAATCCTAATGGAGTAGCGGACTAGTCCTATTGAGAGAAAAAATAAATTAAGAGTCTATATATTTCTCATCATAAGCATGAGGATGATTTCTTTATTGAATCATGGAATATTTGTATCTACTTAACGCTTGGCTGCTTAAATTCTTTATGTTTCATTTTCTTCTCCTTCCAATTCAGAGTTGCTGCTCTTCTACTTGATATCTCAACTGACTACATGGCCATGAATAAGTTCTTAAACAACATGCAAACCAAGCTGAAACAGGACTTACTCTCTTGTTTCAACAACTGACATTTCTAATTAACACCCACACACTCACACCTTCAAAGGGAATACATCCTTCACGGCAACGAAAAACTACAGCAAAGAAATAAAACCAAGGGAGGGACGGAACAGCAGCTGCAAGCATGCTAGCCGTTCTTAATTGAACCAATTTTGTGCTATAAACTCCCTCCCCACAACAAGGCTTCTATATCCAACAAAAGTAAAGTAATAAGAACTTACCAATAGCTTGAGTTGTCTGCCCACAAATGGAAAACTCACGCTCACGCAAGAAGAAGGCAGGGGATGGTATTTGAGATAGAACACAGTCAAAGAGTGGAAAAAAAAGGAAGACTAGGTCGGTGTAGATAAAGGAAAAGAGACAAAGATAATATGATATAACAATATATGCTTATGGTCTACCTTTGCTCTTTAAATTGGTGGTGGACAATCAATTTCCACATAAAAAAGTTATATATACGTAAATACATATTGCTTCATGTTTTAATGAATCAATAATATAAAATAACAAAATTAGTTCCTAATCACATGTGTGTATATATTTTATTTTACTTTATCATTTTTGTTTTCACCCATCAATAATGCATATACCATTAACTTTAAAATTTTCCAGCTACCTAATAAGGTAATAGCAAAAATTCTCTTAATTACATAAATATATATATATATATATATATTTAATTCTACTTTCTATCTTAAAAAAAAAATACATGGTGCAAAAATTAATCTCGTTGCATTAATAAATATAAATGTTTGTACACTTGTTGTATACCATAATAAAAATTACCCAAATTTTTTATTTATTCATTTATTTATTATTTATTATTATTATTTAATTTTTTTTAAGTTCCAAGTTAACCAATTATATAATAAAAATTAACTCTTGCTTTATTTCTATATTCACTTATTCAAGTATTCAATTATGTAAACTTTACTTTGTGTAACATTTTATTCACCTACTCACAACTAGTCATGTACTAACATTCTAACATGTACATTAATGTATCGGGTTATTACACAAGGAATCCCTTAAATATGATGCAAAATGGATCTTGTTTTATCGTTAATCAGAGACAAATTGCTACAAGTTTGACCTGGTGTCTATAATTTATATTCTTCCTCCATTCAGTAAGCTTATTGAATACTGTGGGAAAAGTAATATTAATAATTTGGTTTTGCACTGTTTGTGAAAGATATATTTCGTTTACAAAAATATAATCCTTAAGAGTGAAACACATCCACCTCCTGTGAGGTTTAGTGAAATTACAAGTATCTTGCCTCCAGTTTTGAAAATAACAATGACCTTCCCTCATGTAATAGAATGATTGACGAGGTTAATCTTTTTTATGACAATTTTGCTCTTACCTATGGCCAATTTAATTAATCAAAGTAATTATAAAATAAATTTAAAAAAAAATCTGAGAATCCAGCATAACCATATTCATCTTCTTGTATTCCCTCATTCCAAACGATAGGCCATAGTGTTATCCATTTTTTACTCTTCATGCTAGTATACTTTCAGTTTACATAAGATCTGAATTCAATTTGTCCATTACTCTCTCTCTCTCTCTTGCTAGATATTATGGATCATTGTTGTATGGGCAATAGTCCTATATTGGTTGTATGGACAAATATATGTGAGTTTATAAGGAGAAGACCATATTCCTCCCAATAGCTAGCTTTTGGCAGTGAGTTCTACTCTAATCATTAACAATGGTATCAGAGCCAACCCTATCCCAGTGAGTTGACTAAAGAGGAGTATAGTGGAGTCGCCACATGGAAAGAGCTACCTGTATAAGGATAGATGCTACTTAACTCAGGCAGAGTGAAAGCCATCACAAGATGGGAATGGCTATCTATGTCTATCATGGACATCAGCTTTAAAGGGTGGAGCTTGTTATGGGTTATTGGTTATATAGGTAATAGTTCCACATTGGTTGAATGAGTAACTATATGCGGGTTTATAAGGAGAGAATCAGACCCTCCTCCAAATAGCTAGCTTTTGGAGTGAGTCCTACTCTAATCCTTAAGATTAGATCTGACAACCTTTTAAACGAAACTCAAAACCTCTTTTGTTGTCTCTTTCTCTCCCTTGCCATCAAACCCAACTATTATTGATAAGGAGTATCTTGTCAACCTTTGATTTGACAAAATGTTGAAGCCACCAGTGAATTCTGGATCTGTCTTGACTCAATTTTTTCATCACCATCTCACCTACAATGAAGATGTAGTATATAAAGATTGTTAAATGCATATTTAGTGATTCTTGGAGGGCTTTGGAAGAATATCTAAGGGTTTTTGGGTATCAGTAGGAAAATGGGGGATATATATCTAGGAAAATTCAAAAGCCTAAAACATTAGAAAAAAGGGTTGATTATGTAAATCTAGAAACGGTCCGCAATTAAACTCATAGGTAGATAAATTATAGGAAAGGGGTTTGTTGGTAGCTTCTTGCTTGCATTGGTATAGAGAGCGAGGATAAAGTTTTACCAAGATTTTTAATTTTAAATCTAAAGGGTAGTTCACTTTTTTTTTCCCTGTTGATGTGTTTCATGTTGCTTCTATTGCAAATACCACCCGTATAAAACCAGTTCTATATATTGTTGGCAAATATTAGATGTGTTGATGAGAAATAAAGTTGAAGTGTTATAATATCTTTAATTCATGGTTAAAAAGAGAAGGAAGATAGAGTGAGAGAGACAATTTGCAAGAGCAAAAGAGAAGAGAGAGAATTTATAATTCTAGGGTACTTTTGTTATAAAATTTAGCTGTTTGACACTTCATGTGTCACTTTCTCATCTTTTTTTATTATCAACAAATGGAGGGGGACTTTGTTACACAAAAAATTTAAAGTGAGGAGGTCATTGTAATTTCCAAAACAAGGTGGTGCTCTCTGTAATTTTGCAAAACCTCACGGGAGGTGGATATATTTTACTCAATCCTTCTTTTGTGAAACTACACTATTTAGTCAGAAATAGGTACATATATATATTTCCTGAGTCTAATGTTCATAAATTCCTATAAAAAATCACAAATAATAATAAACAAAAAACTACAATCTTTTTTATTTATTAATTTTTTTTCATTTAGTAATTTCTTTTTTTGTATTTGTTATCATCTTACGCATCTTTTGTACAAAAGCCCCTTAATGATTCTGATACATACTTATATAAAGAAAAACAAGTTGAAGAATTTTGGCCTAGTTGAGTCAGATCGAAGTAGTATAATATTTTGAGTACATAAGCTTTTGCCTATGGCTTATATGTTTTATGTTGCAAAGTGTGCATATTGGCATACGAACATGAATCCTTAAATTGCTTATTAGTGATTGATTTTAATTGTAGCTTGAAGATTGGAGGCACATGTCACTATCAGCAGAAATGGCACAAACATTGCAAATTGCTTAATTAATGAGCTCAAACAACAAGACAATGGTCTTCTATCTATCATATCTTCTTGTTAAATATTAGAAATTGATATTAATTTTTTTTTTATGAAGTTGAATTGACAAAATCCTTCCGGATGGGTGTTTGTTTATATAACAAAATTAATTCTATTATAAAACAGGGCAATCTGATTTCTAATAAAAGTGTATTACCAATTCTTCTAATGTTACAACATTGCTTAAATTGAAATTTAAAACACTGTTTCTTTCCCATAATCATGAAACCAAGCAGAATTTGGAATAATATTGGCTATAGAAAAATCATTTTGATTAAATATACATTGGATGAGGTAGAATTAGCTTAAATTGAAAATTATAATATTGATTCTTCAAATTATAGATGAATTCTTTAATGTTTTTTCAAATTATGGGAATGTCTAACCCATAATATTGTATTGTTATCTGATCCTCAAAACAAATTTCTAATACATGTAGTTTAAATTTGTCTGTCTTGCATATGATAATAAATTCATATCATAGTGTTTTAACCGCTTAAAGGAATAGAAAGGGAAGAGAAAGATTATAAAGTCTAACTTATTTATCATACTTCAAACCCTTGATCTACAATGTCCAATTAGGAGACTATATATATATTTATATATTCTTTGTTAAGGCTTGAAACTTATGTTTCATCACTTAATAAAAAGATAATTTAATTATTGTAATCAAGTGTAAATTTCCAACTTTAAGAACAAGAAAGAAATTACATAAGCCAGCCTATCTAATCCTTAAAACAAATAAGACTTCATTAAAAATTAAGGGAAAATGAAGAAAAAAAAAATGACAAGAGAAAGACATAATAACACAAATCAATGAATAGCTTTAAATAAAAATTAGTAGAAACTACAGTATAAATAATAGAACATTTCAAGATAAGTAAACATCACAATTCAATGCCTGAATGGTAAAGATCAAGATGCAATTTTTTATAATAAATAGCATGATAAACAAAGGTCATTAACATAAATGCTAGCATGAATTATTTACCAATATCATAAAATCACCAATTATGTAAAAATAACTTGTCCTAATATAATGAGAAATCAATATATAAAATGGTAACAAATTGACCTAGCAACTTTGTAGTGGATTTGGCCTTTAATTTGATTTCTTAAATGTGGTAAAATACCGTTGAATCTTTGTGATTTCTTGATAGAATGCAATATACCAGTAGTTCTTAAGAAAGGAACCCATAGTTGTTCTCTCATCTTAGCCAGTACTTGTTTTATAATTCCATAAGCAACTTTTTCCAATATGCTCTTTTCAATTTTTGAACCTTCATTATTTTAAGTGAGAGAAAGAGAGGTGGGAAGGAGAGGGGAGGAAGGAGGGAGGAGAGAGAAAGTGTGGGGGAGGGGGAAGAGGGAAGGAGAGATTGAGGGAGAGAGGGAAAGAGGTAGGGAGAGGGAGAGAGAGAGAAAAAGAGAAAGGGGAGGGAGAGGGAGAGGGAGGTAGGGATGTAGGGAGGGAGAAGGAGGGAAAGGGGTGAAAGACAGGAAGGGGAGGGAGGGTGAAATCAAAAGGCATGAAAATCAGAGTGGACATAAGTAGGGGTGTTCATTGGGCTCGGTCAGGTCTTTTAAGAAACCAACATAACCTAACTCGAGTGATTCTCTTCATATAACCCAACTAAGCCGACTCGATTCGAATTATTTTTCTTCATATTTTGACCCAACTTGACTGACTCGATTTAGATTATTATGACAGTTTAACTAGTTAGGCTAGTAAGCCCAAATTAAAATTTAGTTCAAATTTAGTTCAAACCCGATTGGATCATTTCTTGTCTCTTGTGGTGGTGGTTGTTTCTCAGTCACTGACTTCTAGATTACTACCATAACCTCCATCATTGCTTGAAATTTGGCCTCTGGAGTACTTTTGAGTTCCTGCAATTAAGAATCTGAACTCAGTTTCAGCTCTGCCAAGGAAGTGTCAATTCCTGTAAATCCTGACTCAATTGTTCCCATCCGAGACTCAATCTCTACAAATTGCTGGTCAATGTTGGCTGCACTCACATTCACCATCGTTGCCAGAATCAAAGCTCTGATACCACTGATAAGGGTAATTCTCAGAGATCCAAAGCTGTCTTAGCTATGACTAACCCCTCTACTCAGAGGTGGCTCTCAAGAAAAACAGAAATAGGAAGGCAGAAGAAGAAGAATTGAGAGAGAAAAGATAGCTGACTTATCTGATAAATTTTTTGAATGCATACAACTGAGGCTCTTGTGTAGCTATAACATAAAGCTAAAAACAGAAAGCAACACACGCTCCAACTATCTGCTAGAGCTAAAACAATCCTAACCAACTAAACGCAGTATTTAATCATAAAGACAATTAACTCCTATTTAAAACCCAAAACCATAAGGACTTGGACAAGCCCAACTTGTTTAATCCATATCAGAACAACACATATCCTTTTAAAAGAATATGTTGATTCATTACAAATCATTAATTGAAAGTATAAATAAAGTCCATTCATATAGATTGATTCTATACATACATAAAATCTTATCAACATCGATGATTTTGGCATTGGTGTCTATCAATCTTGATGAAGGAGCTACCAACATCAAATATCAAATATGATTTGATCATTTGTGCTCAATGTTCTTGAATCACAATCGGAAGAGTGAGGAAAAAGTACTTTAAATATCAAGTAAAGTTTGAAAAAAATTGTACATATTTATTTCTTAGAAATAAACATAAAATTATGTTATGTGTTCAGTTATTTAGGTTGTGCAAATAGCAATTCCATTTTTTCTTTTTCCCATTAGTGCAATATTGTTATACCTAAATAGTAAAAGATCACTTTTCTCATGAAAACTTCAAATAAGAAAGAATTTGCAACCAAGAGGTGAGACTAGGAGCAAAAAGCAGTAGGTATAAGTGTAAGATCCCAAACTATTAAAATGTATTTTAATATAAATAGAAAAATATTAAATTCTAAATATTTTGAAATTTATTAATTTAAATGGAAAATTATGATTATACCCTTCATATTTAAATTTGTAGTTTACTAAGAAAATGACGACCATTTAAGAAGTAATTAAATTATGTTGTTATTAAATTTATTCTAAGGTTATTCTGAATTTTTTAGAATTTATTTCAATTTATTTCAATTTTTTTCATATTAAAACATATATATATATTTTTTAAGTTTCAATTGTTTGTTGATTATTAAATAATTAATAAAGTATAAATAAAATATTTACAATTTTTCTACAAAAATTATGTTTCTTGTAGGTAATATAAAATATAATAAAATTAAAAATCATAGGACCCACGCTAAAAGCTTTTCTTTTCTTTTTCTTTTGTATGTATATTAAAACACATGTTTTTTTTTTTTTTTTTTTCATCTTTTTCTCCTACCAAGGTTCCATGCTTACACAAATCCACTCCACTGCAATTTCAAGTTCCATATTAATTTTTAATATAATAATATATCAATATTTTATTCATAATTATGGTTACTATAAAATGAATATTTTGAAGATTAAGATCTTAGTTCTCAAAATAAAGGTTTTCTAAAATAGAAATCTTAATTTCTTACTTATCATTGAAGTTCTTGATTTCGTATTTTAGTATGTTTTTAAGTGTCTAAAACTCTACAAAACCCTAAAGGTATTGACCCAAAATAAGTTTAGATTCATATAAATTTGATTTTATTAAAAATTTAAGGTTTAAGATCAAATCCCCAATTTTTACAAGAAAAACACAAACTAAAATTCAAAGAAGATTAATATGATTTAGAAAATTGACAACGTACCTCGAGAGAATTGAAATACAATGAAAATTTTCCCTTAACTCTCAACCTTTTAGTCGTAAGCTTTCTTTGCCTCTTTTTGTATCTTTTGTTTTGTTTTTGTTTAACATTATAACAATATATATAATTGGTTAAGGTTTAGGTAAGTTTTATAGTAATTATAATTTTTAACTTTTTGAATTTAAATTAAAACTTTTAACCCCACTTAAGCGAACTAAGTAACTTTTAAAAAAATTGACACCTTTTATTACATATATAATAATTTATCTTTCTTGTTTTTTTGGGTAAGGGTATTACATCTTCCCCCCTCCCCTCCCCCTAAAAGTAGTCCTCTAAATGTAATGTACCTTAATTTGTGAAAAGGTAGGCATACTTCTCTCTCATATCATCCTTAAGTTCCCAAATGGTCTTTCTCTTGGAGTGATTATTCCAATGGAATTTGACATAACGAATGGTTTTGTGCCTCAAAACTTGTGTCTTTCGGTCTATGATACGAATTGAGTACTTCTGATAAGAAAGATTTGCGTTTACCTCAAGAGGTCTATACTCTATAACTGTACTTAAGTTAGGTATAAATCTTCTTAACATTAAGACATGAAAGACATTATGAACTACAAAGAGTTATGGTGGTAAGACCAATCTATAAGCCACAACTCTAACTTTGTCCAAGATCTTAAATTGACCGATAAACCTAGGGCTCAACTTGTCCCGGATCTTATAACTTCTTTAGTCGGCGACACCTTTAAAAAGATCTAATCACTAACCTGAAACTCCAAATCATGTTGCCTATTATCTTTAGCTTTTTTGTCTACTCTGAGTTGTACGAATCCATTCTATAATCAGAAAAATATAATCTTCTACTGAATGAATAATCTCAGGCCCCAATAACTTCCTCTCATTAACATCATCCCAACATATCAAAGTTCTACACCTCCTACATATAATGCCTCATATGAAGCCATCTGAATGCTGGATTGATAACTATGATTGTATGCAAACTCCACCAAAGTTAGATGCTTGTCCCATGAACCTTTCAAATCAAAGCATAAGATCGCAACATATCCTCAAATATCTGAATTGTTTATTTTGACTGACCATCAGTCTGAGGATGGAAGGTGGTACTAAAGTTTAAGTTTTCTCCTAAGGCCTTATGAAAACTATGCTAGAAGCGAGCATAAAACATGAGATTTCTGTCGGATACAATGCTTAGTGAGCACCATGCAACTTGATAATTTTAGTTAAGAGCAAATCTTAAGAGCAAATACCACTGTAGCCAATTCTAATGCACGAGTGGGGTAGTTTTGTTCATCTAATTTCAGTTATCTGGAAGCATATGCTACAACCTCCTCATTCTGCATAAGCCACAACGTTCTTATTCTGCATTAGCACACATCCCAATCCTAACTTAGAAGCATCACTGAAAATGGTAAAATCATCATTTCCGAAAGGGATAATAAGGATGGGAATAGAAACTAGACGCTTATTTAACTTTGAAAATTTTTCTAACAATCATCAGACCATTCAAACTTGAATCTCTTCCGATTCAAACAAGCATTGGTGATGCAATATGCGAGAAATCCTCTACAAACCTCGAATAGTAACTAGCAAGGCCTAAGAAACTGCTGATCATTGATGCTGATGTAGGCCTACTACAATCCACTATTGCTTTAATTCTTTTATGGTCTACAAAAAATCCATCCTTGGATATAACGTGCCTTAGAAAAAGACATGCTATCCTACCAGAATTCACACTTATTTAACTTCGCATAAAGCTACTTGTCCTTAGAGTTTACAATACTAATTAAGTGTTCATTAAGCTTAACTTGACTCTTGGAGTATATCAGAATGTCATTAATGAAAACCACAACAAACTGATCCTAAGAATAGTTTGAAAACCCTGTTCATCAAATCCATAAATGTTGTAAGAGCGTTGGTTAACCTAAAAGGCATTATCAAAAACACGTAATGCCTATACCACATCCTAAAAGCTGTGTTGGATACATCGTTTGCCCTTATCTTCAGTTGGTGCTAACCAGACCGAAGATCTATCTTAGAGAAAATCTGTGCTCCCTACAACTGATCTAACAAATCATCTATACAAGGCAAAGGGTACTGATTCTTCACTATCACATTGTTTAATTCCTGATGGTCAATACAAAGCCGCATGGTTCCATTCTTCTTTACTAATAGAATAGGTACTCCTCAGGGTGAAACAGTGGGTCTGATAAAGCCTTTGCCTAAAAACTCTTACAATTGTTCCTTCAATTCTTTCAACTTTGCTGAAGCCTTCCAATATGGGGCCTTAGAGATAAAACCTGTACTAGGTACTAGGTTGACAGTGAATTCAACATCTTTATCATGTGGCATGCCCAACAGATCTTCAGGGAAAACATCTCAAAACTCCCTGACTATAGGAATATCCTTTAGAGTTAGCTCATCCCTCAGAGTATCTCTTATTGTAGCCAGAAAGCCTTTACAACATTTCCTCATCAATCGATTAGCTTGTAGAGCTGAAATTATGCAAGGATTGACACAAGCCTTACTGCCCATAAAAGAGAACTCGGGTTGGTCAAAAATTTGAATTTTTATTGATTTGCACAACAATCAATGAAGGCAAAGTGGGTCACCATCTTGTCCATTCTCATAATAATATCAAAATCCCGCATCTCAAGTTCTATTAAATATGATAATAAATTTAAGTCACCTAGCTTCACAACACAAGACTTACAAACTCTGTCGGCAACTAACTAATCCTTATTGGGGTACTCACCCTCCAACCAACTCTTAAGGATTTAGTCACTAGACCATGTTTGTTATTAAATTTTGTAGATACAAAGGAATGACTAGCACTAAATCAAATAGCATAAACACATAAGCAGAAGAAATCAGAACGATACCTGATAGGTTCAGTTACAAGCATATTTTTAATAGGTGAAACCCAAAGGGTAGATAATAATGATATTATAAAACACAAAAATTTAAACAACTAAATGGAAAAGTACCTATTACCACTTGAGTCAGAGTCATCAGCCTCCTAATGGCTAAGAGCAAAACACTCTACCCTTGGTCTTAGGCTTTTAACCTTGACCCTTATGCTGACCTCTAATTAGTGCTGGATTACGCTATGGTGCTTGAGGAGCCTGATAGGTATTGGTATTATGAGGACAGTCTGTAATCCTATGTCCCGTATTAACAGAAAGCATGCTCCAATAACCCAATCACATTGGGTTATAGGGTGTCCATACCCATACTTCTTCCAACGATGTGTGTTACCTTACTGATAACCACCATGATGATAGCTTACACCAATTTGATAAACAAATGGTTTCTTCTTAGATTGACCACTTTGGTGCACCTTCTAGTTAGGCCTCTTAACCTGCTTCACCTCTTTCTCATTCTCCTCCTCTTTAATGTATCTCTCAAATAGTAAAGCCAAAGATAACACTTCTCCATAAGTCGTGAGCATAAGAGTAGGTACTCCCAATTTAATCTTGGGCTTAAGTCTTTCTTTAAACCTTTTGATCTTGCTATTCTCAATAGAAACCAAGTCCGGGGAAAACTTAGCTAATCTAGTAAATTCAACCTCATACTCAGAAACATACTTGCTTCCTTGTTTAAGGTTAATAAACTCAGCCACTTTCTATTGGCGTACACTCGGTGGAAAATATTTCTTAAGAAAAGCATCTTGAAATTCCTTCCATGTATAAGTCTCATCATTTCTTTCATGCATGCGCCTTTCCATTTTCCACTAGTCATATGCTACTCCTTGGAGCATAAAAGTAGTAAATACCACTTTTCCCCATCTCGATATTTTAGGACATCAAAAACTTTCTGCATCTCTGATAACCAGTGTTTAATCTCTAATGTATCAGTACTCCTAGAAAAAGCTAGTGGATTAAGTCTTTTAAAATTAACCGTCCTATTAGGTTGTACAAGTTGCTGAGAATTTCCAAGCTCACCCTGTGGTTGCCCCTCCTGTTGTTGTTGCACAACATTAGCTAGCTGTTGCTGATGTTGATGCTGCATTACACCCACTAACGTTTAGAGTAAATGAGTTACCCCTTCTAGAACCTAACCTATGGCTTGCTATACATTAAGCTCATCATTACCGTCGTTTCTACGAACCATATTAACCTAAAATTTTCTAATAAGGGTGTACATATTAGAACACAGGTTCAAACTTAAAGAAATTAACTTGAAATTTAAAGCTTAAAGATTACTATTGATCCTCACTTAAATCCCACCTATGGATCCCTAAGGATTCAAAATCCTAGGCTCTGATACCACTAAATTGTCATGCCACAAACCCATTGGACATGAACTAGACATGTGACAACGCAACATGTGTTTAGGGCTCCACCTTGCATACGTGCATGGCTACACCTATACAATATCAATCTTAAAAAAACATCTTAATACCTTAAATTTAAAAGTCACAAGGTGGTCGAATACAGAGCAATCCAAATTTTCAATTACATAAATATCACAACAATATCAACAAACACTCCGTGTAATAAAAGAATCCTATTCGTCACCTGAAAGGAAGAAGGAGGAGTAAGCTACACTACTTAGCAATTAATCAAGTCCTAATTAGTTGGATCCAAACATGGTTTAAACAATTATTAATAAAAATAAAAACTCATCATTTATTGACTTTCACAAAACCAAAACAGTTACTATTAGTTTAGCTCACAAACATGACTACAGCCACACCTAAAACCTCACTGGCATTGTTCAATCAATGAAAGATCTGGAACAACAATATTCTATTATCTAAACCCTACTAGAAGGCACAATAACAATACAATACAATCCATAATACATAGTCAGATTGAGAGCTTAAAACAAAAATCACAATGAGTTGCTAATTTAATGAAAGCAACTTTATTTTATAACACAAAATTTCAACAATCTCAACATTTATCAAAAATTAAATCTCACAAAATCTCATGTTGAATCCAATCATTTGAAAAGTAGTTTACAAAATGTCATAATTTATAACCAATATTTTTTTTTTCATGTAATTTCATAAAACAACAATTTCTTCAAAATTAGTGTTTTTGAGAAAATACCAGAACAGAACAAGATCACTCACCTCAATAATCTAAACGTCAAACTAAGAACCATAAGTCACAAGCTGGGCACAACCATGAAATCTAGTTTCAATGGTTTGTCGATTATTAAATATAAATAAAGTATAAATAAATTTTTTACAATTTTATTAAAATTATTATGTTTCCAGTAGGTAATATAAAATATAAAACTAAAAATCAATTAGGACCCACACTAAATGTTTTTATTTTCTCTTTTTGTTGTATTTATGTTAAACATATGTTTGTTTGTTTTTTTTTTTTTTTTTTTTTTTTTTCATCTTCTTCTTCTCCTAGAACCAAGGTTCCATTCCTACACACAATCACCCCACTGCTAATTTCAAGTTTCATATTAATTCCTATATAATAATATATTTATATTTTATTCATAATTGGGGTTATTATATAATGAATAGTTTGAAGATTAAGATCTTAGTTCTCAAAACAAAGGTTTCCATAAAATAAAAATCTTAATTTCTCCCTAATCATTGAAGTTCTTGATTTCATCTTTTAGTATGTTTTTAGGTGTGTGAGGACTCTACAAAACCGCTAAGGTATTAACCCACAATAAGTTTAGATTCATACATATTTGATTTTATTGAAAAGTTAGGGTTTAAGATCAAATCCCCAATTTTTACAATCAAAACACAAACTAAAATTCAAAGGAGAATGATATAGTTTAGAAAATTGACAACATACCTTGAGAGGATTGAAATACAACAAAAAATTTCTCACAACTCTCAACCTTTCAGACATAAGATTTCTTTACCTCTTTTTGTTTCTTTTGTCTTGTTTGCTTTTTACATTATAACAATATTTATAAATTGGTTGGGGTTTATGTAAGTTTTATAGTAATTATAATTTTTGACTCTTTTAATTTAAAATAACACTTTTAACCCCACTTGAGCAAACTAAGTAATTTTTTAAAACCTAACACCTTTTATTACTTATCTAATTTTTTTTTTTTTTTTTTTGGGTACGGGTAATACAATAAGTTCCTTAAACCAACCACAAAAAGCTTTGGAACCAATTAATTCAATGCTAGTGTTTTTGTGGTCCCCAAGTCATTTGGCCTCTTTATCTGGACAATATTTTCTGTTTTAGTTATAGGATACTTTTTTTTTTTTTTTTGTTGGTTTCTCACGAGTATCTCCACACACTTTGGATGTTAGCCTAATCTCATTTGAAGTTCACGCTTGCCCTTCCCTACAAGTGTTTTTTTGTGGCTCGAACCCTTGACATTGCAGAGGCCCCTTAACCACTAAGTTCAAGACATGCCTTATCACTTAAACCATGCCTTATGGGTGATACTTTTGTTTTTCGGAGATCATTGCCGAGACTTTGTCAAAAATGAACCCTTGCATATCCCTGCAACGGATATGGCACATTTGGCAATGTGTAAATAAATGACACAGATCCTAATCTAAATGGCATAAATAAATAAAAGAAGAAGACCTAGATAAAAAAAAAAGGACTATCTAATTGTACTATTGAGGATCGATCCTATATGTAATTATAACTCATGTATAGCCAATAAAGCTTTTGGTCCTAACATATATGTGTGCCACTGCCTAATGAACAATTCTGATCACTTTTTCCATTGGCCTAAACCCTTATATAATACATGTAAATAGGACAACAAAAAAAATAAAAGTGAAGTTATAATACCTTTTCCAACAGGGTCTTATTCTCCTTCAAAATTCGAATAGTAGTATTTGATTAGAGAGGTTGGAACTTCGGTGTTTCTTACAAAAGTAGTATTAGTATTTAATCAAGTAAATTATAATCAATTGAAAGAAAGGGATGTGACACAGGTTGGATTCGATATATATGGATGTCAGAAAATATGCATTCGTTTCTGTCATTGATATCTACCATATACATCTATATTCTATATCTGAATCTGACTCTGATACTAAATTTTACATCTATATCTATAATTGATTCGATAGATAAATATATGATAGTGTCTTATCAAACATTAAACTTTTTCAGCCTAACTTTAGTAAGATAAATCTAAAATACATGTTGGCTCAAAAAGTCTCTAAATATCAATATTTATGTCCATGTCACTTAAGAGTTTCAAACCCACTTCATTAAATGGATATATGCACCATCATATTTACCAAGTCTAATTTATTTTAAGTCAACATTTTATATTTAATAGATTTTGATATTGAACTTGTAATTGAGCCTAACGAGCTTTCCTTGTATAGGTTCGGCTCAGGCTCATTCATCAAATGAGCTTTCTCTAAGTCTCAACTTCCAAATGAGCCGACTCTGATCTACTCATGAAAATTCTGACTCCACATCCACCCTTAGTGAAGATTCCCACATTAGATCATTGAATCGATCCACCTAAGCTATTATTAGCACTTTCATCTTTGTTTTCTTCATTAATCATTAAGGCTTTTCCTTTTTCCACTTCTTTTATTTTTTAAGATTCCCACATTAGATCATTGAATTGATCTTTCTTATCTTCTTCGAGAAAATTAACTCTTAGTTTTAGAGTTTTTAATTCTTCTTTAATTTTAGCTTTTAGATCAAATATTGTTGGTTCACTAGTAGAATTAGTAGTTTGCTTTACTCATTCTATTACATTTTAAAAAGAATAAGCATCATCTGTTACACTTCCTTTTATACTATGGAGATTGGTATTCTAGAAGATATTTGGATATAATTAGAATTGTCTTCTTTCCTCAGGATCATTAATTTTGTCTATAAGGTCTAAAAAAAGACTCTATTCTTTAGACAAAACATTAATACTTGGATTACTTAATCCTATTTGTTTCATAGCACAATCAACACATCATATTCAGATTTTTCTGATTATTTTTAGGTTCTCTTATAGAATTAACTTCAGATTCATTATCTAAAAAGTTTGCTATAATATAGCAAAAACTTCTTCTTTTTCATTATTAGATTCTTCCAACGAAATTTGACATAAGGATTTTTTTAATCCTTCATCTATATGTAAAGCATTGATCTTCTTTTTCACCCTACTTTTATTTTGATAATGCCCTTGTTTTCCACACTTATTACATGTAGGAACTATTCTAAAATTAGTTCCTTTTTATTGGTTTTTTTCCTGATCCTTCATTACCTATTATTAGGTTTATAATCTTTCTTTTGATGTCTCCTATTATAAGCCTTATTAAAGGATTTATAAGATTGATTATGCTTTTTTGTTTGATTATAATTCCATGTAGGATAACCGAATCATTCACAAAATGTTCCTAACATCTTTTTCCCACTAATTTTTTCTTTATCTATTTGGCATTTGAGTCTTATATCATTATAGAGTGTTATTCCATCAATTAATATTTCTTAAGCTAACTCACCGTAAGTATGGCTCTCATATAGTATAATTCCTTTATGTTTTTCTTTAAGTCTATTTCATATTTTGTCAAAACTTTTCTTTCCAAAAGATTACTTGACTATCTGGTTTTTGATAAACTCTAGACAAGAAAACATCATTATACTATTGAAAATGAGACAGGTCTGGACATCTAAGATTTATTAGCTGTTTATGGGACATATCTAATCTTAGTATATTAGTGCCTACAAAATGGTTTATTGTTGTATAAATTAGAGTATTAACCACATTTGGCATTACGTTTCCATTTTATTGTTTAATGAAATTTAATATTTGAATTTTTTTTTTTGTTTAAGTGAAATGGAGATCCTACCAACCTAACAATTGACCAGTAAAACCACTAATTATAGCTAAAGCTATTTTTCTATCCTAATTTCCATCAGATTTACATGTTACAACATACATTAGCATGTGTTTAGTGGTTTGGAGGATTTGGTATTCCACTAACCCATCAATATTCCATTCAACTATAGATTTTCTATCAAATTAGACTCTATCTTAAATTATCTTCATATTGCAAGTCCAGGGGATATGGTCTTGGGTAATACATTTTTGATAGAGTTGTGGGTGATATTCCATTGAAGTTTATTTACTTCTAATGGGAAATTAGAATCCATTTGTTGTTCTTGACTAAGAACATCACACTTTTTGTAGATTTCTTTTTTGATAGATCTAAAGTTTGTAATCTTGTTTTTAACTCATGAACAAAGTTTTTATCATTAACTTTGGATTCTTTTTTGAATCTCAAATTAATTTCAGGAGGTGGTTTCATCATTATTAGATCAACTTAAGAATTAGAAGAAGATTCTGATGATTGGGAAAAGATTTGTTGGGATAACTTCTCTTGTAGAAGAAAGTTTTCAATCCTAGATGATTGTTTTCCTAAGAATTGGAGAATACAAATTTGTATAATTATTTTGGTTGGATGTTTTCATTAAGGCAGTTGAGTTTATCACCTCTTTTGGTAATGCAGAATAAGGACTAGCTACAATTTCTCTCTTTGATTTTTGACACATAAAGAAGATTCAAGAGGATGGATAGCAGAAATATGCCTTCTTTCTTTAGTGAAAAAGTTTTGATACCCAAATTCTAAAGTATTAAGAAATTGTGGATTTTCAAAATCTGGCCAATTTCCTTTTTGAAATCTAAAGCCTTTTTAGGCCATTTAAAAAACCTAAATTTCTTATGGAATTTTTCTATATAATGATTATGCATAGAAATCTAATAATTTCTTTCTACTTTACTAAATTTAGTATAAAAACATTTTTCTTATTCAGAAATAGGAGATTTCAATGACAATATACAAACACTATATCCCATCTCAGAAGGTGTAAGAGAGGTGTCTTTAGAGGCTGATTTAATACCTTGTTCAGAAGGTGTTTTTACATTATATTGTGGATGACAAACTTGTTATTTAGTTCTAATCATTCCCTCTATGATATTTTCTCTGTCTTTTTCTGTTAAAGGTACAAAGGGGTGGATAACTTTCTAGATGGTTCGCCTAAATCTAGACGTAATTTCTTATTAGCGAAAAATTTAATTTCAACATCTTCACCTATATTTTCAATAACCGATTCTAAATTTTTATTTTTATTTTCAATTTTCGTTGGAAGGACACCTTGTACTATCTTTCAAGTTTTAGGTAATTTAACTTGATTCCAAGTAATAGTTTTTGGGACAACCATATTGGATTTGGTTGTGTTTGCTATAAATAAAATTGTTTCACCTTTTTTAGACTCTATCCTAGCATTAATTTGGAGCCCTTGTATTCAAAACTTTATAATAGATCCTATAAATAGGGACAATATTTTCTGATCCTAGCATTATATAAAAGCAACAGATTGTATATTTAAGGTTAATGTGTGCATTATATTTTGATTAGATAAAGATATGGAAAAATTAGGATAATAATTGAAGAAAATAAGGCCATCACATAGATTGGATTCAATAAATCCTAATAAGGAGTCTGAAAATTTGTTGTACCTGGTGTCTCAAACACATTAAGGCAGAAGTAACTAATCTAGATCTAGTTAAAAGTTTTAATACAACCTGGACCATTCCTATATGAAGATATTTATATTTTTGTTTATGTTCTTCTATTAATTTAGAAGAGAAAAGTTTAAAGGTAACATGAACTTCCTTTAAAGGAATTGATTCTTCCATTGTCTTAATTATATAGTTTGTTTTAAGACTAAAACTTCCTTTTCTATATATATGACTAGTAGAAGTTTGAGGTAGGTTCCAGTTTTGTAATTATTTTTCTAGATTTTCAATTACTATAATTTCTTTATTATTTTTTGCAAACACATTAGAACTAGAGCCAGAAGAACTAGAAGAGCAAGAAAATGTCCTACAAAAATTAGCCATTATATATTCAAGTTAAAGAAGCTAAACTGTCAAAGGACTTAATTTACCCTAAACATCCTTGCTCAACGGACTAAGCGGGTATAACAATGCCTTGACTTTGGAAACCTAGGTTTACTTCTAGACTTTGAAAAACTAAAAGCTTTTAATTTTAGGTTATTATCCACTAATCTAGCTACAACATGGCTCTAATACCAATAAGGGAAGCAAGCACACACACAAATAAAAGTAAACAACTAATATGACACAAAAGAAGGAAATTAAAATAAACAATAACAAGTAAAATACACACAACATAAATATTTTATTAAAGTAAATAAGACATTAGGTAAAATATTTACATAGAATATTGAAGCCAGACTAATAAGATTGCAAAAGCTTATAAAGACTCTTACAAAATCTCACAAAGGAACTCACAAAGAAATTTCTCACAAGATAGAAAATGTTACAATAAGCGATGCCTTCTTTCTAGAAGAGGGCTCCTATATATAGGGAGAAATATAAACAAACATGGACAAACTACTTTTTAAAAACAGATTCTAAAATGATAAAAACAAGTAAAGTAGATGCCTTGAAGATAAGGCACTCAAACTTGTCTGGGCACGTGTCTTGGATAATTTAGAGTTGATCCACAAGCAAGTTATCCCTACTTTAATAAAGTAACTAGCATCATTAGGGATGGATCCCTTCCTCTAAAAAATCTTCAACACCCTCATCCACCAGGTCTTGAGAATATTGATAATAAGCTGGATCATCTTGACTCATATTTTCTAAACTGTTATCTTCATCCATTCCAGTTAAGCATCTTCCAGATTTAATCATTACTTTATACTCAAACTCACAACTAAACTAAAGTAAATCAGACAAATAGAGTGACGACTCAAAGCATTCTTAAGGAGAAATCTAAAATATTAAGAATGAAATTTTGTAACCACTTAACGAATATCATCAAACGTGAGATGGAAAAGGATAGATAATACCTAAAACCATAGTATTTTGATGTGCTATGTAAGTTGAAATGCAACTGTGTATCTATATCTTTGTATTTAGATTATTTATACAGCTAAACAATTAAGTATTGTAGTTTGTATATTTAGTGATAAAATGCAAGATAATGATCTCACTCAAATTATAGTTTGTATATCTAGTATTTTGATGTGCTTTGGAAGCCTCGTTGATAAAATACAATTCACTCAAAGTCTCAAACTACGACAGCTCAATTTTCCCTACTATAAGATTACGATCTTAGACATATATGAGATTTAGATGATTCTCTCTTTTTTCTATAATGGAGGGTACAGAGCCTAGGGGTGAAAGAACCTCACTCTCATGTCGTCTAGACCTGTAGGTTTATCAAAAAAAGCAGTAATCGTCTTCATGAGTAGCAAGCCAAGGTCTTTAAAGACAAACTATAGATGCAGTGCGTACATGATCATATAATGCTTATTCCTTGGATCAAAACCTCCCACATCTCTTAGTTGCTCTAAAACCACCATAGAGTCCACTACAAAAATAAGACTTCCAATATTCACATTGAATTCGGAAACCTTTTATAATCACTTAATCCATGTTAATCCTATAATAGAATTCTTCACTATTTTGAATTCTGCACATTCAGGTTTCGGGCTTCACTTCATTCAAGTCGAGTATCCAAACTGAAAACATTCCACTAATGGAAGCTTACAAGACCAATTGGTACAAAAGGCCTACAAGTGTTGTTGAGGGTGTTAGAGTAACTCACTACTCATTTATTATTAGCTTGATTCTAGGAGTGATTTACTCTATTATATTTAGCTTTACTCTAAGTTAGGTTCGTATGTAGTTAACTATCAAGTAGCCTATATATACAGGCTTTTTCTATGTAATCAAATAATCCCATTCACATTTAATACAAAATCAACATTTCATTCAAGTCATTGCATTACTTCCGAGCTTTACAAGAGACACTACGGGATAAGTCCTTAGCATGATTCCGACACCAAAACATTAGGGTAGTTTGTGTAGTTGCCTTAGACCCTATCCTTTAATTAGGATAGCCCAACAATAATACATAGAGATATTATAAATACTTATATTGTTCGTATAATATTGTATTATTTACTTGTTATTGTTGGGTATACGCCCTTTAATTAAGCCTATTTAGACTAGGGTTGAGTCCCTTTTGATAGTCCTGTAGAATACCTAGCTCGGTGGAGGAATTTTCAAGGGTAGTCAATTGGACACCCTTAGTTTAGAATGGCCCAAAAGAGGGGCATGTGTGATGTGTCCATGTCTATTTGCACCCCTTTGCTCAAATTCAAGGGATTAGTATAGCTAAACTGTCAAAACTTCCTTTCTTATAGATTTGATTCTGGCCCCAAGACAAAACCTGAGCGTTTGTCGAAGAGAACTTGAGATAGATTTAATCGTTTAGGTGTAACCGGCACTCCCTTTCTCATCATGATCATGAATAAAGATTCAACTCCTAAAACTAGTGAGGAAACACCGTGTTGCAATCACAGCTGAATTGTTGGAACAACTTATGAAGAAATTATGCAGAATCCCAAAGAGAAGTGGCTAGGCTAGATGCTGAGTTATAGAATATGAGAACTGCTCAAGCTCAATTTGTTAGGGCTAACCTCTTGAATACCAACCCTCAAGATACCCTGAAGGTGAAGCTCAAGAGAACAGAGTTCAAGCACTCCTCTAGTGGTGCCACCACCCCCTCCAATTAACTTTGCTGCCAGTGGCAAATTTAGAATTTTGGGTTATTGGGGGCAATTGACATATTCTAATTGACATGCATAATATTTAGTATATTCCATATCTCTATCAATGAGAATTTATGAGAAAAAAAAACAAGTTGTCAATTTTTAGATATAAATAGTAACCAAATTGAAAATTTTAAATGAATGTAACTTGATTTAGTAAAGAATTTTGGATTTTTTAAATGTACAAATATTAAAAGTAACAAATTTTATTATATCTTGATTGAATCTAAGTATTTCACTACAAGAGAATGAGTTATCTGCATTTGCACAATGTAGACACAAAAGGTCACAATACAAATAAAGAACAAAATTTGCGTCTATACACAAACGTAGGTAAGCAGACGCAGTAAGACTCAAATCAGATATTATTTTCTGCATGTATGCAAACGTAACTTGTAGACACAAAAATTGGTTGGCACATATTAGAGTCTTGCATCCAAACCTAAAATGCAGACACATATATAATTGCTTCTGCTATGCAGATACAACATTTTATTTTATTTTATTTTTGTATTTTATTTGCATCTGCAAAAAGTAGATGCAGATAATAAAATTGCAAGCACAAATGTTATAAATAATTTAATTATTTTATTTTTTAATTTTATACTTGTAATACCTGCTTCAAAATAATTTTTTATATTTAAATCCAAATTTTATATAAATAAAAAATATATTATGCAAAAATCATCGTAACAATATTATTTACAATAAAATAATAAATGAAAAAAAAAACATAAATCTAAAATTCTCATTTGTAAATCATAAGTCTTTGTCATCTTGAGCTTATTCGTCAGCCTGACTGAGGTGCGAAGGTTCGGATGTAGGAGGTGGAATCTAAAATAATCAAAATAAATATGTTATAAGTTATACTTAAATTAATATGCATATAAGTTAAAACTCTAATTAATTAAATATGTTAAAACTCTAATCAAAATAAATATGTTATAAGTTTTACTAAAATTTATATACATAAAGTTAAAACTTTAATTAATTAATTTGGATAAATTAAGCAAAATTTTCAAAGTTTTTAACTTAAAAGTAAAAGTTTGGCCTAATAACCTAACCATTGAACCAAATAGATTTCTGTTTTAAGGTCTTATTTATCCCTACGGTCGTGGTGGTAATCCTGGAATCAACAAACTTATATTTGACTTTTTTGCCCCCCGAACCCAAGCTTTCAAAGTATTTGCTTTGAAACTCAAAGCTTTGCCTACTATCCTAACCATTAATCCAAATAAATTTATATTTCTTCTTACAAGTCTTATTTGTCCCCATGGTCATTTTGGTTCTCCCGGAATTCTAAATGGACTTGTATTTGACCGTTTTTCCCCCAACCCAAACTTAATAAGTTTTTTGACTTGAAACTCAAAGCTTGGCCTAATATCCTAACCGTTGATCAAAATAGATTCTCATTTCTTCTTGCAAGTCTTATTTGTCCCACGGTCATGCCGATACTCTCGAAATTCGAAATGGACTTATATGTGACCGTTTTACCCCCCCGAACCTAAGTTTTCAAAGTTTTTGCCGTAAAACTCAAAGTTAAGCCTATTACCTTAACCGTTGATCTAAATAGATTTTTGTTTATTTTTACAAGTTTTATTCATCCCAACAGTCATACCAGTACTTCCAGAATTCTAACTGACTTGTATTTGACCGTTTTGCCACCCCAAACCTAAACTTGATAAGTTTTTTACTTGAAACTCAAAGTTTGGCTTAATATCCTAATCGTTGATCCAAATAAATTTATGTTTCTTTCTACAGGTCTTATTCATTCCCACGGTCATTTTGACACTGCCGGAATCCTAAAAGGGGTTGTATTTATCCGTTTTATCTCCCCCCCAACCCAAACTTGGCAAGTTTTTATCTTGAAACTTAAATTTTGGCCTAAAATCCTAACCATTGATCCAATTGTATTTTCATTTCTTCCTCTTGGCCTTATTCGTTCCCACAGTCATGCTGGTACTCTTGAAATCTAAACTAGACTTTTATTTGACCATTTTTCTCCACTAACCCAAGTTTCAAAGTTTTTGTCTTGGAACTCAAAGTTTGGCCTACTATCCTAACTATTGATCCAAATAGATTTTGTTTATTCCTAAAGGATTTATTCATTCCCACAGTTGTGCTAGTACTCCCAGAATCTTAAATGGATTTTTATTTGACCATTTTGTCCTTAAACCTGAAACTTTGCAAGTTTTACCTGGAAACCTAAAGTTTGACCTAATATCATAACCGTTAATCTAAATGAATTTTCGTTTCTTCTAACATGTCTTATTCGTCGCTGCAGTTGTGTTAATACTCCTGGAAGCCAAACTGGCCTTGTATTTAACCCTTTTGCCCCTCAAATCGAAACTCGGCAAGTTTATGCCTTGAAACTCAAAGTTTGGCATAAAATCCTAACCGTTGATTCAAATGGATTTTCATTTTTTTCCAATAGGTCTTATTCTCCCCCATGTTCATATCGGTACTATAATCCTAAACGGACTAGTATTTGACCGTTTTGCCCCTAAGCCTAACTTGGCAAGTTTTTGCTTTGAAACTCAAAGTTTGGTCTAAAATCTTAACCTTTTGGTCCCCCAAACCCAAACTTGGAAAGTTGTTGCATGTAAACTATAATAAATTAAAACTTTTTCATTATGAAAATAAAATTAAAAGAATACATACCAAAGATGGTTGAGGTGGCGGTGTTGGAAGGGTGAATGTGCTCCAGCTCTATCCTAATTAATTCATGTTCAAGAACCTTCTACTCTAGAGTGAATCCCAAAGGCGATGAAGATGTAGCATAAGTCTTAACGAAGTTATAAGTAACAGACCCTACAACTTTACCTAGTACTTGCTGGAAGTTGATACAACCCCTAATGCCGTATGTGAAACCCTTCTTCTTGTTATCTACTAGCTTAACAAAAAGAGCTGGGTCACTCACGGGGGCCTCAGCAAGTGTAATAGCACTATCCTGCTGGCTGGTGCTAGATTGCCTCATCTGCACTACATTTAAAGCCTTAAACTTCTCCTGCAAATAAAAACCAATTATGTATGTAAAGTACAAAAACAACTATGTAAAACAAAAAAGACAAATAATACTAACACTGATGGCCTTTGACTTCATGTCAACAAAGTCACTAAACTTTCTCTTATGAGTACAGTTGAAAACCTCAATAACTTTAGGTTCTCGACTCAATTCTTTCTGATGTACAAAATTTTTTAAACAATATTAGTTCAAATGGATATAATACAAATTTGACTAATATAACTAAATAAAATATTACTAACCAGTCGCATTACAAGAAATTACAGTAACTGCATCTATAATTTAGTAGACTCAGATAGGCAGATGCATAAAAATTGAATAAAAAAATTAATCATAGACGTAGATATTATGATGCAAATGCATTTACTACTTTAATTTTAACTCCAATTTTCATCAAAATATCTACGTTTGTATTATTATTATCTGTGTCTGCATAGGCAAACGCAGATAAAAAAATAATTTTTATTTATAATTATGTGTATCTGCGTCTGGCTAGCAAACGCATATAATTTTCCCTAAATGTAAACCTAAATTACGAATTTTTTTTCTCATTCCCTGTTTCCTCTACAACGAAGCTTTCTTTCCATTTGAAAACTTTCAACCTCCAAACTAGTCTCCCAAATTGAAATTTTGGTCAAACTTTGTACTAGTTTGCCTTGGAATTTACTGAATAGTTAGGGTTCTTCCACTCCCAAGTAAGTGATTTTTTGATATATAAATCTTAGGTAAGCTTGTTTGCCCTTTTATCTTCTGAAAATGTGATTGCTTAAGGTAGTTATTGGGTTAGGGGTCTTATGGTCATGAACATCATCTTGGAAAGTTGGGTATGTTAGATTACTTAAGATAGTAACTGATTTTCGAAAGTAAGCTTATCTTTCTCCTTAATGCCAAACTAATAACACTGACTCATCTTTACTTTTAATATTGTTCCTTTATTAACTTGGACTATTTGGCCTTGGCATTCAATGAAATGGGTTCAGGCTATGTATGGGATTTGCGGCAAAGAAATTGCTTTCTGACGGATTTGGCTTGAAATTTTGGTGCCTTTCGGAACTGGGTTTATGGGATTTGTGTTCCTTTTGCTTATACATGAGAGTTTATTTCAACTTTAAAGAATTGGAATTCATTTCTTTGATGGGTTATGGTATACATTTGTATTTGTCAATTGGGTAGAGTTCGCATTATCTTGTAGTTGCTCATAAATGTGTTCATTTAGGCAGTGGTTGTTTTTGACATTGCTTGATTTTCTGATACTTATGCAGTCTTTTGGTTTTATACTTTTTGTTTATCTGACTCGGTCATCATGCTTATTGTGCATCGTTCTATTTGTGTTATGGCCACAATCTAATGTGTAATGTCTAAGGTGTTATTATTAGTTTCATTACACCAGCTTTGCTCCTTGTATTGTTTCAAGTTATATCTATAGTATTTATAATTTATAGCTGATTTGATATCTTTTAACTGGATTGTAGTAGTTCACTGTGGCTTGTGTTTATGTTCTAGTTTTAAACCATCAAGATTTTATTTCACGTTCACATTTTCATGTTAGTACTCAAATTTAGCTTATTTGCTTGAAATTGTGGAATAACGTTCATGCTTGATAATGGTTATAAGTAAAAGGTCTCAAAATATATTATTTTTGGCTTTTAGTCTCAAAAGTATATTATTTAGACACACATAGGAAATTTGTGAATCATTTTTCTTAGAATAGTTGGGAATTAGAGTTAAGATTGTTGTTTTGATGTACCTATGAATTTTTTGAGTACGTTTCCTTTATTTGGCATTTATGGGAAGAAAGTGAGATATTCATGTAATTTAGAATATAAATTTGGCAAAGTAAAATTCAGTTTTTGTCTAATAAAGTTTGATTGTTTAAATGTGGTCCTATAGATAGTAGATTTCTAGTAGTTAAAGTTTGATTGTTCTGAATATTTGGGAAGAACTAGTTTGCTCATAATAGTCGTTTAGCCTTTTAGGCTTCTGTTGTTTCGTGGTTAGTATTTGACATTTTGAACTGAGATATCATATTGGAATATCAAATTTAGCAGTAGTATTGGTTAAGTCTAAGTCATTTCCCTTAATCTTCCTTTGGTGCAACATTATAATTCACTGAAGCTGTAGATAGTTTGGAGAACAGAAAAAGAAACTATTTTGCTTTCTGGGTTTGCTTTCTGTTATTGCCTTATAGTGAAAAGGTGAAGTGGGTTCTGGTGAAGTTAATTTATGGTGTGATTGGTTATCAACTAGTATATATTATGTTATGAGAATAAAAAAAAAGGTTGAGTATTTCATGTGATAGCTAAGAGAACAATTGGGTAGTAATGGACTTTTGGCAATTTTCGAGATAAAAATTCTTATGAAGGCCATTTTTTGTGTGTATGCAAAGTATTGATGAATAATCCAAATAAGATAGATTGCTGGTTTTGGTGAATTATGTTTTATCTCATTCTCAAAGTACCTTTGTTATTGATTTGGACTTTGGATAAGGATTATGGTTTGAATTTAATGCACACACATGTCAGTCTAAATGTGTTAAAGCTTAGTATTTCAATTACCTCTATTGACCTTTTGACTTTGAAATAACACCTCTATTCAATTTTTTGTTTATTGAGATGTGGTGTTATTAGGTTGTTAAATATTTTTAGCTTGTTATTACACTATCATGCTTAGAGGACGTCATATCACTACAAGAAATTATAATAACTGTTGCATTTCGATCAGGGATATGGGATTTTCTTTTAAGTGATTAGGTAATAAAAGAAAGTCATTATATATTTAAACCAACCTATGAAACTTAAACCTTGTTAGTTGGTCGAATTATTGTTTATGTTGCTTTAGTTGTAAAGGTTTTAGATGGGTATAAATTTGGTTTACTTTTTTTTTTTTTTCCTTCCCATTTTCAGTTGGGTACTATAGATGCACAAGCTAGGTTCTTGTTGTTGTTATTTTTGTTATTTTTTTTTCCCCCTAATTTTTCCAATTTTCATTTGGGACTTATTCTTAAACTTAGACTTAGTATTTTGGGTTAAAGTTTACTTCTTGTTCATTACATAGTCTTGTTTAGAGGAAGCTGTACCCCCCTTCGAGGATGTCCTGGAGCTTTATCATCTCCATCTACAGTATAAGCATCATCTCTATCTACTCTAACAGCTTAAAGGCACCATTTTTTGCATCAAACATCACTCTGGTTGTGTATTTCTTTTGTAAAGAGATATGGGATTCTGGTGCAGGCCTTGTTGTAGTGGCATTGATCGTCATTTATCAAAGGAGACTCAAAGTTTTAGCCGCGCATGAAGGTGATTTCGATAGCTGATAGAGGTCAGGTTTTGGTATGTTAATTGGGAAAATGATTTTGATAGTGCAGAAGGTCCATGACGGTAGTAGGGCCAAAGAAAAAATATATGATGTGGACTGTCTATGACAACATGGCAAGAAGCAGGTCTTGGTCGTGAAGATCCATTAAAAATTCTTGTTCTGTAGGTGGTTTGGAAATTCCCTAATTTGCTTGATTGTAGATTGTAGTTCGAGAATTGTGGTGGTAGGAAACACAATCATCCATGGTTCCCACGGATGATGCTAATGTTGAGTCTGGATTTGACCAGGTTGAAGTGTCATCTATATGGCTGGCCTGCAAAGGACAATCTTTTTTACCTATGAAAACTTCGATTTCCAAAATCAGTATATATTTAGAGAATAGAAGCTGAAAAGCTATAAAGAGTATGAGTTGTAGAGAATAAAACTATTTTATTTTAAGCTTTTAAGCTGCATTATATAGGAGTTATGTCCATTACAATAACAATGACGTTAGTCACAATAATAATGGTGTCCATTTTAATATTAATGGTGCAAATACAATTCAGATTAGTCTGTTATACCTTAACCATGCCACGTGCAATAATATTATGGGATGGGCACAATTTTGTATTATTAAGTAATTATCCTTGTATTATCAAAAAAATTAAAAATTATGAAGGATTCAAATATCGTTTATGTATACTGAAACTTGAAGAAAATGAAAAAAAAATGTAAAAGAAAAAGACATATTGAAATTAGTCTATTTTTTTATAGATTTAATGACTAATTTAGATGATTGGGATTATTGGCTAATTATGTCTCAAATAAGAGAGTTATGTACCTAATTTGATAGTTTATGGGGTTATTGCTAAACATGTCATAGTTTATGGGGGGTAAAGTGCAATTGACACAAAAAAAGAAAAAGGAAAGGAAGTGAGTTGAGAGATATCAAGGAAATCTTAAAGACATGAAGCCGTGACATCCCTAGTCTTCTACTTTTTGTCTTATTTTCTAGTTTACTTGTAATAGCTATTTCATTTATGCTTTCATTTACTTTAGTTAGCATGAAGTAGTTGTGTTTTATGGTTACAATTGAACTCATGTAATCTACGTTGCACTTGCTTTAAATTAATTTATGCTTTGTTTTCAGTTATTTACGTTTGGCTTGATCTTAATGCTTCTATTTGCTTGATCACCAGTTAGACTGATTAGGAATCCTTAATTTAGCTTGGAAAAGTGAATTCAGTGCTAGCTTAAGACAAACTAGCCTGTGATTGTATATTATTCATCAAATTGGATAATCTAATTTGTTAAAGAGATAGGAATATACTCATAGGTAACCAAAATAGAGTGGCTCTTAATGAATTTGTCTTAGTCTAGTTTACATAGGAATATAGTGAATTAACTAAGGGAAATATATATTATTATAAGACATAGGAATATGCTTGTAATAGGTTAAGAACTTTAGGTTAATAATTGAGGTTATTGTATAAATTAAGTAGAAGTAAGGAAAATATAGGTGAAGTGTGAGCGATATTGTAAACCTAGGTTTAGTTTAATTATAACAAATTTATAAAATTGTAAATTTAGTTTAAGAAAACCATCAAACATGAATCCATTAGTTTGAATAAAATTAAGTTGCATCAATATTAGTACTTAGTATTATCGTAGTATAATTTCTCATGGAAACAATTTCTACTTTATCACTGCATTACTTGAAAACGAAACACGCGCTTACATCACATAAAAAGAAAATGAGTCCTAGTATTTACTTTTTTATAGAACTTTATTGTTAATTTATTTCTTATTACCAACCTCAATTTTATTTTATTATTAATAAAATAAAAAGAAAATAATATATATATATATATAAGTTATATTGAATTTGAATTTTAAATAAAACAAGTTTAGTTTTTTCATGATGTGAACTTTAAAAAATTTAAATATATATGAATTTAAAAGATAAATTCAACTTTTAAAAAAAAATATATATTTCTTTTTTTGTTTATTGGTTGAAAAATATGAAAAGGAAGAATGGTAACATTTTATTATTACTGTAAGTCTTTATTCTTTTATTAATTAATATATCATAAATTCATTTACTCTTTAACAGGTCAAAATGGTAAAAATATACTAATAAGAGTTAGGTGCAGGGGTAATCAAACCTTAGAGTAGGCAATCTTTAGGAAAGTCATCTCAATCACAACAGAGCTCGAGAAATTAATTCCATTTGTTTCATAAAGTTATGATATGAGTTTTTTTGTAGAATATCACTAATAAATTTAATTAATTAATTTAAATATTTTTATTATAGATAATGTAGAAGAAATTAAAAATAAAAATCGAGGTTGTTATTAAGAAAATAAAGGATGGAAATAAAAAAAAAAAAGTATTATGACTCATTTGAAAAGTGAGAAAGTATGGTAGAAAAAAATAAGTATTATGACTCATTGGAAAAGTGAAAAAGGAAAAAAATAAGACTTTTTGGTATTTTGAAGATATAAAAATGAATTTTTATAATTTTACTCTAATTATTTTTATGACGCTATTAACTTTTTTATCTATTAAGGGAGGTGAGTGTTAGTGTTATTTCAACAAATCTGAAGGTTTAATTTACTCAAAGAGAATAAAATTTCCTGACACCCAAAAGAAAAATAGAAAGATAAAAAAAATAAATAAGAAAGAAAAGTTTTAGTGAAATAAAAGGAAGAAAGGGCCGGGTTATACGAAGAGGTCGGCCCCATTAGGGGAAACCATTTGCCGCGTTTATTGGAAGATAAGAGTGACAACCCCATATGGGATTTTGGTATTTGTTGCTGTGATCAGATGGATCAAAATGACGTCGTGGTCTAGGAAAACTGCACTGCTCATCGCCAAGTGTATTCGTAAACAACAACTTTCTACTGCCGGGTAACAAATACTGCTTTCAGATCTCGTTTTTGTTTCGTCCTTCTTGATCGATTTTGTTTTTTTTTTTTTATTTTTTAATTGGATTAATGTGAAGAGGGATTGGAAAGCGTACAAAAAACAAGTTTGGAAAAAGCTCCAAAAGGAAACCACGTGAATTTGACATGTACGTACCCATTATTATTTTTTTAATTTTATAAATCATCATTTTTAATTTAAGTTGATTATATTCATTTTATTATTTTCTCATATTCATATACATTAGGGACGTGATCGACTTTGACATAGACGACGACTATAATCAACCAGAGGTGCCCGCTTGAGGATGAGGTTAAACAAGTAGAAGACATAACAGATTTCTTGTATAGTTATGACAAGCCCATAAATACGACGTTAACCAATTATAATGAACGAAAGGTTTAATTATTTCTTTCTTCTTTCCTTCCCTCCTTCCTTCCTTCCAGTTAAATTGTTAAATTACTTTATTTATTTATCACATTCTAAAATCAAGAAATTTTAGGGCATGGATTTTGAGATGACGAACTATATAGGAGACCGTTCTTGTTACGAATGTGGAATTTGGCATCATGTCAACTTTAGAGCAATATCTAGATCTCTTTGTGCTTCTGATCCTAATCATGTTCCCCAGCTCTTTTTCACGGAACAGCATGTTATAGGCCACGTCATTATAAGGTCACTTCGTGCTGTATACTCGATCGCAATGAGGCATCAAAATCCTCTTGGTATTATCAACAACTATGTTAGAAATTTCATATGTGGGCTGCCATTAATTGTATAGTTTTGTTTTAATAATAAAACGGGCTTAAGGTTTGGTCCAATTGAGACATGCTAGTAAAAGCCCATATAGTTTATGTGATTATTTGGGATAGGGTTAAGCACACTTCTTATCTGATTAGATATTTTATATGATTAGATGTGGATTGACATTAAGTGTAGGCTGAGTGACTTTAGGAGTCTTTAATGGGAGGACTCTTAGAGTTTTATCTAAGATTAAATAGCTAGATCCCTTCTCCTCTCTCAAAATGCTTATCTTGTCCCATTAAAAGCTGCCAGAAAATACAGAGAGTACGGAGAGGAAGACCTGGCTATATATACATTCTAGTGAGGCATACTTTTTTGAGGTTCTATATATCCATTCCTATGGCTCAGGATAAAACATGTCTAAACCTTTGGCATGAAGGATACTGGGGAAAAATCTTTTGTTCTTGGTGTTAAGATACACCGAAATAAATCTCACCCTTGTTAGGTCTTCTCTAGTAAACCTATATTGATATAGTGTTGTATAAGTTCAATATGTATAAATGCAAGACTGGGGATGTGCTTATTGTCAAGAGTGACAAGTTTAGTTTAAATTAGTGTCTCATTAATAAGTTTCAGAGAAAGTCTATGAGAAATGTGTTTCATGCTAGTGCAGTTGGAAGCTTGTATGCTTTGGTTTGTACTAGCTCTGACATTACTTTTGCAGTGGGAGTTTTTAGCACAGTTAAACCCAGGATCAGAACTTAAGTTATAAAGTATTTACAGAGAACTAAAGTTTTTATGCTAATGCATAAAATGATTGATCACCTTCAATTAATTGGTTGTCGTGATTCTTACTTTGCTAGTGCAAAGATGATCTTAAATCCACTTCAGGATATATTTTGATGTTAATTTTGGGAGTTGTATCTGAAATTATTCTAAGCAAAAGCTTCTTTCACTATACAAGCATGATATGTGGTTGAAGAACATGATAATTTATCTTTGTGTGGTTGTCTCGATTTTAAACTGCTTAAAATCTATAATAACAATAGTTCTACCGTGTTCTTCTTAAAGAACAATAAAATTTCTAGTGCATCGAGAGGCTATGACATTAGATCTTATGAAAAAAAAAATGAGACATTGTATTTGAACATATCGATATAGTAAACTGTTGGCAGATCCTTTAACCAAGAAACTTAAGATTGGGGTTTTCAAAAGTCATGTTGATAACATGAGTATTGTGGAGTCATTTGATGTTTTTTGGTTAGTGGGAGTTTCCTTTGTTTTGTTCAAAGTTAGCATATTATGTATCTATTTTGTGACCTAAGTTTTACTTACATTCTTGTTGGATGATATGTTTTATTAATAAAAATTATAGTTATTTTCATTATGATATGATTGATATTATATGTACACATATGGTTATTTATATATGACATGTCATTACATTAAAATCTTAAAAATTTGTGTTTGTCTTAAGTGTGACGGTTTTTGTCAATTTGGAGGTATATCTCAAATGACACTAATTGGATATCTCGAGATGGTTGTTAAGACATACAAGCTTAAAATTAAGCTTAAGTGATTCTAATGCTTTGGAAAGCATCTAGTTTTAATGAAATCACCTGGAGGACCGACAATGAAAATAACATATGTTGATCACATTTAGATGTTATTTTCTTGCTACACTATCACATCTAAATCCATTCCAGATTAGGTTGTTGGCATTTGTAACCATGGATTGGTCATGTTGTTTAAGTGGCACAATGATTGCCATGTTCGATGTTAATAACTTAATTGGGTTGGATTGTTTAAAGTACGTTTCTAGACCAAAGTTTTTTCTTTTAAAATTGTGACCACATAAAAGTTATACCTTGCCCGAAAGTCGTTTTCTAAAAATATGTTTTTCAAAATTTTCAAACTACAATTAATGTTGCCTAAATGGGAGAATGTTAGAAATTTTATATGTGAGCTGCCATTAATTGTATAGTTTTGTTTTAATAATAAAACGCGCTTAAGGTTTGGTCCAATTGAGACATGCTGGTAAAAGTCCATATAGTTTATGTCATCATTTGGGATAGGGCTTAAGCACACTTCTTATCTAATTAGATATTTTATCTGATTAGATGTGGATTGGCAGTAAGTTTAGGCTGAGTGACTTTATGAGTCTTTAATGGGAAGACTCTTAGAGTTTTATCTGAGATTAAATAGCTAGGTCCCCTCTCCTCTCTCAACATACGTATCTTGCCCTATTGAAAGCTGCCAGAAAATACAGAGAGTATGAAGAGGAAGACCTAGCTATATATGCATTATAGTGAGGCGTGTTTTTTTTTAGGTTCTACATATCTACTGCTATGGCTCAGGTACGCAAACTTTATTATTAATGTGTTCTAAATTCATGTATGAGATCCTGTATAATTATTACAAACCAACCCTAGCTGATTTAGTTTATTATATTAATTATTGATGTTCTCACTGTTTGTTGTTTCATTTTACCAACTAGATGATCCAGATACTATTTTTTTAGGTTAGTAATTAATTGGCGTTTGACTCTGTGGCATACATATATGTTGCATTGCAGTTGACATTATGGACAAAGTTACTACTGGTTGCGGGTTTTTGATATGGTACAATCTATCAGAGAACCAAAATTCAACAGCAGAAACACAATAATAAGAATTGATTCACTAATCAAGAGCAGATATACTGAGTTTACTTCAAATGAAGTTACAGGGAAGCCATAAACATAGAGAAGAAGGAAATTGAATGAGAGGCAAACAGACTTGGTTGAGGAGAGAAGAGAAGCTACAGAAGGAGAAAACTACCGGAATTGGTCATCTTTCATAATCCCCAGTCTCTCCTGCTCCATCATATATGTAGCTATCAAGTAGAAAGAGTATGTCCTTACTTCTAAGCTAAGTATCTAAATAGCCACATGGGAGCCCATATATTTTGTGAGGTGTCCCTTTCTTTATGTCATGCTCACTTGGGTCAGCTTGTGAGGTCTTTAATTCATATCATTTTTATACCAAGAGTACTACATATCATCCACCAAAAAGTGACTTAACTAGCGGGCATTAATAGCACATAACACCCTCTGGAGAGTTGAGAGGTAATTATTCAAAGAGGATAGCTATTATCTGTATGCTTTAACTTTGAATGTCTGGGTTATAAAATTAGTACGTTGTTTCTTACACCGCGTTATTATATTGGTTGATTTTAACTCTTAATTTCTCTTTTCCTTTTGTTTTCGTTTGTGTAATTTATGTATTCTTTTGTGTTTTTTTTTAACGAATCATTTATAAAATAATAATCATATTGGTCAATTGTATTGTTTATTTCATAGCTTTATTATGCTTTTTACTGCAAAGGGGTTTACTTACATCACATCTCTAGGATTTTTTGCCCTGCCTATTTAATTTTTACCATTCTCTATACTAATACCAAGGTTTAGTCGTTAATACTTTGATTTTTGCTACAACCGTCTTCTATCATTTGGGTGTGGGCATGCTAGAAAAACTTGAAATTATACATATAATATAAATTTAAGATCTATAAGGACTAGAATAATATGCCACTTAAAACCACTGAAGATTAATATTCGATGTCTGAGGATTATTTTTCATTATGTTACTCAATGTCGGCACTTTGCCACCTTTATACCATTGTCAAACACGTAATGATAAATTTTCAAAATCAAGATCTTAGGCAAGCTCGGTGGAGGGTTTACAAGATAATGCCAATTTTAGAAAAACTTTGACTTGAAAATATTATTTATATCATTAAGCGAGGTACTAAATATCGTATTGGGTATGTCAAAAGGGATTTGTGTTAGATGCACATCATATCGTAGAATGAGGGAATATTATCTAAACATGCAGCGTTCTATTGTGGTTTGGTTGTTCTGAATACCATTGTAGGATCACTGTAGTGGAATTCTCCTATGAACAACATGTGAATCTTAGTTCACCATCTTATACTTTATATGATGTAAATCCTGACTAGAGGAAATGAGATTTCTATCTTTTGGTTATATAATATCATCTTCAAGGAACAAATCGATTCAGTTTCCACATACATGGAAATGAATCACATATACATAAACGAAAGCTTGTAGTTTTGGTGGAAACGGAGCTAATTCTACCGTTTCCAATCGAAACGGATCAACACAAAAGTAACAAAATTCCAAAATTACAGGTTTGTAGGTACGAAAAGGGGAAGAAAAAGAAAAAGCAAAAGAAGAAAAATTTGAAAAAAAAAAAAAAAGGCAGTAGATAATTGAAGGAATAGATACTCTTCTGTTTTTGAAGAAGATGATGGGAGAGCAAATTTGTACTTAGTATGAGTGAAAGAGACGATTCTCTTGCAGGAGCTGGAGTCAATCGGGTGTGAAGTTCCACTGTTGGAGACGAAGTTGAAGAAGAGAGAGTTCCAGACTTCCAGTTGCAGAGTCCAATTACAGAGGCGTTGCTGGAGAGAAGAGGCAGAGACTAGAGAGAAAGGTGTGCATATATCTACTCAACTCAACTCAACTTAACTAAGCTTTAAAATCCCAAACTAGTTAGGGTCGGCTATATGAATCATTTTCCTCCATTCGCATCGATCCAAGACAAGATTTTCATTAATTCCTAGCACAGCCATATCTTTCTCGATGACTGCCCCCCATATAAGTTTCGGTCTCCTATTTTCCCGTCTAACACCTGGCACCTGGACCAAGTCACCTTGCTTAACTACTGCATCCATTGGCCGACGTTGGATGTATCCAAACCAATGTAGACGATTCTCCCTCATTTTCTCCTCAATAGGTGCTACTTCCACCTTCTTACGAATCTCCTCATTCCTTATTCTATCATTTCTTGTATGTCCTGTCATCCATCTCAACATTCTCATTTCAGCTACTCCCATCTTATGCGAATGTTGCTTCTTAACTGCCCAACATTCAGTACCATACAACATAGCTGGTCTCACTGCTGACTTATAAAATTTTCCTTTCAATCTATTCGGGATTTTAGGATCACATAAAACTCCCGAAGCACTCCGCCACTTCACCCACCCTGCCTTAATCCTATGGTTTATATCATGCTCAATTGCACCATCTTTTTGTATAAATGACCCTAAATACTTAAACACATCCTTGGTAGGGATTGTTTGACCGTCTAAAATTATATCATTCGGGCCTCCTCTAGTTTCACTGAAATTACACTCCATATATTCAGTTTTTGTCAGACTCAATCTGAGGCCTTTAGATTCTAACACGTTCCTCCACATTCCTAGTTTAGAATTTAAACATTCCCTAGTTTCGTCTACCAACATGATATCATCAGCAAACAACATGCACCATGGAGCCCTATCTTGAATATTATAGGTGAGTTCATCCATGACTAAAGCAAGTAGGTAAGGACTTAAGGATGAAACTTGGTGAACACCTATCGTGATCGAGAACTCTCCAGTCATACCATCTACAGTCTGCACCCTAGTCATTACTCCCTCATACATATCTTTAATAACTTCTACATATTTAGTTGGGACTTTTTTCTTCTCGAGTACCCACCACAAGACTTGTCTTGGCACCTTATCATACGTTTTTTCTAAATCAATAAAGACCATGTGAAGATCCTTTTTCTTTTCTCTATATTTCTCCATTAATCTCCTAAGTAGAAAAATTGCCTCCATTGTAGATATTCCTGGCATAAAGCCAAATTGATTCTCATATACTAAAGTCTTAGTCCTAAGCCTACGCTCAATCACTCTCTCCCACAGTTTCATTATATGGCTAATAAGTTTTATACCTCGATAATTCAAAGAACTTTGAATATCTCATTTATTCTTATAAATATGGATTAACGTATTCTTCCTCCACTCATCTAGCATTTTATTGGTTACTAAAATCTTGTTAAAAAGGTTTGTAAGCCAAGTTACACACATATAAGGGTGTGCGTATATGTGTGTAATTTTTTTATTTTTTTTTTTCTGTTTTTGTATTTCTATGTTGGGCTGGGTTGGGCTTAAAATTTGTTAATCAATTTTTTTTACTTTTTTTTTTCTTTTCCTTGTTTTGACAAGAAATTCATATATATATATTGGGCTTTTTATTTTAAAGTTAGTTTAATTGTTGAAATAGTGAAAACAAATTAATAAATATTTGTTTATATATGTTTATTAACTTAGAATATTAGTAAATATGAATAAGTTAGAAAATAATTTTAATGTCATTAACCTGTAACATTAGTAAATATGAATTAATTAGATTTTTTATTTATTTCAATTATTATCTATTTTTTTATTGTAAAATTTATTTAAACTTTCAATTATTAGTATTTATTTATAGATAGAATAAACAATGAGGTTTTTATTTTAAAGTTAGTTTAATTTTTAAAATAGTGAAAAAAATAATAAATATAAATTATTTATATATGTTCATTAACTTAGAACATTAGTAGACATGAATTATTTATAAAATAATTTTTAAATTTATTATCGTATAACATCAGTAAATATGACTTAATTAGAAAATACATTTTTTTAATTATTTTTTTCTATTAATTTAATTTATTTAAATTTTCAACTATTGTAATTTATATAATTTCAATTATTATTATTATTTTTTATTTAATTTCAATTATTATCTTTTTTTCTTATCAATTTAATTTATTTAAATTTTTAGTATAATTTAATTAGATTACATGTTTATATTTTTACAGTTAAAAATAAAAGATGGCTTCTTCTTCCTCAAAAGGTAAACAACTGGCTATTGAAGAGCCATGATCCAAAAAGAAAAAGGCTGATGATATTGGATGGTTATATTTTGAAAGAATAGGTGATAATCGTCAGCAAGTAATTTGCAATTTTTGTGAAAAGCAAATTAAGGGAGGAGGTATAGCTCGAGGCAAACAATATTTAGCTGGAGATTATCCAAATGTGGCAAAGTGTGAGAAGTGTCCCATGAAAATTTCTAAACAAGTGAGATTGCACTTGAGAGAGAAGAAATAAGAGAATGAAAAATTGAAAGAAATAAAAGGTGAGATTAGAGAAAATTTAATGAGCGAGACAAGGAGAAGAGCGGGGATTAGAGAAGAAGATATTGATGACACAGATGATGATATGAGCATACAGGAAAAACAAGATCTTCAATATGCAGTGAATTTATCAATACATGATATATCTATAGCAGAACAAGGATATAGGCAAGTTCCACATCCAAGGATGGAGCCTACACGAACTCGAAATTTAAGTCGTACTCAGAGTGTGAAAGAAGGTTTTTGAAAGTTTACTAGGAGAGAAAAAGGCCCAAGCAAAGAAGAGATAGATCCAAGCATATATAGGCAACAAGATGTTTATCAACAAAAGTTGAAAAACATGTGGAATTCAAAAAAGTGGGCAAAGTCAGCAAAACATGCTATTGGAAAATTCTTTATTTATCAAAATATTGCTCTTAACAAAGCACAAGGGCCATGTTATCAGTGTATGATTGATGAAATTGCACGTGCAGGGGTTGGAGTTGAAGGGCCTACTCCTTATGAAATCGGTGATTCTATTTTAGAGGATGAGATAGAGGAATTGAAGGAATATATTGATAAATGGAAGGTTTATGGAGTGACTCTAATGTGTGATGGATGGACATCTATAACCCATTTGTCAATAACAAACTTTTTGATTTATTGTGATGGAAAGACAGTTTTTCACAAATCAATAAATACAACGGGGATTGACAAGGATGCTAATTATCTTTTCCAGTTGATGGATGAGGTTGTTCAAGAGATTGGTGAAAAATATGTAGTTCAAATCATCACAGATAATCAATCCTTATACAAAAGGGCTGCAGAGTTATTGATGGATAGAAGATCACATTTATATTGGACATCGTGTGCTGCACATTCTCTTGATTTGGTATTACACGACTTTGTGAAATTCAAAAGTGTTTCACCTATTCTAGAGCAAGCAAAGAAATGTACAAATTTCATTTACAATCATGGAAAAGTTCTTCATTTGATGAGGCAACATTGTACAGGTGAATTGATACGGCCAGCTCAAACAAGATTTGCCACAAATTATATTGCTCTTGAAAGTCTTCTACAACATAAGAATGGCTTACAAAGAATGATGACTTTAGATGAATGGGCAATGAGTGCATCTAGTAAGGATCCAATTGGGAAGAAAGTTCACCAAACTCTTATGGATTCTAAGTTATGGGAAAGAGCTAAAAAAAATTGTTAGCATACATGCTCCAATTGTAAAAGTACTGAGAATGGTTGATGGTGAGAAATTAGCAACTATGCCATATGTATATGCAGCAATGATAAAAGCAAAAGAACAAATACAAGAAATTGCCCCAAATTCTTGTAAAAAGTATATTGATGTCATTAATGAACGTTGTTGAAAGTAGATAATATCTCATATTCATATACTAGGTAAGTAATGAATATATATTCTAGTTATGTATGATTTTGCTTATAACTTGATATTCTTAACATACCTCTAACTTGTGTTATATTTTCATTTTTTTAAAACAAAATAACATATTACTTGAATCCAGCAAACCAATATAGTGAAAATATTGGGGAACAACCAGAGTTGATAAATGCACTTAAAGATGTGGTTAATAGAATCGAACCAAGCAATACAATAGCTTCTCATGCACTAGCAGAGGTAATAAGAAATGTTCAATAGTATTGAATTTTATCTATACTTGTTGCTATTAAGAATTAACAATTTATTTGTTAATAGGTTAAAATTTTCGAAAAGCCATGCATGGATTTTCAAGTCAACTAGCTGTTAAAGGAAGAGAAAAAACGGATCCAAGTAACTTGATCTTATTTAATAACTTTATTTCATTAATACAATTTTTAGTTAATGGTATAATAGTAATATATTTTTCATAGCTGAATGGTGGTTTTTGTATAGAATGGATACTCCAAATTTAAGAAAGATTGCATTAAAAGTATTGTCACATACAAGTTTATCTAGTGGGTGTGAAAGAAATTAGAGTACATTTGCTCTTATTCACACAAAAGTACGTAACCGACTTAACTATGAAAAACTAGAGAAGCTTGTTTTTGCACAATACAACATGAGGTTGAAATTGAAGCATATTATGAAAGAGAAAAGTAGGGAAAATGTTGATTTCAAAGCAATAGATTTAACCACTATGTTTAAAGATAATGAAGGTCTTTCTGAATGGTTAGATGATCCTAGAGATATATTATTGGATGAATTTGATGGTCATGGCCAACTAACTAGGCCAAATGCTTATTTAGCCATTTTTGCTAATCATTGGTCAGACACACAAGATTAATCACAAGCACATGGTATAGGAACGAAAACAAGAAGAACCCAAATAGCTGATGATGAAGAGTTTGAAAATTTAATGAGAGGATCTCAACATCGTTCTAGGTATATATCTGTTGATACTGAAGAAGATAATGATGATGATAAAAGTGGTAGTGATAATAGTGGTGATAGTGGAGATGGAGGTAATAATGAAGGAGATGGAGGACAATGCAACAGAGGTAGAAGTTCAAGTGCAATATTCTTTACTGAAGAGCAACAATTTAATTATTGTACTCAAGATACTGATCATGGGTATCGACCATTACGTGAAAATGAAAAGCATTATGGTCGAAGGAAAAAAAGAAATAATGAAAGTCAAAAGCAAAATGATGGAGATACAGTGATGGTGGATGCTGAAAGTTTGACTTCAGACTTTTCTTTATTTCATTTAGGTGGAACTAACATGCATAGAGATGATTCTTCAACTTATAGTTCTAGCTATGAATATGGGTCTCAACCATCTAGATATAATACTTCTAATTTCAATTATGGTTCATTATCCTCTAATTATGGCTATGATGCATCTTCTGGATATTATACACAATCTTCATCTTCTCACTTTAGTCATTTTGCTACACAAACTCAGAATTTTGGATACAATATTGAAGATTTTCAAAAATATGTGAGGGAATATAAGACACATTTCTGTCATCACATGAGTTATGATCAGTATTGTAACTATGTTGAACAATACTATCAATTTCCTCTTAGACAATTTCAATATTCTGGATATGCACCTGCTAGACATTCCACAGCTAGTTGGATGTGATTGTAATTTAATATTTTTCTTGAATTACTATGTTTGTGTTATGATTTTTATTTTGATATGTATTTATTAGTATTCTATGTACTAAATTATTCATGTTAGATACTTACAATTACTATAATATGTGTTTTATTATATGTTTCCATGTGTTTCCTAAAAAATTAGCATTTCCATGCCATTTCCATACTGTTTCCCTAATCGTTTCCGTTTCTGGGCTTGTCGAAACAGTCCCTCGAAATAAAACTTTGTTCCTTGATCATCTCTGGTGGGAAAGTTCGAAACTTCATTAAGTTGCAGTGGGGGAATTATCTTGTGAACTACCATCATTCCTCCACTTTTTCTTTCAAAAAGATCTGTAAACAACGTTGCTAGTTATAATTATACTTTTTTATGTTCTCGCTCCCACATCTATATTGCAGGGCAATGAAATTTTTAAAATTTCAACATCCACTAGGTTACTACTTTAGTTTCATCGAAATCCATAACAGTTTTAGCTACTTGCAATAAATAATACTTAAACTGTAGAAATAAATTATCCTTTTGCCTCACATGGAGAAATGGGATTGAATGGCCAAAGTAGTAGTAGTCTAGTACCGGCATAAGCCAAAGCAAAAAAATAATATAAATAGAAATCCTGTTTCAATGTTCTCAAATTCCATCTTTAGCTTCTACTCCTCTATTTCTCTAAATCTAAGTTCCACATATTCCACCATTTACATTGAATAAAGCTCTAAGAACATAGAAGAAAAAATCAAAAACCGGAATAGGGGTTGTAGTATAGATTGTAGATGCATACTGTTGTTCTCTTTCTCATAATTACAGTAGGGGCTGTAGTATAGATTGTAGATGCATACTGTTGTTCTTCTTTCTCAAAAGCTAAGCTAGACATTGATGCTTTGTATGTTGCATATGTATGTTGGTTGATTATGTGTGCTAAATTATTCATGCATATGTTGTAATAAATCTATGTACTATGATGAACTAGTGTATGTCGTACATATGCTTGCTGTGTATTGACTGCATCTAGTCATTTACATGTCATGGAATGTTACATGCTATACATTTCTAGTTTAAGTTTGCTATGATACAATGTTGGCTTTATACAATGTTGTTGGAAATTATTGTTGATATGCATGATAAAGTTTAGCATGGATATGCATATGCATGTTTAGTTGCTGTATTTAGCATACATATATATATATATATAGATATAGCATACTAGATTTATAAATGGAAGTGCAAAATTAGTGATTTGTGGGCACGAGGACTTAGACAAAATTTCTACATAAGAAAGTATATATTAGGCATGTAATTGTGAGAGGAAGCACAGGCTTGGAAGGCAACTAAGCCTATATAACTTACCGGCTTGGCTAGCTGTCCCTGTTTAGGGATGCATAAGTATGCTGCTGCCACATAAGCAACAGAGGGTCACACTCTTGTTGAATATGTGTATTAGTAGCATATGTTGTGCTTATAAGGCCCAAAAATGTAAGTAAGCTAATTTTCTCTTCTTTTTTATCTTCTTCTTCATTCTAGACAAAGAGTAAGAGAGAAAGGCTTGGGCAGAAGCTTTGCAACTCTGGTTGAAGTTGCTAGAATTCTAGGTTGTTGGACAAATAAGTTGCTTACAGATTGCTAAGTAAAATTTTGTGGCTTGAAAGCTGGACTATGTTGCTGGAATTAAGTGGAAAACAGTGAGTTTTGCTGGGCAAAGTGGAAACACAAGTAATGCTTGGTGTAGCTAGTACCAAGTGTGTGTTGGTTTAATGCTTTTTGCATATTTTTATGCATGTGGAAAACTCTTTTTTCCAAAGAAATGGAATTTAAGCATGATGCATGTCTGCTAGAAATGCAGGGAATTTGTATGCTAACTTGTTTGTTACTATTTTTGTGACTTTAAATGCTTAGTTACTACACATGAAATATGGATATGCAATGATTGAGTGTTGCACAGGTTACCTATGGTTTCTAGTATCATAGTTGGGTGCAGGGAATTTGAAAATTGTCCAATTACACACCATGATCAGGTCTGAGGAATAAGGGAGAGTAACTTGCAGTAAAAGTAGCTTACATGTTATATTTTTCATTGGAAAACAAAACTGGAATGCTTGTTGAATTTTCTACTTGTTTATTGCTTAAACTTATGCACATTGAGATTTTTGACTCATTCTTTGTTTTAAATGTATTCCAGATTGAATAGTACATAGGCAAGCCACTAGATATGAGGGAGTTGGGATGAAAACGTGCATGCTAGAGTACTTATGTGTTTTGTGCTGGAAGGTTAGGAATTTATGTTCTATATATTGAATTTTGGAACATGTGAACAGCAAAGTAATTGTTGTAAATAACCCTTGGTAGAAAACTCTGTATCTACAGAAACTTATAGCTACTGCCTTGTAATACTTGTGTACAACTAGTTGAAAATGAATAAAAATATGTTTTGTCTTTTGACTTAACTTGTCTAAATTTATTTGATGAACAATTAGGTAACCTCTATGGAATAAAATGGTAGAATTCAGATAGATTAGGCAATGTCCTTGCATGGTAATACTTAGTGGAAAATGTGGTTGATCTCATAAGATTTGAAGAAGGTAGAAGAAGATTTTTGATAGGAAACTAGTTCCTTCTCATGCATAGGCTCAAAATTATTGAGCCACTAAAATGTTTGCTGGAGTTAGAACTTTGTTTGGACTTTGTAGAACTCTTGTTCGAGTTGTAGTAACTAGAGTTTAAAAGCTTCATTCACATTCCTTTTATCAATAAAAGGATGGTCACTTGTATAAGTTGTTATACTTGTAGACTAGCAGACATGTATCCCTAAGAGCTTCTGCCCTGATTTCCTAATCAGTCTTAAAAACTGGTACAACCGCAAATACAATGACTATCTTTTCATCTCGAAGCCCCATTTCTTTTTTAGGTTATAGTGTATTTTATATAGTTATCAAAAAGAAAATGTATTAAAAATATTTACCTCATTTTTTGATTCACGTCTTGAAAAATGTAGTCTTTTACTATAAGTGAAGCATTCTAAAGTGAGTGTTAAAACTTACAGCATTCTAGCACTTTCTGATTCAGTATTAAGGATATATATTTTTTAGCATCATTTAAACTTTCCAAGATGAGTAGCTATAATTGTAGCATGGCAGCATTTTTTCTATTCTTTATGCATAAATGTCTAAAAAGACTAACCATTTTCTAAAATTATCTAACACTAAATAGCATAGAATAAACAATATCTTTTTATCTTTTAAAGTTTCTGATAATCTATTGCGGACAATTTGTTTCAAACCATGGAAAGAGTATAACTAGTTTAATTTGAAATTGTAAATTTGATTCATTTGATAACAAAGAGTAAAATCAAATATCATAATCAGCGCCTTTTCTCCTCGCCATCTTGTGCTCAGAAAACTAAGAGAAGTGCCATCTGTAGGTCGATCGTGACCAAGTTCCTTGCACCATATAGAGGTTGATCAAATCTACCTATAATAACAATAATAATGATCAGAAATACAAACTATAACAACCAACATAATAATTAGAGTGCCCAAGCATTAATGTTTTTGAGAAAAATATTTAATTTGATTTTAATTATTATTAATTTAAGGTGTGAATGCATAAGTATGATCACTAAGCCTAAAATCTATCAATAATTGTTGGTAAGAACTAAGGAAAGACCTATATGCATTGCAAGATGGAAAGAAAGAAACTCTTATAGGCTTTTCATCAAACAAATAGTGTGCTACATGGCACAGTCCAATTCCAGAAAAATTTGACGGCAATGATGCACCTTACATTTAACATATTCTCCTTGATAACGTGCTCAACCTATCTAAAGGCACCAAAATTTTACCTCCCATAAAAACTTAAATTAAAAACAATGTTTTGATTTTGAATCATTTATCTTATTTGAAGCATTGCATCTTTCCCAAATACTAGGTATTTAGTTTCTCAAAAAATGCATTTCGCAACAAAAGAAAGCTTTGCCATAGATTTGCATGGAACTATGTACCATAAAGTCAAGAACACCAAGCAATTCTTTGGCCAAAGGCCTTAGAAAAATCGATGAATACACCACTTCCATGGAACAATTTGTAAGTCACAGACAGGGCTTGAGATGGCTAGTAAGAAAGTCTCAGGGACAGTGAGAAAGGAAGAGAATATTGAATGGATAAAGGAGAGGGAGCATAACAAAATTGATATTGAAGTGAATTTGGATTTAAGGGTTCAAATCTTGCAAGAGAATGAAGAAGAAATTTTCATGAATGAGAAATGGAAGCAATAGGTTGGTAACTGATTTGAAGGATAAATTGCCTGCATAAGAGAGGGGGATCATAGGTTGGGGATGCAGCAGGTAATTTTAATCCCTTTTTTTTTTTTTAATAGGGTGTTAAATAAATTTTTAGGATAAAGCAGGAGACCATCTCCTACTTTTATATTAGTATACATACATATATATATATATGTATATAATAAAAATTGAGTGTGGAACAACTGGTGTTTAGTGTTAGCTTAGTGAGTAAGCTAAATCAGTAACCGCGTAAGGAGGTAAAGCGTAGAGGGGTTATGTACTCCAAATCATCCACTTTCACCACACACCCACCAATTCATTCTCTCTCCATGATTTTTGGTTTTAGTGAGAAATGAGGTCTTTTGCAGAGAAAGGGTGGGTTTTCATGAGTGCCAAAAACCTAGATTTTCAGTTAACTATAGAAGGCAAAGTGGAAGAAGAAAGAAAGTAGAGAAAAGTGGAAGAGGAAAGAAAGAAATCTGGCATTTCGGGTGCTTTTTGGACTTAATTAGTTAATGAGTTTGAAAAAAAAAGTGTAGCTTAAAGTCTTCAAATAATATCTAGAGAATTTTGTAACCTAGTTTTACGTTCGTGCTAGATTGAAGATGAGCTTCAATTGTTCAGAGGACTTTGTATGGGGTTATGGTCTAATTTAGCTTATGACTTCTGAACAAGAATTGTTCCTAAGATCCTAAGGGTCTAATCTGGTGAGTTCAAGCTCTGTTTCCAAGTTATGTGTAATCTAGGAGTACTGGAAGTCGTTTATGGGAACCAAGAATTGCATATGTGCACCAAGTTTGGTACAACTCTATTTTAGTGAACTTAGAGGCCAAATCAGTGAGAGATGTCTGAAGAAGAGTTGTAGAGGAGACTTAGGAGAAGGTGTTTATGGCTTGGTTGAAATTTATTGAAGGATTGGAATGGTAATTCTAGATGCAGGTAGAGGTAAACCTCTTTTGGCCCTATTTGTGTTCTTGTGTACAAGTGAGTGAGTTCAAGGAAGATTTTTGGAGAAGTTACCGAATATGAAAGGTAGCTAACTTCCTGGAGATGATGTTTGAACTTGGCCTTGCTTCATTTGGTTAAGTATATAAGTTGTGGCTAGAGATAAGGTAGGCAGGATTTTATGTTTACTACATTATGAGTTGTTATTGATTGAATGATCTATTTGATCAACTTTGAATGACTGCTAGATGTTTAATACACGTGTTAGTGTTACTCCTTGATGCATGATTATTATGATATGTGGCTTATGTGAATGGACATCATATGTATATGTTTAAGTGTTAAATTGCTCCTAAGCTGTAAATAGACTAAATTTTATGATGATTTATGTTATTGATGTATATCTTACTCATGTTAGCCTACTACAATGGATCCCTGTCTATTGAGATTATTGAATCTCATCCTTATTTTGCATTAACAATTTCCAAAGGTTGAGTAACTCATGGCAGCAGAGAGTAGTTAATCATATAGCTTTCTCCTTGGAGAGTTTGAGGTTTAGAAAGTAAAAGAGGTAACTTCTTGGAAGTGTTCCGATTGTAATTGTAAGTAATAATGTTTTGTATAATTGTATGCAATACAAAAAATATAATTGAAAAATGAAAATTGTATAATTATAGCTTTTATACTTTATATGAACAAATATAGTTGTACACTATATGAATAATGAATGATTGTAACTAAGACAAATGGAATAAAAGGATAAGTTGAATAGCAAATAAAATACCAAGTAAATAAATTAGTTTATAATCAAGTCGGAAAACCTTGATATTGGAAATGAAATTTAGAAAGGTAACATCTAAATAAAAAAATAACAACTAGACAACTTTGTAATAAAACCAATATATCAATAAGTTGGAGGAAAATGCTTGTATGGCAAAGACCTCAAATTGTGGGTTTGTGGGAGCTACGGTGGGCCCTAGTCTACCTTAGTTCTCATGCCAATTATAGCCCCTAGTTCGGGTGATGAAACTAAAGCAACCTATGCATTGATCAAATATAATAAGAGGTTAGTTTGTGAAAGGATAAAGAATGATGTGAAGTACCCTAATGGTTATGCTTAACTTGTCTCATTATGTAAACATGAAAGAATGCAAAGTTTATGGTGTGAAAAGCCATGACTGTCATGTGTTCATCTAAAGATTATTGCTAATTGCATTCCAAGACTTGATTCTGAAGACAATTTGGGATCTTATTACAGAACTTAGTAATTTCTTCCAAGATATTTGTGCAATTGAGTTTAGTGTACTACATATAGAGAAACTTGATTCAAATACACCTTTGACTCTTTAGAATTTGGAAACTAAGTTAAAACCTGGTTTTTGGAATCCTATGGAACATTTGCTGATTCATTTAACTAATAAGGAAAAATTTGGTGGCCGAGTACAATATCAATGGATGTATCTGTCACATAGAGGTATGACTAGCCAGAGAAATGGATAATCAAATCTCCTTAACCCTTAGTCCAAATCAAGAAATGCATATGACCATTAACAAAATTGGAAGTTACAATGAAGGTTTTATAAAAACAAAATCATTTGTAAAGACTCACATACTAATATGCATAGTAATTTAACTAAAAATTTCAGTGTTTTCTTTTAAATGGAACATGTCGAATAATACAAACATGTTGTACCTTGTTTACACACAACCAGTCAACTACAACAACAATGTACACAAGGAGCTCTGCTCTATTTTACATCATAAATAGTAACAAACTCAACTATCACACAAATTAAAATTTGAAAGTTAAGCCTTAATGTGACTGCAAAGCTCCATCCTTTGGCTTCAAGTAAATGATCTAGAAGGAATAACTTGTTGCAACAATATCTACAAGTGACGTTCTCGTCGATGACATATGCTGGGAACCTGATACTAAAAAAAAATTAAACAAACAAGGGGTGAGTCATAAAGATTCAGTGAGTGAAAAACATACCCAAAGGATACTAGGATCAATCATACATAAATAAAATGTATAGATCAAATAAACTCATATGAACACCAATTATAAAAACAATTCCATTCCACACGTACATAAATGTAGAAATGTAAAATCAAACTAATACAACTTACACAAAAGGTAATATACAAACAATTCAATCAAAGCATCCAAAAAGGTCAATCGGAGTAACTCAGCACCCGCACACTAAATACATATCCTCCTTTGGGCATTTTTGCTCCTGAACACCAAAAATATATATAAACTTCTCACATATCCTCCCAGGGGCTGAGTTACTCGAATACTTTTAATCAAATCAAGTTATCCTAAGTGCACCCAGATTCTATTTCATATAAAAATTAATTTTATGGGCTCTTATTAAACACAAAGTTACACATCAAACACAAAGTTACACATTAAACACATTACAGCTAACACGAGAATGTCAACAATATAGCATTTAATCAATTAATTCAATGATAGTACTAAACATTCACATTTAAAAACTATATGAACATATTCACAAAATACACCGAAACAATTACTTTTAACACACTAGCAACCAAAAAGTAACATTTTCCACTCACAAGACTTAAAGATTTAGTTCATTGTTCCTTCTAGGATTCAAAGGTGGCAATGGTTCAACAATGTGTTTCGGAGCTTAAAATCATAATTTCAAGTGTTACTTAAGTATAAATTTCATGGTTAATTCTATAATTCCTCAACTATATATATATATATCTCTATAATTCCATGCATTCCTTTGAAACTAACCCCTTTTCAGCATTTTAACAATGCAACTTTAATTCCATTTCATGTACATATATTATATATATACACATACCAAGAAAGTCATCATTAATCCATTAATTCAACATTACTCACATTCCAAGCATTAAATTCAAGTTAAGTTAATCATTTAAAGGCAATCAAGAGCTTGAATTCTATAATTCCAATATCAATCCAATCAAGTTCCAAGATTCCTCTTTCCTTAACCTTAACCAACACTTCTTTATTCCTTGTTCTTGGACTTTTTAATCAAATTCAAATAATACCTAACCAACAGGATTTGAATATACCAAGTTTTTATTCATTACATTACAACTAGTTTCTTTTAGGCATTTTGTCACACATCTTAAAGGCATGATTTATTTACATTAGTGTGTATGTATTTATATAAATACACTAAGAAACCAATACAATTCCATCTATTTCCATATGACTTATGTTCTAAACATTAATCTTGAGATTTAATTTGGCTAATCAAAATAACTAAAAGTTTGAATCCTAAAACTCCAACACCGACTTACTCTAAAACTTCCATATTAATTACTCTCAAGTTTCTATTCTTATACTTTTGTTTATGCCTACATAAACCCTACATCTAGTTATCATCAAACAAGAAGGAAATGAATTGAATTACATATATTTCCAATAACAATCCTACCTAATTCAAACTTTCCTCTTACCAATCAATCCTTTAACTCCCACTTTTCTTCCTCTTTGTTCATGGTCCTTAATTCAATTTCACTTAAGCCTTCAACTACAACATTAACCAACAAGAATTCCTCTAACTTAAAGCAATTAAACTAAGAAATCATCTACAATTAAAAATCAACCTATTCCCCTTACCGTGCACCCAAGCTACTGTCACTTTCCAAAAATAGCTACCATACAAAACAGAGGCTTCCACAGCTGAAGGGAGGGATTGGTATGGCCGGCTTTGCAAATAAACAAGCTACAAAGCTTGATTGCCACACAAGTAAGGCTACTTCCCTAAAACAGGGGTTGATTGCCGCCTAAAGAAGCAGAAAACAAGGCTTCAAACTAAACAGGAAAGAGAGAAGGAAAGGTGGAACCTACTGTCCATGGAGTTACACGACCTGACATAGCTAAAATTATAGGAAATCCACCAGTATGCAAGAGAAGGAGCTCGTCCAAGGAAGGAAAAACCAGAATTCTTTAGGATAGGGGAGGCTAGACCAAAATAAAAGAGAAAGAAAATAAGTCGGCCAAAGAGGAAAAAAAAATAAAGCAAAGAAATAAAGAGGGAAAGATAAAAAGTAAAAAACAAATAAATATAAAGTCTTAGTCAAAGTCAAAATTATAAGGTAAAGATATGTATTGTTTGTATGTATGTGTATATACTTTTTATAAAGTTGGTTTATAACATAAAGTTTGTTTGTTTATTTACATATGTGTTTATCTTTATAACAAAAAATTTCATGCTACCTCAAAACTTAACGTTACTATACCAAATGTTCTTAACTTTTTGATACCAGGTTATAACAGTATCCTTTCGAAAGGTAACTTTCAAGTTTCTTGCAATGGTTTATCATTTTTATTACAATTGTATATTAAATCTTATATAACATTCCTCAATATGATGCTGCATAATATGAAAAATAAAGTCCACAACAAAGCACGTGTTGAAGGCTCAATTGTTAAGGCTTACATACTCTACGAGACATCAAATTTTTGCAGCCTTACTTTGCAAGAAATGTGTGTACAAAGATGCGAGAAATAAACCGAAATGATGATGACGATATTGATCCAACTAGCCGAGTGTCTATATATTTTTTTTATCCTAATAAAACTATTTAACATGCTTGGTCTAAGGTGCTAGAAGATTATGAGTATAACAAAGCAGTGATATATTTCATTCCCAACTGTGAAGAGATTGGACCTTTATAGAGTAAGTTTTAAAAACTCTTCTTATCCTTGAAACTTTTCTAGACACAACTTATCTTGTCGTATATTTGTTTGTAGTCAATTTGATTCAATAATGAGAATTTATGAACCTAATATCACCGATTAACAACATGACAGACTTTGTAAAATGGAACTTCCATAATGGCTATGCTAATTAGTAAGAATTTCGTCAATTATAAAATTAAACTTCCATTTCATTAATGACATTTTTATTCTTACATATTTCACAATTATGTAGGTATTGAATAAGTGAGCATGTACACGATATAGCAATGGGTCCAAGTCAGTGTGGCTACTCTTACAATGGATACATCATAAATGATTATAGGTTTCATAAAGTATGCGAAGAAGGAAAATACAATGAATAGTGGTGTCTATGTGAAGGGAAACTATTATGACGCATATGATTATAAGTTTTATGGTATTTTAACCAATGTTATTGAGTTGGAGTATGAGGGTCCCAATAACAAATTTGTCTTGTTCAAGTATCGATGGTATGATTTTTCTAACAAAGGACTTAAAGTTGACCTTCGACATGGTTTGATTGAGATAAATCATAAGTCCAAACTTAACTCAGATGAGCCATTTGTGTTGGGTTATCAAGCGACAAAAGTATTTTATGCAAAATATCCATGTAAGAAAAGAAAAATGCTTGATTGGTGGGTAGTATGCAGAGTGAAACCAAGAAAACTTTGTTAATTTACTAGTGACTAAAGATAACATTGAAAATATAATGCCCATGCATTCAAACTTTTTTCAAGATCAAGAAACTCAATTTTCAACTTTGGTTACCCTTAAAGATGATGACAATATATCTAAATCATTTCACGATAGAAATGTGATGGAAGAAGTTAATTCAAATGAGCTTAAGAGAAAAAAATGTGCATGCATAATCGTTAATGATGATTTTATTGATGATGATGAAGTCATCTCAGTTCAAGAAGAAGATGATGATGATGATGAATAGTTCATTTATGAGAATTAGTAGTTCTTACCCATAAATATGCAAGTATGTTTATATATAGTTCATATCTCTTGACAATGTTAATTACTAGATAGCTTTGTTATTCATTTATAAATAACTAACATGATCATATAACTTATCGTTTTAGGCATATATATTACATAGTCATTCCTAAATGTACGAATTCTTTTAATGTCATTTTCATTATATGATTATTAAATAGTATTTTTTTGCTCAAGTTATAGTTTAAATGCAAAACCTTTAGGTTCGAGAGCAAAACAGTCAAATACAATTACGTTTTGGATTCTAGTAGTACCGACACAGCTGCGGGAACAAATAAGGCCTGTAGGAAGAAATGAAAATCTATTAGGATCAATAGTTAGAATGTTAGGCGAATGTTAGTGTCAAGATAAAAACTTTGTAACTTTGGGTTCGGAGGGAAAAACAGTCAATTATAAGTCTGTTTTAGATTCTAGAAGTACTGGCATGACCGTGGAGATGAATAAGATGTGTATGAAAAAATGAAATGCCATTGGGATCAACGGTTAGGATATTAGGCCAATATTACAATTTCGAGGAAAAAACTTTATAACTTTGGGTTCGGGAGAAAAATGATCTAATACAAGTTTGTTTCGGATTTTGGGAGTATAAGTACGACCATAGGGACGAATAAGACGTGTAGGAAGAAACCAAATTTCATTTAGATCAACGATTAGGATACTATGCCAACGTCACAGTTTCAAAAAAAAAAAAAAAAAAAAAGCTTTGTAACTTTGGGATTGGCATGCAAAACAATCAAATATAACTCCATTTTAGATTTTGAGAGTATCAAAATGACCATGAGAATAAAGAAGATCTATATGAACAAAAAAAAATTTATTTAGATCAACGGTTAGGATATTATGACAGTGTTACAGTTTCAAGGCAAAAGCTTTGTAGCTTTGGGTTCCGAGGGCAAAACGATCAAATATAAGTTCGTTTCAGATTTTGAGAGTGCATATATAACCGTAGGGATGCATAAGACCTGTTGAAAGAATTGAAATGTCATTTGGATCAATGGTTAAGATATTAGGCAAATGTTACAGTTTCAAAAGTTTTGTAACTTTGGGTTTAGGGAGAAGGGGGCAAAACGGTAAAATAGAAGTTCGTTCCAAATTCCGGGAGAACAGAAATGACCATAAGGATGAATAAGATTTGTATTGAAAATAGAATGCCATTTGGATCAACGGTTAGGATATTTATAATCAACTAGATCAAAAGATTAATTCAACAATAATTTATGCGATCCAAATAAATTGTTATAAAAAAATTTAAAATCTAAGTGTCCTTTTGACTAAATGAAATCATAGTAAATTTTTTATTATTTTTCCTTTTCATGTTGATTATATTACTTACGTTCATGTATATATGATTACTGAGATGAAACGATTTAATTCAACAACAATTTACGCAATCCAAATCAATTTAAAAAATGATAATTAAAATCTTAGTGTTCTTTGATTAAATGAAATCATAAGTTTTTTTTTTTTTTTCGATCTGTCCTTTTCATGTTGATTAGATTACTTACATTTTTGTATATATGATCAACGAGATGAATAATCACAACAATTTACAAGATTCATTTATTTTTTCTTTTAAAATAAAAATAAAATCTAAGTGTCCCTTTGATCAAATGAAATTATAGCGTGTGTATATATATATATTTTTTTTTTTTGTTTATCGGTAAGGTGTATCTAAATTATTTTATGTGTATCTTGATTAATAACTGTTGTAAGTAAAAGCAAGCAATTTAAGTCTAAATTAGAGAATTTATAACGATTGTAAATTCCATAATCTTCGCTGAGGTTATTCACACTCGTTAAATCAACGAAAGTAATACATCTTCTACACCAGGCCTATTTGGTGTTCTGTGTGCAGTAACTCAGTACTGAATCATATAACTAATGGATAAGCCACATACCCATTCCCGATAAATACAAGCCCACAAAGCCCAAAATTATAAACGGTCCAACATTTGGGATGACCGCCCTGTGGAAAAGTCGAAGATACTTTTAAGGTACGTGGTCAAATCAAAATTCAATTCAGTCAATTCCCGTTCATCACGTCCATCAAAATTCAAAACAATGAATCATAAGCGTAGTTTTAAAAAGTCTTTTTCAACCTCCTCAAGCCCTCATGAACGCGTTCCTTCTCATTGTTAGCAACCCACACAACTTGACTATTTCTCACTCTTACGTACACGAAATCATTTTCCATTCTCAACACAAAATTCCTGTCCCTATATATAATGCTATAACCCTCCCTCTTCTACTATGTATCACCAGCCTTAATTTACTTACAACACAATTTCTCTGATCCAAAATTCCTAGCTCTTCAATTATCATGGCTGACAAACAACCCCAATTGAATGGAGCCTATTATGGCCCTGCAATCCCACCACCTCAGCAACAAACCTACCGTCGCCGCAGAGGCTGTGGATCATGCGGCGGCTGTCTCTTCAGCTTTCTATGGAAACTCATCCTGGCCATTATCATCCTAGGCGGTCTTGCCATTCTCATCTTCTGGATAATCGTTCAGCCACGACATTTCAAGTTTTATGTGACGGAAGCCAACCTTACCCAATTCGATTACAGCACTACCAACAACACTCTTTATTACAATCTTGCCCTCAACATCACCGTCCGTAATCCAAACAAAAAGCTTAGTTTCTACCACGACCGCAACGAAGCCAGGGCGTTCTACGGGGGTCACAGATTCAGCACCTACGACGTAACCACACATCTCAACTCGTTTCGTCAGTATGATAAGAGTAGCAGTGCTTTAAAAGCTGAGTTCAAAGGGAAGCAGTTGGTGTTTCTCAATAATGATGAGGTTGAGGAGTTTAACAGACAGAAGTCTGCTGGGGTGTATGATATTGATGTTAAGTTCTATATGAGGATTAGGTTCAGACTTGGAGATTTCATTACTGGAGATTATAAGCCCAACGTCAAATGTGGATTGGAGGTTCCTTTTAGTGCTAATGGAACATCACCTGCCACTGTATTTGAGACAAAGAGATGCCGTGTCCGATTTTGATTGGCTAGTTAGTTACAATACTAGATGGCCTTTCCTTTTGGGTCTTTGTTTTGTTGTGTGTTTATCTTGTTTTCTATTTTATATATGTAATCACATTTATTATTCTTTTATTATTTAGTGTGGCGCCACACTAAATAATATATATCTAAATAAGAGGTATTCGTTTTCAATTAATATTTTATCACATTTATGATTATTTAAATCTAGATTCGAGTTCGAATTAAAAAATTTGAATTCGATTCAAATACTATTTAAATTCTGTTTGAGTTTCGAATTTTAATTCGAAGTCACATCTAGATGATATATCATTCGATTCAATATTCAACAAATAACTCGATATAGTATTCGAATCTAAATCCAAATTTAAATTATTCAAAGTAATATATATTTCGTATAAAACTTAAATAAAATATATTATTTTATATATAAATATATTTTTTTTTACTAAAATAACCTAAAAAATTAGAATTTGAATTCAAGTTCAAATTTGAATTTAAGTTCAAATTTAAATATTCAAAATTGCATTCCAATTCCAATTCAAACTCAAATTTTTGTTTATGTTCAAATTATTATTCAAATTCAAATCTGAATTCAAATAGTTTTCTATTCATAACTATTTGATTTGAATTTCAATCCCAATTATAATAAAAAAAAGAAAATTTTAAGTATGGCCGTCGGCATCTAGAAATTGGAGTAGAAGTTAGGATTAAAATTTGAACTTGGCCTTTATATCTCAATTTCATTTAATAGATAGACTGCATATTTATTACAAATACATATTTAATTTTAGCCCTATTTTAATGTGTTTGAACTAATGATTTGCCCAACATTAGGGAGACCCGGCCCATAAGAATTGGAATTCCCAACTTAAATAAAATGCTTCTTTAGTGGAATGTTTTAGTACAGGGTAGTAATTAAACTAGTGAATTTAGGAAGCCTTTTACATTTAAATGAGGGATAATATATATCGCTAATCTTTTATTTGTTTTATGGCTTGAATGAGCGACCGATAATTCCTTTTGCTAAATAAAATAAAATAAATCTTACGGAAATTTGACGAAGAGGGAATTCATTCGCAAGGCCGCGTAAATTTATCACAAACTCTCATTATTCTCTTGCAAATATCACGCTAGATTACAAATTTTTAAGGGAAAATATGTGATAAATATCTCACATATTTTTTCCCTATTCTCCAGTTAATTGATTTTTTTTCATTTTCTCGTGCTATTATGAAAACCTATCGCTATTGCTCCCCAATTCCTTTCTAATATGGATTTTCACGAATAATATTTCTAGTTAATCTTTTTTTTTTTTTTTTTGGAAACTTATCGCAAATTCCTTACTAAACAGGTATTTTGTTTAAGGTTAAATAATAATTTTAATCCTCCGGATTTGTTAAAAATGCCAGTTTAGTCCTTTTTGTTCAAAATCATAAAATATCATTCTTATATTTTTCCTAAATTCAACAATATAGTCTTTACAGTTTAATTTAACTTGACAAAAGGTGATGTGGTTAATAGCGTCGTCATACATTCCACATCCACATATCAACTCCTTTCCTAATCCGCATGATCTCCATCAGAGTAATAGTCTCCATCCTGTTAATAGATACATTCAACAGTAAAAACGATATATATATATATATATTAATAAATTAAAATAAATATATTTTAAATTAAGCCACATTTCAACACCTAAGTGTATGTGATGGCCAGCTGTAACACCTCTAAAATTAATACATAAATTAATTATAGGATAAGTAATTATCTTATGAGTTAAATATAATTGAAATTTAATTACATATTAATTCATGTATAAGAATAATATATGTACATATAAATTAAGTATAAAAATATGTATAAATACATGTACATATATATATACATGTATATACGTATAAAATACAGACACGTGTAGGCATTGGAACAAAGATGGAAACATGCTACATAGCGGTATTGAAAGAAGAAGAGAAAATAATAAACTATAGGTTTCTTGTTAGAACAGGAAATGTAGTGAATTAGGTGTAAGAACCATGTTCAAAGAAGAAGATAAAATAATAAAATATAAGTTTCTTGCTAGAAAAGGAAATGTGGTGAATTAGGTGTAAGAACCATGTTGGAAGAAGAAAATAAAATGATAACATATAGGTTACTTGCTAGAACAGGAAATGTGGTGAATTAGGTGTAAGAACCATGTTGAAAGAAGAAGAGAAAATAATAAAATATAAGTTTCTTGCTAGAAAAGGAAATGTGATGAATTAGGTGTAAGAATCATGTTGGAAGAAGAAAATAAAATGATAACATATAGGTCAATTGCTAGAAAAGGAAGTGTGATGAATTAGGTGGAAGAAAGAGATTAAGTGTGGCAATTTGTAATTAATGAAGAGGTCTATATGTAAAAAGGAGAATAAGTTTGGCAACTTGCAATTAATGAAGGGACTTAGGTGTAAGAAAGAGAATAAGTATGACAAATTGCTATTAATGAAGGAGCATAATTGTAAGAAGAAGGAAAAGGGTGTAAAATTTGTAATAATTAAGTGGGCATGTGCAAGAAAGTTAGGAAATAAGGTGGCAAGTAATAATTAACATAAAAAGATTGCTAGAAAAGTGGAAGGCAAGGAAAACACTACGTTTCCATGAAATAATTAAGTGGGACATGTGAAGAGAAGTAAGGAAACAAGGTGGCCATGAAATAATTAAGTAGGACATGTGTAGAGAATTAAGGTGGCAAGGTATCCATGAAATTATTATAAATAATTAAGTATAACATGTGTAGAGAATTAAGGTGACAAGGTATCCATGAAATGATTATAGTGGATACAGTACTAGAAAAAAGCAGTTTAGTGACGGGCTGAGTCCATCACAAATCTATCGTAAATTAGTCGCAAATTGGATTTGTGACTAATTTGTGACGAATTTATGATGGATTATGTCTATAGTAAATTTCTCGACATAATTTTGCGAGGAAAATAATTCAGGTCGTAAATGTGTCACAAATGTATAGCGACAAGAGTATTTCGTCGCTATTCTATAGAAAATTGTTTGCAAAAAAATTCAACAAAACTATAGTTAAATTGCAATAATAAATTCCGTCACAAATTCCGTTGCAAATGCGTCGTAAATTTTACAATGAACAACTTTTAATTCCATCGCAAATTTGTTGCAAATTAAGATCATAATTCGGTCACAAATCTGTCACAATTTCTTCGCAAAATTCTATCACAAATCTTTGGAAAATCAATTGCAATCTTAAAACTTAAGAAATTTCAATCCTTTGCAAATCAGTCGCAATTGTAAACTTAAGAAATTTTAATCCGTCACAAAACCATCACAAATTTGTCACAAAATTAAGTTAATTAAGAAATTTATTTCCGTTACAAATCCTTTGCAAAATAATTTCGTTGCTATTCCATCACAAATTTGTCGCTAATCTGAAAATATAATGTGCATATTCTGTCACAAAATCGTCACTATTATGTTGCTAATTGTAACAGTTTTTAGTATATTTATGCATTTTAATTCATTTTTCCATATTTTTTATACCTATTTTGACCATGTACCATCAATAAATTCATAAACCAACTATAATGAATACGTTCTATTAACAAAAGAAAATTACATCAATTCAACAAAGTTTCAATATATATTCAACAAACTTTCAACAAATATCCAACTAACTTTAGACACATTGAACATTTAACATATCCAAATATGTAATAAAAGTAAACTTAAAAGATAATAAAATCTTGTCCAAAAACTAAGTAATAAACTACATCTTAATTATCGTCACCAAGATCCTCGTCCGATTCATCATCTTCATCTTCAACATTATTATCCTAGTAAGTAAAACATAGTAAATTTGTATAATTTAATTAGTTTCTATTTTTTATAATTAAAACAAAACTTATAGCTTGTCATCCATATTTTCTTTTTGCTTTCCCTTTCTGATGCACACGTGCCTGAGACGACTGAGAGAAAGAAGTTGTCAACTGTTTAATCGCATCCACAACACCTTTTAGCACATTATCAACATAACTACGTATCTCTTGATTTTGTGTCTGAATCTCAGTGCGCAACTCGGTACTCATATCGGTACACATCTCAATACACATCTCGGTTCGCATGATACTCAAAAAATGTTCTTCTGAGACAGGCGCACTAGATGATGAACTAGCTGGATGTGAGCTAATACTAGCTGAAGACGAGGAATGTGAATAACAAGGGTCAAGAGTACGACCAAAGCCATAAACTCTACCCTTCTTTGGCTGACTAGTAGAACACAACCACGCATCCATATTTATAACCGGTTCAGTAGACAAGGAACTTCCATCATCTCCATATTTTTCAGTAAGTCTACTGGAATACCCTTCATATAAATCAAAAAAATTTAAGTTATATAAATTTCATTGAATATATTAAAAAAAATCACTTATTTTAAAGGTTAACACTTACGCTGACATTCTGTGAATGCTAAGAAACAAACTCTCCTGTCTTTCTCTTGTGCGTCTAGTCAAATAACTCCTTGTATAGGACAGGTTGTTTTAGCTCTTTTTCCTGCAAAATAAACATAATTTATACATGCCTTCATTAAAAAATTATGAGTTGGTAAATTAAATGATTCATTTGTTTACTATAATCTCCTTATGATGAATGAATATGAGCAAACCTCCAGCATGAACACTAGCCTCTGGTATTGAACTTCGATTTTTCATAGCAACTGCCGACTTATGTTTCCACTCCTCTGTATTCTATGTTGTTTCACATAACTCATTAAAATATTCAGATTGAATAGATACTGGACCGAATCCTCTCCAATCTAATGCGTTTTATGATCTACTTTTTACTCTAGCCATATTTCTCGCATTGTGAAGTAGTTAATTGAATCGTTCTTCTGCAGTGCAAGCCATAAACCTATCATACTCAGATGCAAAATGAAATCTTCTTTGAAAAGTAAAATATATATTAGTTAGCAAATAACATTTAATTATATACAAATTTTAATTACACATAAATCTTACCATAAATGAGTCAAAGAGGAATCATTAACATCCTGAGGATATGATTTATAGGTTGCTATTGGGCCAAGCATATGAGAAATAATTTCACTGCCTATTTCATGAGTGACAGTCGATGGATGGAACCTCTGACTACATGCATATAAATATTTAGATAAAAAAAAATTAAATCAAATATTAATTTATATATATAAACAGAAAATAAGTGTATAACTTACAGATTTGTTTCTTGCTCTATACTGATTATAAGGTGTAGATTTGCATTGTCAATATCAATTGAGGCTAATGATGGACTCTCATCCAGAGTAACCGGTGATGGAGAATTAGTGGATGAGGTGGATGGTGAAGGAAGTATAGGTGATGCAGACTTCCTCCTAGATAATGAAGGAAGTATAGGTGATATAGACTCCCTCCTAGGTGATGAAGGAAGTATAGGTGATACAAACTCCTTTCTAGACAATGATTCTGGTATGTCACTCCTTGACACTCTAGTAAGCACTGCAGGTTTACAGCTCCGTGGTGGCATACTTCAAAATACAAACAGTATTCACATAATAACATATATTTATAATAGCGTATAGTAAAATTTAACTATTAACATAAGACAAATATTATATTGAATGGCATATTAATAACATACACATTACCAGAAGAATTTTTTAAATGTTATCCGTATCATCACTTTCTAATTGCCATTCTGCCTCTTCTTCCTCATCATTTATATCATCATGATCACCACACATATTAACATTTTCTTAAAGTTCATTTCTTGTCTTTTTTTTAGTACCAAGTGTTAACTCATTCAGATTCACTTCTTCCATGATGTCTCCATCAAACAAGATAACTGGTTCGTCAATTTCATCAGACTGGAATCTAAATGACGAATATGTAGCTCCAACATCATTCTGATAGTAATTATGATTTTCTTCCTCCATATACACCTTAGAAGTATATACCTTGATTTTAACTTTGCATGCAACCCACCAATCAACCATATCTTTATTTTTTGAAGTTGGATATTTCTTGCAGTACACTTGTTGGGCTTGCTGAGCTAACATAAATAGCTTAAATTACCAAAGTTTGGACTTGTGATTGATTTCCACAATTCCATACCTTTTATTATTTTGAACCCCATAAGTCAGGTCAAACCACTAACATTTGAATAGAACCACCTTGGTATTGTCACCTAGGTAAGTGAATTCTAAAATTTTCTCGACTATCCCATAATATTCTAATGCATCATTACCATAGTTACTACCTAAAACACAAATACCACTATTCATTAGTTGTCTTATTTTCCCCATAATCCTTAGTGTGAAACCTTTATCCATTGACGATAAAAGCATTGTAACATTTAACACACTTTTGATGACCACGAGCCATATCTCGTATGATAGAATTGTCAATGCAATTCTCATGAGCCTAATTAAAATATCATTAGTTAAAAGAATATAATTAATTATATCTTATTAATAGCATAAAATGTTTAGTAATAAATATGTATTAAAGTTTCATACTCACAAGTTGTTTGATCCATTTTGAGAAACTATTCTCCCTTTCCTTCTCAATTTGTTAAGCAGTGATAAGAGGATTGATGACTGCTCAACATGCCATCAAATTTCCTGTTAAAAGCGATATTAATTTATATAAACGAATGATTTATATTTAGCAGGTTTTCAGTTATGAGGTGAATTAAAAAATTCTTACTCACTATATGGTTCAATTTCACTACAATTTAGGAGAATATATGTCTTTGCAGCTTCCATATCTATATCTGGTAGATTTTCAGTCCAACTCCTACCGAAATGTCTCCCATGATATTCAAAAATTGAGAGACATGGGGTAGTTTGAGGAATCTCTTGATCTCCAACATCATTTCGGGAGAATTTTGTGTGTCTTGTACAAACGTGTGGTCTAAAATACATTGAACAAAAATTTGAAACCTCTTCTAACATATATTCATCACAAATAGACCCCTCTATTCATGCTTTATTACTTTTTTTTTTTTAAAATCATGCATGCACCTAATAGTTAAAATCAACATTAGTATTGAAAAAGATATTCAAATTTATGACTTTGTAAATGATATATCAAGTTATGTAACTTCACCTCTCGAATGGGTACATCCAACGATATTGTACAGGGCCTCCAACTCTAATCTTGTATGGTAGATGGAGAATTAAGTGCTCCATTGAATCAAAAAGACTAAGAATGTATATCATTTCCAACTTGCATAAGATTTCAACAATGTCAGCTTCTAGTTGGAGCATATGATCAGGTTGTACTTCAGTTGAATATATATCCACAAAAAATTGGCTCAATTTTGTTAGTGCTCCTCATATCGGTTTCGGCAAAAAGTCTTGTGTAGCCAATGGCAATAATTTCTGTAGGAACACATGATAATCATGACTTTTCATGCCGTATAGTTTCTTCTCGGTAACATTAACCCTACGAGAATGCAATTATTTTAACCACTCATAAACTTCTTTTATTTGATATCTGTTAAAACATATGCAGCTTTTGGTTTCATCAACTTGTCACTGTGCTTGTATAGCTTTAATTCTAGATGCTTGCATAGCAATAGTAAATCCTCACGTGCCTTTGGATTGTCTTTTGTTTTTCCTTTAACATTCATAAGGGTCTTGAACACATTATAAAAAAAAAAAAAAAAAAAAAAAAAAAAAATTCAATATGCATGACATCCAAATTGTGGCAAATCAAATTAGTCTCCCAATACGATAATTCCCAAAAGATACTACACTTTGTCCAATTATGTTCCTTACTAAACCCACGATGTTTTTGCCTACTACTCTTTCTGCCAAATGTGATTTAAGTATGCTTAAATACTTGTGTCTTGAGTTCTCACCACTCAATCGTAGGGGTGGAGGTGATTTCCCAACAATTCCCTTTTTGAAATAATTCTTGTTTCTTCGAAACCAATGATCCATTGGCAAAAATTGTCGATGACAATCAAACCAACAGCATTTACAGCTATTCTTGAGATAAAATAATTTAGTTCTTTCTATGCAAATTGGATAAGCAAGTCCCCCTACGTACTCCACCCAGATAACATCCCACATGCAAGAAAATTTCTGATTGTCCATAAAGTGAAGCCCTCATTAAGAGTGAAGACACCTTCATCCCATAAAATTTTCAGCCCATCCACCAAAGGTCTCAAGTAAACATCTAAGTGCGTTTTTGGTGAATTAGGACCAGGAATAACCAATGTCAATAATATTGATGTTCGTTTCATGCACATACTAGGTGGTAGATTGTATGGAGTAATGAAAATGGGCCAACAAGTAACCGGTACACTTGAATTTCCAAACGGATTAAATCCATTAGTATAAAGCCTAAGACGGCCATGTCAAATCTCACTTGCAAATCAGGGTGAGAAACATCAAATTTCTTCTAGGCTTCAGCATCTGATGGATGAGTTATTAACTTTGGGTCACGATGAACACCTTCCATATGCCATCTTATCTGTCTTGCGGTCTTATCTGACATATACAATCTTTGAAGTCTTGGAATAATTAGAAAGTACCTTAATACCTTGAAAGGAACATCTTTCTATTTTGAATTACGAGCTTTCTTAGTCTTATATCATTGGTGATTACAAATAGGGCACATTGTCTTATCTTCATCTTTATCATAGTATAAGGTACAATCATTTAGGCATGCATGTATTTGTTTATATTCCAACCCCAGTTCATCAACCAACTTCTTTGATCGATAAAAATTATTAGGTAACTTCTCTGTTTTTGGTAGCATACTCTTGATAATCTCTTTCATTCGATCATAATGAGTTTCACTCATATTGAACTCAGATTTTAAATTTAATAGCTATGAAACTATAGACAATGTAGTGTGTTCATCACAACCTTCCTATAAAGGCTCGTCAGCATAATTTAATAAGTCATAAAATTTTGACGCTGATTGATTTGGTTCTTCATCATGTACATAATCATCGTCCATTTGATGTTCAAAATGAACGACGTCTATGACCATGTCTATATAAGGATTCGGATTAACCAGTGGTAGGTTATTCATGCCTTTATGAGATCCGCCATCTCCCCAAAACTCCTCACCATGCAATGTCCAATTCAAATATCCATCTTTAAAACCCTTATTATACAAATGTTTTGAAATTTCAAACGGATTCTTCCACTTCTTGTTTTTACAAACCGCACAAGGACACCACAAAAGACCTTTATCGTTCACAATTCTTTTATCATTTTTAGTTGTAAATTTTATAAACTTTTCAACCCCATCTTTAAATTTATCTGTTATCCCAACAGAATTCCTCCAACTGACATCCAACTATGATCCGGCAACATTTTTCAACTAAAACATAGAAGACAAAATTTTCATCACTTCAACTTCATATTCTAGTAAATAATAATATGTGTATTATTTCTGACACCTTTAACTTATTCTTAAGGGTAAGATGATCCTATCCTATTCAAGAAAACAACACAGTCATTCCAATAATATCTCAATCCTTCATTCTAACTTAGTAAAATTTCGACAGCATTTTCCTATGGTCTCCTAAGAACACGACATAAACACAATAATTACTCTGTGTCTATGTATGCACCCGAAGAACATAGAGAAATGAAACCAAAATTTAAACTAAAGGAAATCTAAATTAAGATATTACTGTAATGAATGATATGTGTCGCTTTTCTCAACTGTCCACTTTGGATATTTCAAGAATCATTAACTAATGGTAATTCAATATTGTCAAGCTTAATGACCAACATAATTGAATTTTGATTAGTTACGATTCTTGAACAAGAATCTAAGTTATGAGTGTTTGTAAAATGTTAAAAATATTAACTATCTCACTAATTATTCTAAGAACATATATAGTCTAACTAACATCTATATCAACAAATCTTAACTCTTGCATAACCAATTAATGAACAAATTTAATTGAAAACTATTGACATACCATGCAGTAGTCAAGTAATAGAACTGATGCAAACATATTAGAGAATGTACATTATACCAAATGGAACATGAAGAATCATGATTGATAGATTATACCACAACAAAGAACAAAAATGAAAAAGAATGATTGTACACATTACCTTTTTTGAGGTCTTTAATATATATTAAAATCATCGAGGTACAATGGATGAATATTCACGAGCAATTTGTTATAGTCTGAATACTGCTGAACTACTGCCCACTGCCTACTGCAAATGAAAGAAAAATAAATTACTTTGTTTTCAAAACCTAGATATTCTTTAGATGAAAATCATTTTTTTATCAAAAGCTATAACATCTGCAGAGTTACCAAAATTGATAATCACATCACACGTTGAATGAGATAATAAGTAAGAAATATGCCAAATAACAATCATTTTCAATAATCATTAGTACTACTAATTTTTTTTGCCACCATTTTTATATAAAGTAATCAAAGATAAACCTGGTAACCATTTGAAAGTTGATTATTTGAATGATAATCTAGGCTTATTACCCTTGTTAAATAAAATAATAAACCTCCGTAGTCTTTTTGCAAAGTCATCCAGGACAATATAGATGGGGAAGGAAGGAGTAATGCTATCCCAACTCATTACAAACCCTTGGAGCAGAGAAGAGTCAAGTAACAAACTTAACAATGTCTCATATTCTCTACAAATTCAAAAGAACTTTCTAAAATAACAGCACATGAAATCCAAATTCTCTGACAACATGGAAACCTAGATCTTAACATAACAAGGTCCACTGGTGGGTTTAGTAGATTTAGTAGATATATAAGTAAAAATTTCCAGATATTTATTAATCTACAGGCAATAGCTATTGTACTTAACAAATCACATTCAAGATAAAAGTTATCTTTACTCAAGATTCTTGTTCCTTTTTTTCCAGATGAAAAGATACTCCAAAAGAAAAGGAGATCTGTAAGTTTTAATGTTATTTGTGCCTATGGTTACCTGTGTAACAAAACTCAAAGCCAATCCTATTTCTGTCAGAAGGAAAGACTCGGCATTTAGCATCCCACTCTACCTTTTGGGATGAAGCTTCCTGCCTACAAAGTGGTGAATTAAATTAATAGAGGAGGAGCTAAGAGATCCTGATATCTTACCAACCAGCTAGCATGTTTCCCCTCTTCATTCCCAAGTAAAAGGTGAGTCCCTCCTAGTATGGTTAAGCTCGTGGTAACGCTCTTGTCGCTAGCTTATATAGATGGACGAGCAAAAAGGAGATCGAGGATTGATTTAAGAGAATTAGATCAAGAATCAACCAACGGAAAAATCCATAGCCTAGGTGAGCTAGTCTCGTAACTGTGGGCAGTTTGAGTTTGAGTTAGCCACTGCTCTTCAGAGTTGTGTGGTGGACAATCCCTTAGAATGTGGATAAGAACCAAAACAGAATGGTTCTAGTCTTGATCTCTTGTAAGAACAAAGGGAAGAGTGGAGTTTGAGATTAGGGATTTCAGAGAGCTTTTAATCTAGGCTAGGGATTTGAAAGATCTATTGTTGCATTTGTTTCAATAGAAGGAGGAAAAAAATATATATAAGAAGGAAAGGAAAAAAAAAAAAATTTGTAACAAGAGATTTTTTAATTCATAATATAAACATCTTTCTTCTTTTCTTAGTTATGGCTGAAAGTCTTGCTAGCCAAACAATAATACTTGAAGAAGCTAACATCATGAAACAACCTATTAAACCCAGGATTGAAGAAGCATAATCATTCCTTGCATTTAATGCAAGTGGTTTATGTTTCTTCAATTTAGTCCTTAATCTTTTCAATTTAATCCTTACTCCACAATTTAACTTTTACATAATTTCCATAATATTTTCTAACACATTATGATTCCTTAAATTATTTATTTATATTCCTAATTACCTCAATAAACCTTAAAACAACCTAATCATCAATAATTTATCCATACTTATTTTTCTACAATTTATTCAATTTATCAAGTTTTATATTTATTTACATTTTAATCACTTTCTCAGTACATAATAAATATATAGATATTGACAAATTATACATTTATTAACAGTTGAAAAGAATTAAAAAAAATCAATAATCATAAAACAATATTATAATAATAAAAACTATACTCTTAATATTTCTTTTAATTCATAATAATTTTTTAAAATTTTAATTCCTAAATTTGAGAAGAACTTCCAAAAATTATGATTATTATGAGTTTATTAAAATATATATATATATATAATTCAATTTTAATTACTATTGACATATAATTATTAAAAACAATTATAAATTTATTATTATTGAGAAGAATTAGTATATAAGAAATTAATAGTCATAAAATAATTACAAACCTATTGATTTGAAAATGAAGAAAAATTTGAAAAAATAAAATAAAATAATTCTCTACTTGAAGAAAATAACAACTAAAGGCTAGATACATAATAATAATAAAAACTCGAAAAAGTATTTAAGAAAATAAAAAATTTCTTCCATTAAACCACTTTCATATATAATATAGATTAAATCTTTTTCTCCAATAAAATATATAAAAAAGAAATTAGTATACCAATGGTTTTTTTTTTTTTTTTTTTTTGGTGAGATACTCAATAAATGAAAATTGTGTAAATCTTTGATTGAATAAGAGAAAAACAAGAGATAAGAGAGCAAATTTAGAATAAAGAATAATTTTACATCCCTATTGTAATTTTTTGTCTCTTACGCTAATTAAAATGGCTTTTTTTTAATAGATTATTAAAACTGGGAATTAGTTTCAGTTTGATTTTTTCAATTCATAATATATCTATATTTTTAAAAATATTCTAAAGATGAAAAAAAAAATTAACATAATAATTTTATAATCATAAAAATTACACTCTTAATATTTCTTTTAATTTATAGTATTTTTTTAAAATGAAAATTTATATTATTATAATTATTTATAACTTATTAAATAAAAAAATTAAGAAATTCAATCTTAATTACTTTTGATATATAGTTATTGACAAATTATACATTTATTAAGATTGAAAAGAATTAAAAAAAAAATCAATAGTCATAAAACAATATTATAATAAGAAAAACTATACCCTTAATATTTCTTTTAATCCATAATAATTTTTTTTAATTTTAATTCATAAATTTGAGAAGAGCTTCAAAAAATTATGATTATTAGGAGTTTATTAAACCAAAATATATATATATATAATTCAATTTTGATTACTATTGACATATAATTATTAAAAACAATTTTAAATTTATTATTTTTGAGAAGAATTTGTATATATATAAGAAATTAATAGTCATAAATTAATAGTATGTATAGAAGAATAATTTTACATCCCTATTGTAATTTTTTGCCTCTTACATTAATTAAAGGCTTTTTTTAAAACAAATTATTAAAATTAGGTATTAGTTTTAATTTGAGAAATATAATATATATTTTTTTGGTTAAAGATAACAATATAATCTTTCTCAGTCAAATAAAAAGATCAATTGATCAATTAAAAATATATATTTTCTTTTTAATCTTTCCATCGTAATTACATAACGCTAGTCGGCAGGCAACAATACCAAAGCTATGTTGTACTACTCCGCCATAGAAAAAAAGTAGAACTAAGAAAAAAATTGAGTCATAGAGAGAGGTGTGGGATATTGTTTTTTGGAAAAAAATGGAATAAATTAAGAGAAAATTGTGTCAAAATCGCAAATTGTTGATTAGTGACAGAAATTCCACCACAAATCCATCACACCATATTTCTTTTAGTGATGAAATGTTTTCCATAATAAATTTGTTGCAATATCAAAAATTTTAAATTAGCGACGAATATTCCGTTTCTATTTTGTCACTAAACTTAGTGATAGAATAGCGACGGAAAATCCATCGCTGATATGTTGCAATGATTGCGTGCCACTAATTTATGCGCCAAATTGATATTTTCCTACCAAATTAGCGATGGAATCTTATTCTGTCATAATTCTATCGCTATATAGCGATATATTATTTCTTTCACAATTATGTTGCTATATAGCAACGGAATTATGACGGAATAAATCTGTCATTAAATTCTGTCGCTAAACTGTTATTTTCTAGTAGTGATATGTGTAGAGATTTAAGAAAATAAGGTGTACATTAACAAGACATGTGTAGAGATTTAAGGTAACTAGATGGCTTACTAATAATTAAAGAATCTAAACTAAGGAATAGGAGGAAGACAAGTATTAGGAAGAAAATGCACATGTCAATTTTGAGAATGAGAAGTAGGAAGTTGTAAATTTAGAGAACTAAAAGGGTAAAATTGGAAACAAAACTTTCTCCTAAATCCTAAACCTTGGCCATGCACTATAAATAGGAGGGGGGTGATGACCAAAAATGCATAGGCAAGATAAAGTGTACACAAAAGTGAGGAAGTAGAGAACAAGTAAGAAAACAAAGAAAGTGACAGAAATAGTAAAAAATAAAAGACAAAGGCAAACTGTGAGCTAGGAATGAGAAGGAGAAAACCGAGAGGAAAAAGAAAGGAGGAGGAGTAGAAAAAAAGAATGAAAGAAAAACAAACATTAAGGGTATTAGGCAAACATTCATGCATTCGTTTGTTTATTTTACCCTTGCTTTGAAAGCTACTTCATTGTTACTCTTATATTCTTTAAGCTATTCATATATCGTCCATGCATATGAAATGGAAAATGAATCCCTTTTAAGAAACTTAGAGGAAATGAGGAAAAAAAAGCTAATTTACATTGCAATTTCCTATATTTCTAAAATTGTCATCAAGAATTATTCGTTGTCATGTATGAATACTTGTTGAGGTTCGACTCACTTTTCTTCATCTTGATGTGCAAATTAATTAGTAAAATGGATACATTATTTTCCATGAAGATAGGCATGGTCTATGTAATGGGAAAAGATGGCAAGTGGTTTGGAAAAACATAGAAGTATTTGTGTGGAAATGCAATTATGTAGTATAGGATTGCTTTTGTATCAAGTTGTAATGTGTTCTTAACATGTCTACTTAGTAATGGTAGTAATTTTGGAAGGAAATAAATATGTAGAAAATACAAATAACAAAAGTATTACAAATTAAATAGGCTTGAAAGTTTATTAAGTAGATTAAGTAAAGAATTAAGGAAAGAGGGTGTTACAATTATGGTGTCAGAGCATTAGGGTTTATTCGGCCATAAGAGAACAAAAAGGAAAAAATAAAATAAAATTAGGTGAAGCAATGGTCTAGGGCGGTTTAAGAATTAGAAGTATAAAAGGAAGATTTTTAGTCTCTTGGATAATTAAAGAATAATTATCAATCAATTTAAGCATTAAGATATTAATTAACTTAAGTATAGAATTAGTAAAGTAGGGTGTACCGGCACACTAGTTGATAAACTATACATATGTCTTCTCATCTCCTGGATGCCTCGTCTATTAGGAGAATATTCATAACTATAAGCATATGTTATGTCATTCTCTTGTGAAAAGAGTAGTGATCTTATAACTATAAGCATGACGATGCTTAGACAAACATATAGATGCTTATTAGATGAACAAGTACAGTAAATTAACCCAAATTGAGAAACCATTTGGAGTCTTTACTCACGTGTCAATGAAAATTCTCAAGTGTTGGTTATGTAATTGACTTGAGATCATATAGATCTATATGTGAATCTACATATTTTGTTATCACTTAACTTGTCTTGTAGAAATGATGGTAGATGGTTGATAGTAGGATGAAGCATATGAAGATAGATGAATGATTGACAAAGAATTTATCATCCTCAATAAAGAGGTGAATTATCCTATGGCCACTTGAAACAAGTATGTCTTGTTTAGTGAATATTTACAAAGTGAAAGAGATTAAGAAAAGTGTTTTCTGGAATCTCTCTGAATATAAACTTAGTTTCAAGTACTAAGGGATTTAAACAAAGTTAGGGTTGACATTGGAATCCATATGCCCTATGTCTAACTCAGAATATGAATGATGAAAGGATTGAATTACATGGTAACCAAGTACTGAAATGTTTGATCAATTTATCTTAACTTCACTCATAGTTGGGTTGTCATAATACATTGCTAGATGTCAATCTTTATATATAAATGTTAATTGGTTGGTTTGTAAAAACTAAGGTTGAATTAAGAGCTTTAATTTAACCATTCTCCTTAGGAAGTATCCAATTACATTTTTTGCCAGTGTATAAGAGAACTACTGGGCTACACACTATAATTGATTTAGATTATAAACCTTGAAGGATTAATAGATGATTTAGGGTTAATTGTTAAGTCCTGAATATGTAAGGGTATTATGGTAGTTTGTTAAATTTATTTCTTTTAAATACTTAACTTAAAATAAGTGATTTAATTAAATGGCAAGACTAGTTTTATTGGGAGTTAAAAACAGACCTAGTGAGAATCTTAATTAGATTTGAGCCACTAGGAGTCTAATTAAAAGGCTTACTAGCAATCCTAATTTGATTATGGGTTACTAAGAGTTGAGCTTTGGGCTTAATTAGAATCCTAATGAGAATATGGATCCAATTAGAGTTATCCCTAGGACTACGGTTGTAACACCCCCAAAATTAATACTTAAATTAATTGTAGGATAAGTAATTATCTTACGAGTTAAATAGAATTAAAATTTAATTACATATTATTCCATGTATAGGAATAGTACATGTTTGTATAAAATACGTATATAATATGTATTAGTATAAGAATAGTATATATGTATAAATACATGTACGTATATATGTATACATACATATATATACGTAAAAAACATGGACCCCCAAAATTAATACTTAAATTAATTGTAGGATAAGTAATTATCTTACGAGTTAAATAGAATTAAAATTTAATTACATATTATTCCATGTATAGGAATAGTACATGTTTGTATAAAATACATATATAATATGTATTAGTATAAGAATAGTATATATGTATAAATACATGTACGTATATATGTATACATACATATATATACGTAAAAAACATGGACAAGTGTAAGCGTTAGAACAAAGATGAAAAAATACTACATGGTGTTGTTGGAAGAAGAAGAGAAAATGATAAAATAATGGTTACTTGATAGAAAAGAAAATGTGATGAATTAGGTGTAAGAAGAAGATTAAGTGTGGCAATTTGTAATAAATGAAGGGGGTCTAGGTGTAAGAAGGAGAATAAGTGTGACAATTTGCAATTGACTTAGGTGTACGAAGGAGAATAAATGTAGCAACTTGCAATTAATGAAGGGGCTTAGTTGTAAGAATGAGGAAAAAGGTGAAAAAGTTGTAATAATTAAGGAGGCATGTGGAAGAAAGTTAGGACATAAGATGTCAAGTAATAATTAGCATAGAAAGATTGCTAGACAAGTGGGAGGCAAGGAAAACACTAGGTGTCTATGAAATAAAGTAGAACATGTGTAGAGAATTAAGGAAGCAAGGTATCTATGAAATAATTAAGTAGGACATGTGTAGAGAATTAAGTAAGTAGGACATGTGTAGAGAATTAAGGAAGCAAGGTGTCCATGAAATGATTAAGTAGGACATGTGTAGGGAATTAAGGTGACAAGGTGTCCATGAAATGATTATGGTGAATATGTGTAGAGATTTAAGAAAGCAAGGTGTACATAGAATGATTAACAAGACATGTATAGAGATTTAAGGTAACTAAGTGGCTTACTAATAATTAAAGAATCTAAACTAGAGAATAAGAGGAAGATAAATGTTAGGAAGAAAGAACATATGTTAATTTAGAGAATGACAAGTAGGTGGTTGTAATTTTAGAGAATTAAAAGGGTAAAATAGGAAACAAAACTTTCTCTTAAATCCTAAACCTTGGCCATGCACTATAAATAGGAGGGGGTAGTGACCAAAAATGCATAGGCAAGATAAAGTGTACACTAAAGTGAGAAAGTAGATAAAAAGTAAGAAAACAAAGAAAGTGATAGAAATAGTAAGAAATAAAAGAAAAGGGCAAACTATGAGGTACGAAGGAGAAGGAGAAAACTAAGAGGAAAAAGAAATGAGAAGGCGTAGAAATAAAGAAAGAAAGAAAAACAAACATTAAGGGTATTAGGCAAGTATTCATGCATTCCTTTGTTTTATTTTACCCTTGTTTTGAAATCTACTTCCTTGTTACTCTTATATTCTTCATACTACTCTTATATCCTTCATGCATATGAAATGGAAAATGAGGAAAATAAATCCCTTTTGGGAAACTTAAAGGAAATGGGAAAAAGGCTAATTTGCATTGCACATTCCTATATTTCTATAAATGCCATCAAGAATCATTCGTTGTCATATATGAATGCTTGTTGAAGTTCGACTCACTTTTCTTCATCTTGATATGCAGATTAATTAGTATCATGGATGTATATTATTTTCCTTGAAGAAAGGAATGGTCTATGTAACGAGAAAAGATGGCAAGTGGACCTTGTTTGGAAAAACATAAAAGTATTTGTGTTGAAATGCAATTACGTAGTATAGGGTTGCTTTTGTATAAAGTTGTAACGTGTTCTTAACATGTCTATTTAATAATGGTAGTAAATTTGGAAGGATGTCTAGTATTACTAAAATTGGGTCTTTTAAATAAATAACTTAATGAAATGAAAAGTAGTTTGTAAATTGTGTCTCTAGGAATATTAATCCACTATTCACAAGTTACATTTCTTAAGTAAATCTTGGTTAATTGAAGATTAAATAAATAGAGTAGCATAGATTTAAAGTCAATTGGAGAAAAAGATAAAAATCTAGAAGAAGGAATATAAGATTACTAATCATATGGTGTAAAGAGAAATAAGAGAAATATGTAAGGAAAATTATACAAGTATCACCGTAAGAAGGAAATAAAGATGTAGAAAATACAAGTAACAAAAGTATAACAGATTAAATTGGCTTAAGAGTTTATTAGTAGATTAAGTAAGGAATTAAGGAAAGAGGGCGTTACAATTATGGTATTAGAGCATTAGGGTGTTACAAGGGTTGCCACCAACTCATATATACACACAAGAGGGAATTCGACCAAGGTATCAAGACAAAACAGGCATATTCTGCCACTTGGTAGTTTGGAATCAAGAAGAGTTCTTGCTCAAGAAGACCTCTATAGCCAAAATACTAATTATGTAACAAAGGTGTTCTTGCTTTAAGATCATTCTCCTCCATTAGAGATTCAACCAAGGGGGAGCTAGCATGTATCCTAAAGGTTGAACTAACATCCTTCGAGTTTAAAGAAAGACTTGTAAACTTTTCTTAAAGGTTATCAATGTGATCAATTGTGTGGATTATAGTATTAAAGCTAGACACCTAAATAGATTACTTTTACATTAATCTGATTGTTGTAATTTTGATTGGGAATATCAATTTGTGGAATCGAGAAGGAGACTTGCCTGCTAAACAATCAAACTAGTTGCACCAAGAAAGCTTCAAAGGTTAGTAGTTTAATCATATTTTTTCAATATTTGTATGATTCTTTGATTCACCTACGAATCTGGTGTTTAGAAAATTTTATATATTCTATTGCGTTGCATGTGATGCATCATACCTGATTTTCCAACACATTCCTATGTGTGTCTTATCTTGATTTCTTCAATTTTTATGTCAAGCTGATTTCTAGTTGTTTCTTAGAGAATATCAGGCCATTTTCATGTTGAGAGAAATACTAGAATTAAAAGATAGCCTCGTAAGTCCTTTCTCTTAAACTTTTGATCATGCACAATAATACAAGCGAGGTAATGCATTGTATTTTTGTGTAGGATAGTAATACTAATATTTTCCTTTATGATTATATGAATTTTTTTGCTTTTGAATTTGGCACGAAAAGTACATTAAGCAAATCAACTGAGGAAATAGATAAACAATGTTAACTGATTAAGTTAAACAGCTCAACTGATGAATTCAATCAATCTAGATTTAAAGGTTTAGTTGATAGACTTCCAAAATGTCATTGTTTAAATAAGAATTTGATTTTCTTTAGTTGATAGACAAGTTCACAACTAAGAAACTTTATTTAACAATTTTAGTGAAATGACATCATTTGAATCTTTTAGTTGCATAGAAGCTTTAGCTGACTGTCATTAAATAAAACACTGGGTTGCATCTTTAGTTGATAGAAGTGATATCCATTGAGTAACCTTCATCTGACAAAGATTTCAATTAACTGATAGATGATCAACTAAAGGGCATTAGGTCTAATGTGATATACTGAGAGCGCTTCAACTGACTGTGTTAATGACTTTAGTTTCCTAACAAGCTTCAATTGACGTTAGAAGGTATCCATTATATGACATCAACTGACAGAGATATCTTATGTCTTCAGTGTCAGATTAAATAAAACATTGTCATTGTATACTTCAGTTCGCTGATGGAGCTTTATTAAAATATTTCAGCTAATTGAAACATAATCTGCTAAAGGACTTCAGCTTACTAAGGAAAGATCTTCATTTTACTAATTCAATGAATGATTTTCATTTGTAATCCTTAGCTGGCTATTAATGTCCATTGTTGACCTGCGTTGATTTTTCTGTTTTAGTCGATCATACATGTAGTAAGTAATATTTTCAGTTAATTTCTTTTGTATTTGTATGTAATTAGTGCTAACTTTGTAAAATAGAATTATTTCACTACAATTTTGATTCCTAATTTGTGCTAAATTCTTCTTGAACCAGAAGAATGTCAATGGGTTTAACCTTGTAGATAGAATTGCCATAGATTAGGTCAAGAAAAATTGCCATAGATTAGGTCAAGAAAATGCATGAAATTACCGTTCAGTTTTGTCAGAGCTATAGAAAACATAAAAGAATGATTTTAAAAAAGATACTTTGTGGAAGCCTTATTTGAAAAACATGTTGGCATAATATGTAAGGAGGACAAATGGATTATGCTTGATAGCATGATAGTTGAATTCAGGGAAATAAGTTAGTAGCTAGTATTGAATTAACCAGATTGGACTCCAATGTAAGTTTTTTCATATTATATTGTCCTTTTTCACAGAGTAGGACAAAATAAGTTAAGGATTAGTATATGCTAGAAAGCATGAAATGGGTTAGAGCATAGATATGTCCTTCAGCTAGAAGTTCAGTAAAAGTAATATATTCGGCAACCATTCCATCCATGGCAACATAAAAGACATATTTACAAAGCCTATATAAAAGAATGGCCATTAGTTCCTTATGAGACACTTCACCTTCGATTTGCCTATGAAAGGCCAATAATTTTCTATAGGTTTTGTTTTCTTTAAGGATTTTAAAATCCAAGGATTATTTAGAAGAAATAAAGGTGTTGATTTCATAAACCAAAAAGTGCAGTCATATAAAAAATGGTCAAAGTCATCATCCCACTAGGGAAATAAAATATTTATGACTTTTCAACCAAAAGTAAGCTGCAGCCATGATAAGCCTAATGTTAGCTTCTATAGGTTGGAGAAAAAGTCTAACGAGGTACAAGCTAGATACCTTGTTTGCAAAATAAAAGTGTGTTTTGTGGGCTAAAAATATACTGTCTATCTAGGATTCAAAATCTAATTTTTCAACTTGCCTAGTTATAATAAGTCTTGAAAAGGAGAAGAATGAGAAATTAGGTTGTTCTTGGAGAAGAAAAGTTTCTCTAGGCAGAACATGAATGAACTGATTTAGTTCAGAAGATGGAAAGGTTTTAAATACTAGACCTAAAATTGAAGAAGAAAAATCAAGATGCTCAATCAGAAGAGAAGAGTTTACCTGGGAGTGATCAAGAAGCCCATGTCAGTGTTTACTAAAAGCATGGTCAAGATAATCTTTTGAGTCCCTTAGAATAGGATCTAAGGGAATAACTTTAGAGGATTTTGAAGATGAAGATTTGGAAGTGTTGTCGGATTTACCATGCAAGTGCACATATCATTAACAAGTAATTTAGATAGAAGTGTTGAATCTATAAGGAATTAGATCTAACAATTGCTAAGTACTAAAATTTACCAATCCTAACTTTATTCAATCGAATGAACTTTAAGAGATTTATAATTAAACTAATCGAAAATAAGCAAGCAAACATGAGAATGTAAGAAAGAAACCTAGAATTACAACTTCCTTTAACACTCATTTGGATTATTATTATATTATCATGCTTAGTTGTGATACCGAATTACTAACCTAGAGTTCTTATTCAATTATAAGTATCTTTCAAGCAGCATATAATAATATCTAACTTATCCAATTCACTATATTTCTAAGAGAATTGAATTAAGCCAGACTCATCAAGAATAGACCTAACAATGGCTACACAAGATACATAGGTATATTTCTATCCTACATGCAAATCAAATTCAAACAAGCATATGAATGAATTCAAACAAGTGCTATCTTATTCAAGGCTAAACCTAGATTTTCTTCGTCAAGGTTCCTTTAAGTTACCAAATTAATCTAATTGGTAGCTAATCAATTAGAAGCATAAAGCATAGAATAAGATAAATAATTCATATAACAAACCCTAAGCAATCAATAAACAAAATAAATCTAAGCTACATGTTGAGTTCCATTACAATTATAGAGAAGTAACTACTCCATGCTACTTAGTGTAAACATGGATATAAACAAAGAAAACATCAAACAAATACAAAAAAGTAAAGATGGAGTAGAATAAAGAAAACTATAAAGATCACCAGTCTTCAAGCTTAGCTTTAACTATCCTTGCTCCTCTTGTTACTTGCACTTTTGATTGCCTCTTAATATCCAGAGCTTTTTAAGTTAATTGTGTCTATATTCCCCAACATAAACCTCTTTAAATAGGCTTCAAACCCTACAAAAAGAAGTCAATTCGGATTATGAATCAATCTAGCTCCCCAGCACTTAATTTTCAGGGCCTCAGCATTGAAAATTGGAGAAGGAATCACCATTGGGTGCCTAGGCTGTAACTTTATGGCACCTAAGCACTGGCTGCCTCTATCTTGGGCACCCCAACGCCAGCTTTATGTAGCCTAGGCACTCTAGCCTCTGCCTAGTTGGTTTTTTGTGTTAGTAGTATGCCCTAAAGCCAATGACATGTGATGTTATGGCATATTATTTTATGTACAATCTTATTCATATTATTAATAAATATAAGTGGCAAACATTATCATGTATATGAGTTATTAATTAACTATTATGAGCCCAAAGAATTAATGTAATGGAAATAAGCATCATGATGAGATCGTGCTAATGAGATGTATTTCCTCTAAGCTTAATTCTTAAATGTTCCTAATCATAGGATCACTAAGTAGGGCATTAGTGAATCCGGATAGATTAGTGCATATCTAGTTGGCTCAAAGAGTTGAGGGTGGCTGATCTCATAGTCACTTATGTATGAGACACTAAGACAGATATGTAGGTGCTCATTAAAGAATGAGTTCCCTAAACTGACTCAACTGAAAACACCTATATGGAGTTTCTCTACATGTCAATAGGTGGTTCTTATGTTACAATTGTGCAAATAGTCCTTTGCCTTGAGACGTCATAGTTATCTTATATGTACATCATTATACTTTGATACTATTTCTGATTCTATTAATGAGTCACCTAAGAATTAGTAATTGGGTATAATCACTTGCATATGGAGGTATGTGAATGTGCAATAAAGGATCTATCACTCTTAGTAGAAAAGAGAGAATGTTCTATGTGGTCTATAAAAGATTTAACTTAAAGTATATGGCCATAGCAGGGTGAATATTAGAATATGAGTTTCTAATTTTCTCAATGAAGTTATAATCTTAAGATTAGATACAAATGATTAAATTTAGGGTTTGACATTATTTCCATACCCAAATAGATTTAATCGGGACATTGCATGATAGAAGGATTGAAATTGCATGGTAACTGTTAACAGAAAGGTTCAAAGGTTCATAGCCATATTCATACTATTATGGGTAGTCATCATGTGCTGCTAGGCACCAATCTTGACTTGTAGGAAACCCTGATAATTAATTAATTATCTATAGATGATTAATTAATTAATCTTAATTAAAGGGTGAATTAAAAAGAGTTTTAATTTAAATAATTAGAATGAGTTCTAATTTTATTGGACAGGGTCCAATAATAAATATGTAAAAGTTACATGCCCACTGCCATCAATAGTTTGAACCTAAGGGGTCACACACAAAATGACGATATTCAACTAAGGAGAGTTTTGGGGCAATCATGTAATTATTTTAGTTTGTTAGGCATTAGATTTAATTATGATTAAATCCTAATGTTAGCAAAATCTCTAATGTGTTAGGATTGTCCAATACATAAGGAGGTGGCTAGTCTTTATAAAATATAAGACTTAACAAACTAAAAAGAAACATAAAAGAAAAATAATTGTACGTACTATACAGAGAGCCCAAAATCCATCTGATGGATTTTAGGCTCATGAGAGTTTCTAAATTACAAGAGAGATTAGGTAACTTGTGCTAGCACACAAGGAATCCTTTGGTAACCCCTTTCATCTTCAAGCATGAAGATCCTTAGTTGGATTCGTTCCTGTGGATACACTTAGAGACGGGACACCTGTGTCGTTGCTATGCTCTTGATGAATCAATGAAGGAGTGAACGCCGATCAAGAATACGATGAAAGAATTAAAAGCCTCGGAGGTACACAGTTCTCTACTTGTTTAATTGTTAAACTATAATTAGGATCTTTCATATAATCATAAGGTTATTTCGGATTAAAGGAATCAAAATTTTAAATTTCGCTGCGTATATGATTGCCAAATTTTACACTGATTCCTTACATTTTGTACGATTTTGGGCATTATGATGCTCCTTTTCTGTGGCTGTGACGCCCAACACATAAAAAATCTTTGTTTAACTCTTCTTTGACTTTAAAGAAGTTTCCTTTAAGCTTTAAACCTTCAAAACACACTAACTAAATTAAGAATCAATAAAATTCCTAATTCAAGGCTAAATCCTAAGCATACTCAACTAGGATTCAACACTTTGAAACAAATAACTCGATTAAGTAACAATCAAACTAAAACTCAATAACATAACAAATCATATGAATAAAAAGGACATGTAATAAGGCTATTTCATAGATTTATCAGGAAGACACCATTGTTGTGAATTATTATTTATTTTTATTTTTTGAGGAAAAGAGTTTGAATCAAGATGCTTGAAGTTTATGGAAATTCTTCTGAATCTCTAACAATCGCAAAACTCTAGTAAAACTTGGAGAGTAAACTAAGTGAGCTTAGCTATACTGATGAGGTACGTATAAACATGTGCACATCAAATGTCAGAGACATTTCAGAAACCGAGAAACATATGGTGAATGTGTTATCAAATGCCTAAATCGAAGCGTTTTGAATTTTGAAGATATTTTTGGGATAAGTCCATATTACTCGCTAACATCTGGGATAAGATAATGTGGAGGGGGTCATTGTTGACACCTCAAAAATACTAAGTCCAAGGTTGTCGTCACCGAATGTAGGACATTGGCAGGCGGCCGAAAAATGTTTAAATGATTGTCATTACATTTCGGCTTACTTGAGAACATGGACTTATAAAGATTGCAGATTCAAGCTTTTAGGCCAAAAGTTTGCATTGAATTCGGCTTGAAGTAGCCGTTATTGGCAATTTAATTAATAGAGAGCATTTTAATAATTTTTTAACCATTTGTCACAATTATTTAGTAACAGTCATTAGTTTGAAATTCAAATTTCAAACAATTATGAGACCTTTAAATATTTTCTTCAGTTGTTATTTTTAGAGGTCTAAGACAAATCTATCCAATTGCTTATCTTATTTCTCTTGCCTTTCATTTTGATTTGCTATATCTTTAATTTTAATGTTATTGTTCATCTTGTAATTTCATATTTAACTTCGTTGCTGCTAGTACTTTTGTCCTAGAACTTGAACCGACAATCTATTGTTGTTCACAATCGTTTGATTACAAACTAGGAATAGTTTTCTAGCACGTAATTATCAAATAAACAGCCCTATTTAATTTTTTTATTTTATTTACTTTAAGGGAAAAAAGAGTCACTTCATTTAAGTGGAGACTGCAATCGTGCTTAATAGTGGACGTCGTTTTCGTTTTATTTTTCCTTCCATTATGCATCCCACTCACACCCAAAACTACAAAACAAAGGACTTACGGCACATAAAGTTGTGAACATAAAAAACATTTGGTCGTTTCATTTTAGAAGCATCTTGGATATTTTTTTCAATTGAAAATGGTATCTATCTTGCACCATACATAGTCAACCCCTTTATAATTTGGAGAGTTTCCAAGAACTACCTTAATTCACACAAAATTAAAAGAAAAAGAAAATCAAAATTTTGTTGCCATTCGTTTCACCGACGAAAGCAAGTAAGCAACCGCGTTTTTCAGAAGTACCCACATCACTTAGTTGGTTACACACTTACACACGGCTTTTCATTACCAAAATCCCTTATATATGCAATCGCCACTTTCCATTTCTTCCATTGCCAATCAGTAATAATCATGACTGACAAGCAGCCAGCATTGAACGGAACCTACTATGGTCCATCAATTCCACCACTTACACAAACCTACAACCGCCATGGCCATGGCCGTGGCAGTGGTTGCCGTTGTTGTTGTGGCTGCCTCTTCAACTGCCTCTTGAGTCTCGTTTGCAAACTAATCTGCACTGTTGTAGTCATCATCGGCATCGCCGTGTTAATTGTCTGGCTCATTTTCCGCCCCAACAAAGTCAAGTTCCATGTCACAGAGGCCACGCTCATCGAATTCAACTTCACAAACAACACACTCCGCTACGACCTTGCACTAAACATGACTGTCCGCAACCCAAACAAAAGAATCGGCATCTACTACGACACAATCGAAGCCACGACATTCTATGAGGACCAGAGGTTTGGTATGCAGTACCTGCCAACGTTTTACCAGGGACACAAGAATACTAGTGTATTGAGTCCTGTGTTTAAAGGACAACAATTGGTGTTGCTTGGAACCGAAGAGATGTCGGAGTTTAACAACGACAAGACTGATGGGGAATACAATATTGATCTCAAGCTTTATCTGAGAATAAGATTCAAGTTCGGAATATTTAAGGTGGGTATATTTAAACCCAGAATCAAGTGCGATTTGAAGGTGCCATTGAGGACGAATGGAACATCGGCGGCAGGTCGGTTTGAAACCACCGGTTGCGACGTTGATTTCTGATTGAACCAATTTTATTTTATTTTTTCACATTTTCCTCTTTTTGGATTTATTCATGAGTGTATGCTTTATATTCGATCGCATTCCATGGTTTTGGTTTTTTCCATGTGAATAAATAATACAGCATGATTTTTCTTTAAATTAATTGCATTTTTAATTACGTTTCCTTAGATAAATAGTCCATTATAAGGCGGATAATTTTTTCTGTTTTCTTTTTCTTTATTGCAAATTGACGTTTGAGGTGTCAATGGATGACACATTAATTAGCAATTGACGAATAAAACTCTTTCTACAAAAAAAAAAAAAAAAAAAAAGAAAGAAGAAGAATAAACATCCGAGTACAAAAATACATAAGAAAAATTTTCTGAAATCTTTCAATAGAATTTTTTTTTTATTCTTTTAAAAATGATTATATAATGATTTTTTTATTTTGATATTTTGTGATTTTTTTATAAAATTATTTTACTTAATTAATATTTTAAAGTTAAAATAAAAGGAAATAATGATGTACAAAGTTTCAATTTAAAACTAAAGACTTAGTAAAAAAAAAAATTAAAGTAAGAATTATTAAGATTATAAATTTATTTTATGACTTATTTATAATATTATGAAAAATAAATAAATTTTATTCTTACTTTTTCAAGTTTTATTTTTTCCAGACAAAATAACAATTGATACTGAAAATGTAATGAAGAAAGAGAATTGTAAGGACATGTCATTTTGAATTGATCTTTGGTAGACAATTTGATCAATGATGGAAGCAGCATTATTAAATATTAAGTATTTAAATGCCACCTGGATACCATTATCTTTATTTTTTGTTGGCCATCATAGATAGTGATCATGGCATTTTTATTTTTTATTTTTTATTTTTATAATGTAATTTAATATAGAAAGGAGGTCTTATGTGCATGAGAACATGTGGTACGTAATAAGTTTTCTGAAAATGATCAATACTTAAATTTGAATTCCAATCTTGTACATCAAACTACTGGGTACCGTCTGACTTAAAAAAGTTATTTCCAATGAAGATACTACTCAAGTGATAATTATCCAACTTAAATAACTCAACTGAAAAATATTGGTTCTTTTTGGTGTATTAATAGGAATACAATCCTATCTCAGCATATAAATCCACATACAAGACAAGAAAGTAATAAGGTTTAACACCCAATTCATTCAATACTTTCCCATTCAGTAAACATAGTTGAAGGTCATAGTACTGATATCCATAAAAATAGAAGAAAAGTAGAAAGAAATCAGAGGGGAAAGAGAAAGAGTACAGAGAAAAGAAAAAAGAAAAAAAGTACAGTAAAAATTCAGCATAAAAAAAAGCCTCTCTCCTCCACAATTAAATATAATTTCTCTAGTTGATAAAAATATCTCTACAGTGGCATTGTCTACTCCTACTGACACCTCCTATGCTTTCTCCAGATCAATATTGATGTGAAAAAGATTCATATAAATACTACCCCTTCAAAAATTACCTTGTCCTCAAGAATGATGTGAGAATATAATTGTTGAAAGGATTGAAGGTCCTCCTAAGTGGAAACTTCAGAAGCAGTGTCAGACCAATGTACCAGGATTTGAGGTCTTTGTTGGTTGTGTTGAATGATTGTTATGGTTCCCACTATGATTATGGGTAGGAGAATAGATTAATTGGTGTAAATCAATGGTAGAAGTTGTTGAGCTAAGGTTGTGTTGGTTCCTTTATACGTTTTGAGTAAGGAAATGTAAAAAGTGGGATGAATTTTGCTTAAAGCAGGAAGATCTAATGTATACGTAGCCTAGCCCACCCGCTGAAGTATAGTATAGGGTCCACAATACCTTTTTCTCAGTTTAGGGTGTTTTCTAGGAGTTACTGAGCTTGTCTGTAATGTTGTAGCTTCACCAAGAGCAAGTCTCCTTCATAAAAAGAGACTTCTCTCCTTTGTTGGTCAGCAGTAGTCTTCATCCTATTCTGTGCTTGTTAGAGGTTAGTCTTGAGGGTCTGTAACAGTTCATTTCTTGCAATTAATGCTACATCTACTGCTTCTATAGAATTTGAACCTTTGACATAGTTGGGAAGCACAGAATGATCCCTGCCATAAAGAGCCATGTAAGTAGTCATATTGATAGTTGAGTGATATGAGGTATTATACCACAACTCTGCCAATGGTAGTAAGTTACTCTAATAAGTGGATTTATCGAAAATGAATGACCTAAGATATTGCTCTAAACACCTGTTAAGCACTTCAGTTTGGCTATTTGTTTGGGAGTGATAGGTTGTACTTCTATGCAAAGTAGTGCCACTTATAGTGAACAATTGGTCCCAAAACTGACTCAAGAAAATTGGATCCCTATCAGAGACAATGGAATGGGGAAATCAATACAGTTTAACAACCATATCTGTAAATAAGTGAGCAACCTTAGCTGCATTGTACTGTTTAGGAAACATACCAAAGTGGACATATTTTGTTAACCTGTCCACTACAACCAAAATAACACACATACTCTGAGAGGTTGGCAGTTCAATGATGACGTACATGGAAACATCTTCCCAGACCTTATTAGGAATAGGTAAAGGTTGAAGAAGTCCAACAGGTGTTGTGGTAGAATACTTGGTGGATTAACAAACAAGGCAAGTACTGACTTATTGTTTTACATCCTCCCTAAGGCCTGGCCAATAAAAATTCTCAGAGACTCGCATACAGGTTTTCTTAATGCCACCATGTCCCCCAAACAAGGTGCTGTGGAATTCATATTATAATGTATCCTTCAATAAAGTGTTGGTAGGCAGCCTAATTTGGTTTTTGTAAAACAAAATGCCATAAAGGCATTCATAATTAGTAACAGCCAACTGTTTGGTAGAGAGTTGTTGGTATATAGTCCAAAGTTCTAGGTTCAATAGGTTTTTAGCCTTGATATGACTAAGAATATCTAAGTGAGGGATGGATAGAGACATATATAAATACCATGATTGGTGTTCAGATTCCTCAATTATAGGCATCTTGGATAGAGCATTTGTAACAATAGTGTCCTTGCTAGCTCTATAGAAGATACAGTCAAAGCCAAGGGGATTACTAAAATATTCTTGTTGCACAGGGGTCTAAACAACCTGGTTGATCAAATTTTTTAAGCTTCTATGGTCAGTGAGTATGATAAACTTCATGCCCAGAAGATATTGTCTCCATTTTTTAACAGCATGTATAATTACAAACAACTATCCTTACTCATTCTGGGGTTTAGTTTCTTGCTTAAAAAGGCAATAGGGTGCCTGCTTGAGATAGGACAGCTCTAATGTAAGTGATAAAGGCATCTCTTTCCAGCTCTAATGCCTTAGAAAAATTAGGCAATGCCAAGATAGATGTATGTTCCATTGTTGTTTTGAGAGCCTAAAATGCCAATTCAGTTGTAGAACTTCACTCAAAAGAATTCTTCTTTAGTAAATTAGTGAAAAGAGAAGCAATATAGGCATAACTCCTCTCAAACTTTCTACAATATCTAGTAATTCCCAAAAAAAAACCCTAAGGGCCTTGATGGATTTTGGTGACAGCCAAGATATCACAGCCTCAATTTTGGTTTGATCAGGAGCAACCCCTTGAAGCTCACAATATGACCCAGGTACTCAATACAAGATTGCTGGAAAACACATTTACTCATTTTGGCCATTAACTGGTAAGCGATGTTTTCTTCTTGAGATTTACTATAGATCAGGATGTCATCAAAGAGTAGTGTAACAAACTTTCTCAAAAATGGTTGGAAGATATGGTTCATTATGGCTTAGAATGTGGAAAGGGCATTTGTAAGGCCGAAAGGCATCACCAAGAATTCAAAATGTCCTTAATGTGTCCTCAAATCAATTTTGTGGGCATTAGCAAGGAACTTTTTTATCTAGTGGTATCCTGACATGATATCAAGCTTGGAAAAGACTTGTGCTCTATGTAATTCATCTAATAGCTCATCAATGATGGGTATAGCACTACAAGAAAAAGCAGTATCAGCATCCGCAAAAAGTGGACGCTAATAACAAGGCCTCTAATAATATTATCAGCGTCCATGTGGACGTTGAAAGTATCAGCATCCGCTTTTCAGTGTCCATAAGGTGGACACTAATAATAAATGCCAATGCGTTTAAAGAATTATCAATGTCCACTTTGTGAATGTTGAAAAGTGGACGTTGATAGTATTAGCGTCCACCTTGTGGAAGCTAATAGGTGGACGCTTATAAGTAGAGATTTTCCATATGTATTAGCATCCACAGTGGCGGATGCTGATACTACAATTGCAGATGTAGATAGGGCTGAATTCTTAATTTTTTAATTCTATTTTTTATTATACCTAATAAATATCAAACCATTCATAAAATTGATACTACAAAAAAAATAAACATTTTCTAATCATTGAAAATTTAAAATATTAACATATCATTCAACGTACAAAACATCAACAGTATATAAAAGTATTTAAGTTTGTTCATTACAAATAAGAAAATCTAAAACTACACATTACCAAGAGTCGGATCCTGCTCCTTTGCTCATCATCTAATGAATCGTGAGGTGATTGTGGAGCAACTGGTGAAGAAGCGCCCTGAAAAATTAGTTGATATCAAATATAAGTTATTATGTCTAAAACTTAAAATTTTTAAAAGTAAAATTAACTTTAGAAAAACTAGCATTCATCATAGCAATTGATAGCTTTGTGTCCAACAGAAAAATACAAATTTGAAAGTAATCAGCATCTAAATCTAACAAAACTCATCTTTAAAATGAAGTCAAATTTTAAGAAACTTGAATCTAATCCCTTCTTATTAATCAACAATAATCAAGAAGACAATAAAAGGTATGTAACATGAAAGCCCTCTTAGTGAGGTTATTTGAACACGTGTTTTCTTCACACTTCTATCAACATACATCAACCATGGCTGGAACATTCCCAAATTTTCTAGACAACATATATATAAGAACACTAACATAATCCCAGCTTCTAAAAGCATAATACATAGTAATTTTCAGTTAAAAAATTATACATATCCTATTCACTACTGAAAGAATCCATTATTGTTATAGATAATGTTTAACAAATACCAAGTATAGCAACAGAAATAAACTTAAGGTGGAAAATGTTTTCAGGCTTACATTCCATCTAAATATAACTTGTGACTTAAATGATTACAAAGACATCAATTTATAGTAGACTAACTCACTCAATTCTCAACAAACGAAAGGACATTTAACAAATACCAAACAAAAGTAAAATGTAGCAAGAAGTTGGTATTGAAAATATTTAACAAATACCAAAACTTGCTTCTATTGTTGGTAAAATGAACTCAAGTCAAGTTTCATGTTACTCACATAAGATGCGGGATGTGGTTGTAGAGATCTTCTCAATGCAACAAGTTCCTCCATCACTATTTACTTAACTAAAATACTCATCTCCGGGGTGATCATAGGTGTGATTAATGCATGAATTTGATTAATCATGAATTGGGAACCTTAAGATAAACAAGTGGGAGACTAATGTGGACTTAGAAGGGGGTTCAGGAGAATGTTAGTATTCAGAACAAAAAAATCAAGAAATAGATAGGTTGCTCTGTTTATCCCATCACTGAGGAAAAAAATGAAACATCTATGAAGTTAAAATTATTGAGGAAAAAAAAAAATCTTCTAGAAGTCTGAATTTGTTTTCTTTTCTTGTTGGCCAGTACATGGTTTCACGAACAAAGGAAGGGACTAACCAAGACAAAGAGACAAAGGAAAAGGCTATGTATTTAATAGCATTAACATGAACATGTTAATAGTATAATCCTCCTTTAATAAAATGGTATAATTTTAACTAAAGGCGAAGCAATTTACATTTGAATTCACTAAAAATGAATAACTTAACAAATTATATAAATAAAGAAAAAGAATACATGCAATGAATACAATTCATTGTTAATGGTAATTGAAGCTACAAATGAGTAAAAATGAAACACTACTATTCCTATGCATAAACTTTATCCTTAATTTGTTATATTTAAATAAAAATATTGAATGGATTCAAATAAAAATTAATAACTCATTCAAAAGCAATCTAGACTAATATTAGTGAAACTATATTCAAAACTATTACATTGATCACACATTGTTGACCAAATCCCATATAAAAAGCTTACACCAAACAATGGTAATTACACCTTGCATAGCTAATAATAAAAAAAGGTACAGGGCCTATTAGTTATCCTATTACAGCAGAAGCCTTATAAGCATCATCCATTACCTGCAGCTTTAGCTTTATTCCTCAATTTAATTGTTACATCACAGTTAACTTGGACATAAGCCGCAGGTTATATAAAACTGACACAAATGCAAAATTTATTCATAAGGATTTAGATTTCTCATTTTTTTGAAACATAAGTTATAATTTTTTTTAATGAAAATCATTGACACAAAATCAGACTATTCAACCTTTATGCATCAAATTCACATACATTGCAAATATTTATGTAATTCTGTTGTAATTTTGACACTTTAAAATGCTCATGGGAAAATAAGCAAATATACAAGAATAAAATGAAGCTTATTGAACAGGAACAAGTATGTTATAAAAAAAAACATCAAATATCAAGAATGTATTGTTGTCTAACCTACCTATCATGTCACATTTCCATTGCGTGTATTATATTCCTATTCTTTATTTTCTTCTCCAAGTGTTTGAACCTAATCAATTAAGCTAAGCATATATTTTTGTCTCCAATTGGTCCTTTTCCCTTTTGACCACACTAGATTTAGTTGCTATTTTTCACTTTGTCTCAAATGGAAACGCTCCAAATTAGCCAAAAAAAAATAAAAATGGATAACATAGATCTCTTATGTCAATTAGTACTCAAGTACTCGACCATAGTATAAAGCAATAAAAAATATATCTTCCCTCAAAAATCAAACCATTCCTGTCTAAGACTAGAGCTACTAGTTTTAGTCAATATTAGAATGCTAGCTAGCCAGGTTTCTAGTTCAGCCAAAACTATTATTAAACTTGAAGGATTTGTTAGATTGCCAAGAATTATTATGACCCTTGAACATATACATATCAAATCTTATAGTGGATATGTTCTCTTTGACATCCACAGCTATTTTTATGGTAGGAATGTGTATTTGTCAAAGAGTAAAGTGGTCTCAAATGCTGAACAAAAAGTTGTAGAGCATGTGAGAGCTGCCACAAGGGCAGTTTAACTATGAAAGGAGAACCAGGACTTGAGTGAAATTGCCAAGTGAAAGCTATGAACAAATTGAAGTCATAGAGGATGTCAAGGCTAGCTATTAAAGCATGATGGTAACTTGATTTTACTGAGGTCCAACAATTATAGATTTTTCATTAAATCTCAGAGAATATACAAATGCATATTAAAACTTAGTTTACCTTTTGGGACAAAAATATTTAAGCTAGTTCATGTTAATTGGCTAAAAGGAAAGAACACTGTATACATGTAACTTATTTTAATTTAAGTCCACTTGTTTGAGTCTAGGGTCGCCTTCCATAGTTCCATTTGTTCTAGTTAGGATTAACAAAACAATGATAAAAAAAAACAACAAAGCTCATTTGTTGCTTACTGATTCATTAAACCCTTCTAATAAATATGTGCTTCATTTATTTGTCCTTTCCATAGTGTTGATGACAATAAAAAAAATGTTAACCAGTTCTTACATTGGTTGTAAACCCATAAGACAGCCTTCATCCTACCATTAAATTACCGGGGAAAGAAGTTCAAAAACCTCTAATTTCCTAATAGACATGAAAAGAATATAATTACATGAGGCAAGAACAATATAATATAGTCAAATCAAGACCCACAGTCATAGAAATTATAAGGAAATATGTAACATAATAAAATCAAGACCTACATTCACAGAAATTATAAGGACATAGATACCATAGACCACATTTGAAACCCATAAGAAATAAAGAATGAGGAATCCAAAAAAGGAAGAGATAGAGAGCATTCCTTAGATGAAAGCACCCGACCACTGGCAATACCTTGGATTTGTTGCTGGGAAGCTTTCTTCGGCGAAACACTCGACCACTGGCAAGGGCAAGCACATCAACTGAGACTAACAGCATATCGACTGCTGATGCTAAAGCCTAGAAAGTAAGATGGAGGGAAATGAAATTTTCGAGCAATGGAGAGAAAGAAGAAAGTTAGGGATTTTAATTTAGGGAAACTTATCCACGTCCGCCAGTACGGACGCTGATACTGGACAAATGGGTGCTAAAATATTTTAAATTTTTTAGAAGTTTTGTTTATCAGCACTAACAAGCACCTTGATTCTATATTATACTAAAGAATTATGAGTGGTTAGTGGAAAGGCTCCAGGAACCCCTCCTTCAATGTTTTGCCAAAGTGTGGAGGACAAGAATCATTCAAGCATGCTAGTACAAGGCTAGATCGAGCATCATGGTAGAGCATCAAGTTATGATGCCACCAAAATTCATGATTTAGACAATGGATGTTAGCTTTCTTATGATTGGTCTTCCTATTGAGCAACCTTAGTAGGTAAGATATTGATTGTTTATTGTAATGCAATATTTCTTTCTATAATTGCATGCAATGCTTTATTCATTCCAAGATAAAACTAAAGACATGGTATCAGATCTTTTGTTGTTTTTTTTATTTATTAACATGCTATGAACATGTGTTGTCGTAACTCATGACAAAAGTATATATGGCAATATTGACAAATGCTTAAACGAGTTTTTTTTCCTTCTCAATTCATTTGGATCAAACTCCAAAACCATGTCTTTATAGCCACCGGTCCATTTTTTTTGTTATCATTTCTATTGCATTGTAGGCAACAACAATTGGACAAAAATCTTGATCATTGGCGGTGACCTCTCCATCGGGTTTGCACAATTTATATAATTTGGCCATTAGTTGCAAGACATGACATAGGTTACTTTATGAGTAACAAGAACTTGTATATAGGGCTTGATGCATAATTGTTGCCACCAATGAGAAGAAGGCAAACTCTTGGCTGATTTTGGAATTTGTATTCTTTTATATGACTTTGAGAATTGTTACCACCTATCAGAAGAAAGTAATCTCTTATTCGATTTGAAATTTTCTGACTTTATGCATGATGACATTGAAGATTGTTGCCATAAGAAGACAAAATATCCAGAATAGCCCTTAAGAATCTTCCTATCATATCCTTTTTATTTATTTTGTTTTTAACTGGACTTAACACAGAATAAAATTTTGAGTTGCCTACATACCCAAGAAGGGATCAATTCATGTCGGTAGTTTAGAAGATTTTTTTTATTCTTCAAGTCAAATGTAGTTTATACTCCTGCAAACTATGAGTAGTACACAAGTGTATTTTTTTGAACTAGTTTTTGTTCGTGCCAAGGAAATTTTTGAGAATTTGTGGCAGTTTAATGTCGTGCCAAGGAAATTCATGAAGTTTGCAATTTCATTGTGTTGAAAAACTTCAAATCTTTAAGGCAATTTACTTTCATGCCAAGGAAATTTGATTTGTTTTTCTTCCTGACTTAAGCAGCGGACAAGCTTGATTTATTGCCCCTATTGACTAGAACTGGAATTTTTGGTATGCACCAGGACATGTTGTTTCACCTTGAGTGAGCCTTCCATGGAGACTGTCAGAGTTGTAGAATGCCTCATGTGAGATAGAATCGAGCTACAAGTTTTGACATTTTCTTTGTGTTGCAGCTTTTCTTTGCATATCTTTTTTTGATGTGAAGGCTTTTTGATTGATGCATTTATGACTTTTAACATATCAAAGATCGATATTTTACCTTCGCATTTTGTTATAGTCTACACGCCCAATCTTTTGAAAGTTGAAATTTTTAAAGAATGGACTATCCTAGATGATCAAATACTGAAACTCGATATTTTACCTTTGCTTTTATGTCTTCCATTTCAGCTTGAATCTTAACATCATCTTCTAACAAGTCTTCAAAGCAGCTAGTTATGTGCACTTCTTCTATGTTGTCATCTTCTATAAGATTTTTTTAGTGTTGTACCATGACAGGTTTCATAATGCCGAATCTAATCAACCTAGTTTTCGTTCTTTGAGGAGTGTTTGTTGCCGTAATGTGAGCAACCAAATGTGAATTTGATTTGTACTTTTTTGGTTTCATTTCAACAACAATATGATTAGTTTCAGCAACATTGTCAATGTCTAAATCGATTATCTTATCTTTTACAAGTTTCAGGATGAGCTCTTTAAACACGAAGCATTTCTATACAGGATGACTAACGATCTGATGGTACTTGCAGTAGTTGGGATAATTGACCTTTCTTATTTCCTCAACCCGCTTACATTCCGGAAGCTTGATGAGATTGTATTCAAGTAGTTAGTCTAGCGTGTCCGGGATGTCATCATTAAGAATAGGATATTTCTTTTCTTTTCAATCTTTAAGCATTGTGCAATGCCTTTCTTGTTGGTGATCGGCTTCGATCAGTTTTGTTTTGCTCATTCTTCATAATTTGATCAGGCCGACACTTAGAACCGTTGAATCCATCATTGGATTGCTTTCAAATTCCACAATTTTCTTTTCTCTTTCCTGCTCGAGCATTGGAGGATTGTGGTTGCCATGACTTGCTATGCTTAACTCCATATCATGCGCTCGGGTTGCCAACTCTCCAAATGTTCAAGGCTTGATTCCCTTCAGAATGTACAGAAGTCCCTAATGCATTCCTTGTGTGCACATTTAAATAGTAGAGAGCTCTTAGATTCACTCCTTATAGTCAAAACTCAAGGCACTCTATCTTTTGATAAAATCTATGACAAGCTGATCTTTCCTTTGTTTGGTGTTAGTAAGCTCTATCAAACCGACTACATGTCGAGTACTGTAAAACTTATTCATAAAATCTCGTTCAAGTTGTTCCCAATTGTCAATTGATTTAGGCTCCAATTCTATGTACCAATCGAATACAGTTCCTCTAAGAGATCAAACAAATTGTTTGATAAGAAGATCTCCCTGAGTCCCAGCATTTTCACAAGCTTTAATGACATGAGTAATGCGTTGTTTGGGGATTGCCTTTTCCATCGAACTAGTTGAACTTTAGAGGTTAATACCCATGGGGCATCTTCATGTTGTCTATCCATTTTGTGTATAGTTTTGAATATAGAAGCGAACTTTGCGATGATCCTCCATATTGTGCTCGGATGGTGGTGGTTATGATATCCTATAACTATTGTATTGAGAGCAATGCAATGGAGGCTGAAATATTTTGAGAATTTTCTGGCTCATCAATTTGCTTCTTTCCTTTGTCTACAGTGACAATGTTTGGAATTGGATCATAAAGGTAAGCTGGGTCTTAATCATTTAAATTGGCATTGTTTTATATCTCTAACTTTCACGTGAGGGTTGCAATCTGGATATATTGATCCTTAACAGTTTTGGTTTTCATTATTATTTCTTCTTTAGTTGATGCTTCAAACACCATTACAAGCATAGTGTCAGTAGAGGAGACTGAATATGTGGACGCATCCATAGTCTTGTCATTCAAATTATCAGGCAATAATCCAATGTAAGGGATGTGGAAGTATAATGTTTCTCATTGCAACATAGAGTACTACCCCTAGACACGATCTTGTTAACAAAGTTTCCTACCTTTCTTGTGGCTAGGAAATCCAAAGTGATTGAAGGTTGTTCTTTACCTTGATCAATCAATGGAATAAAATGTTGGGTATAGTCCACCAAGCTATCTTGTGCAATTGATTCTTCGCTAACATTTTGGTTTTTTCTGATGGAGTCAATGACAAATCCGACGATGGCTTCAACAACAAACTTGATATTCCTATTAGCTTGATTATTCATAAGAACCATGAGATCATTAATTTTTTAATTTTTAATTTTTTTATGTACTGATTTCTGACAGAAAAGAGATGAAAGGCAGAGATGTCCTACAGGGCGTGCCAAATTTGTAAACATGAATTTCAAGCCTGTAAAATAAATGACAAGAAATATGTACAAAATAATATTGGTATTAATATGTATTAGTGAATAAAATACAATCTCTGTTTTAATTATTCTTTACAATAAAATAATAAATATCTTTTGATTCAATATCTGAGTTTGAAGATGATCCAGGGGCTTCAAAAGCATGATCTTAGAACTGTGGATTATTTGGTTGGTTTAAAGTTATGGATTCTTCACTGACGTAGAGCTTGATCGGGAAGGTTGAATTGTTGGACAAGGGCTCATAGAGCTTGATCTCGATCGATGTGCAGTTGATGGTAAATTTAGTTTGAATCTCTAGGCTTTGTGCTTGTTTAGAGATCTCTAAAAATTTGTTGTTGAATGAATATAATCTTGATCTTCAATTGTTGAGGAAGCTTGGGTTGTTGAAGGTTTAAAGTTTTGTAGGGTCTAGGGACTTGAGTTCTGTAGAGCTTAGTGCCTTCTTTCTTCTTCTTCTTCTTCTTCTTGGTCCTTCACCCTAGTCCTTCCGAAAATGGATGTAGGAGCTCTTTATTTATAGAGATTTTGGAGAGAGTTAGGTTCCATATGACAAGACTTCATTGGCTGTAATTTTGTATTTGATTTACATCAAGACTTCTTGAATAGTGATTTCATATGTGATACATGGTATGATTTCATTGGTCACTTTCTGTAATTGAATTATTTGAGTATTTCTTAATAATTTTGATGTCATATACAAATGCGGCATAATTTCGTTGGCAACTATTATATGCTTGTAAGTAACATGTGACACTTCATGATTGGATCGAAATTTTGCTTTCTACAACTGTCTTCCCTCCTTGTGATGGATCTCAAAGCACTTGTTTCAGTTGGAGACTTTTGACATATTTCCATTGCTTTGGAAGGTTTTGAATGTTATCTTGGTCTGCTAACAACTTTTCTTTTTCTTGTTCATCTATCTTTATTTAATTTGTTTCTTGATTTGCTCTACCAAATATATCTATATCATTCTCAACAGATCTTCTAGCTAGGGGATTTTGCTTAGAAATAAAAAAAAAAAAAAAAATTAAAAACATGAATTGATTCTTCAATAACTAGATTCATTTTATTGAAAACTCTATATTCTACTTGCTATTTAGTATACTAGGAAATTGTTATTACATTAGATTTAGCATCAAATTTTCCTAGATTATATATCTTTCTTATTGTTATGAATGAAACATTTACATCAAAAGATATGAAAGTATCCAATTGTAGGTTTCTTACCTTTTCATAGTTCATATGGAGTTTTTCTTAACATTGACCTTGCTAGAGTTCTGTTGAGAATGTAGCATGCAATATTTATAGTTTTAGCCCAGAAGTAGCATAGACGAGATTTTTTATATAGCATTGTTCTAGCCATCTCTTGATGTGTTATATTCTTCCTTTCAACTATCCCATTCTGCAATAGAGTTATTGAAGCTAAAAAATTATGCTCAATATCATGCCAATGCAAAAATTATTAAATGTAGAATTTTTAAATTCTTTTCCACGATGACTTCTAATTTTTAAAATACATAAAGAGGAACAAGTTTGTAGAAGGTTTCGAAAGAATAGAAAGTTCACTTTTATGAGCAAGAAAAAGTACCCATGTATATCTTGAGTACTCATTTATGATAACAAAAGCATATTTGTTTACCACAATAACTTATAGTTTGTGTAAGATCGAATAAATTCATATGTAGCCATTCCAGTAACCTTGAAGTTAAAATGACATTTTTATTTTTTTTAAATGTTTTGGTTTGTTTTTTAAATTGACATAAGTCACATAGCTCATTACAATAAACTACCTTAACACAGATAGCGCATACACTATCAGTGATAATAATTATTGCGGACATCGAATTAAGTATGACCAACATCAAAGAGGTTGTCAGTCTTTAATATCGATATTAAACAGGATGAAAAGAAAAAACCACTATTGCAAGTAAAAAAATACCTTGTTGGCAGTAATCAAATAAATTGGCTTTGTTTGGCGTAAAATTATTGCTGACAGCATTCATATATTTGCTGACAGGTGTTTAGTTATTGGCAATATATAATTTTTTTTGTTTACTACAGATAGCAGTCAGATTACTACTGGCAGTATTATGCTATTAGTAGTAATGAACCCTAAATTAAAAACACATATCCCTCCTCTATTCCTCTTGGCCACAAGTTTAAATTTATGACCTTCAAACTTTCCTAAGTCAGCCGCCACTATAACACCCTTAAAATTTATACCTAGATTAATTATAAGATAAGTAATTATCCTATAAGTTAAATAGGATTAAAATTTAATTACATATTATTTCATGTATAGGAATAGTATATATACGTATAAAAATACATATAAGATACATATTAGTATAAGAATAGTATATATGTATAGGATAGTATATATATAAATACATGAACATATATACATATATATACATGTATATACATACATAAAAATATGGACACGTGTAGGCATGGGAACAAAGATGGAAAATGCTACATGGTGGTATTGAAAGAAGAAGAGAAAATAATAAAACATAGGTTTCTTGCTAGAAAAGGAAATGTGATGGATTAGGTGTAAGAACCATGTTGAAAGAAGAAGATAACATAATAAAATATAGGTTTCTTGCTAGAAAAGGAAATGTGATGAATTATCCGAGTAAGAAGGAGATTAAATGTGGCAATTTGTAATTAATGAAGGGGCTTAGTTGTAAGAAGGAGGAGAAAGGTGAAAAAGTTGTAATAATTAGGGGGCATGTGGAAGAAAGTTAAGACATAAGGTGGCAAGTAATAATTAAAGAATCTAAACTAGGGAATAGGAGAAAGACAAGTGTTAGGAAGAAAGAACACAAGTTAATTTAGAGAATGACAAGTAGGTGATTGTAATTTTAGAGAACTAAAAGGGTAAAATAGGAAATGAAACTTTCTCCTAAATCCTAAGCCTTGGCCATGCACTATAAATAGGAGGGGAGAGGTAGTGACCAAAATGCATAGGAAAAGCTAGAGAAAGTGAGAGAAAAAGTAAGAAAACAAAGAAAGTGAGAGAAATAGTAAGAAATAAAAGAAAAAGGCAAACCGTGAGGAGAAAGAGAAACCAGGAGGAAATAGGAAGAAGGAGGTGTAGGAGAAAAAAAAAAGAAAGAAAGAGAGAACGAAAATAAGGCTAAAGGTATTAGGCAAGTTTTCATGCATTCCTTTGTTTTATCTTTGCTTTGAAAGCTACTTCCTTGTTACTCTTATATTTTTCATGCTACTCTTATATCTTTCACGCATATGAAATGGTATGTTTTATGAGAAAATGAGTTATGTGTAACCAAAGAAAGTGAAAGGTGTGGAATTTACATGGTTTTAGCATTAGTAGTTTGTCTTGACATTATGTTGCACAAACTATAGAATGGATCCTATCTAGAGATGGTACAGTAAAGTGTCGAAAGTCTTGCAGGGCGTAAGTCTTGAAGGGCGATGTTTCATGAGATAGTACCATAAGGTACCGTAAGTTTAGAGACGATGTCTCTTGGATGGATCCATATGTAGAAGAGGTGTGCCATATCTAGAAAAGATGTGCCGAAAGTCTCGCAGGGCGATATCTCATGGATGGCATTGAGATGTGCCATAAGTCTTGTAAGGCGATGTCTTATGAGATGGTACATTAATGTGCCGTAAGTCTAGAGACGATGCCTTGATTTGCATATTGGCAAGAAAGGTCTACAATGGGAAATGAGGAAAATGAATCCCTTTTAGGAAATTTAGAGGAAATGAGAAAAAAGACTAATTTGCATTGCGTATTCTGATATTCCTAAAACTGTCATCAAGAATCCTTCGTTGTCATGTATAAATGCTTGTTGAGGTTTGACTCACTATCCTTTATCTTGATGTACAGATTTATCAGTACCATAGATGTGTATTGTTTTCCTTGGAGAATGGCATGGTCTATGTAATGAGAAAAGATGGCAAGTGGATCTTGTTTGGAAAACATAGAAGTATTTGTGTTGAAATACGATTATGTAGTATGGGTTACTTTTGTATAAAGTTGTGATGGGTTCTTAACATGCCTACCTAGTAATGGTAGTAATTTTGAAAGAAAGTATAGTATTGCTAAAATTGACTATTGTATAAGTAAATAGGTGTAACATTGACTTTGGAACCTTTATGTTCAATTTAGTTAGGCAATTTCTTAAAAGAAAGGAAAGAGTCAATTATTTAAAGAACAAATGAAACATTTAGAGCAAATGGTTCTTGGGCTATAGCTTTCGCAGTTAACAGTGATGCTTGTGTGTTGGAAGCTAGAATCTCTTATATCCAGTCTACGGGCCTTTTAATTGTAGAGGCTCATGCTGCATTGATGGCTACTCAACTTGCAGCATCCTTAAGTTCTAATAAAGGCTTTGTGTTGGAAGGAGACTCTCAACTGGTGGTGGATGCAATTAACTCGAGAGGGAAGTCTTGCTGCTGGGCTATAGCCCCTTTTATTATTGATATTTTGTCTGCTCTTTCAAATGTAAATTTGTGGGTTTGTAAAAAGGTACCTAGAAGTAGCAATTTTCATGCCCACAACTTGGCCAAGAAATATGCAGAGCTTGGCGAGCCTGTTTCAGTTAATTTCTGTAATGTTCCCTTAGACTTTTTAGTTCAAGTTGGTTTTTAATGCCAATTTCCTCTTCCTAGCAAAAAAAAAATGAAACAAATGGTAAGATGTCTTTTAGGATGCATTATGTAAAGAATATATGACCAATCGACCAAGTAGTAATTCGTGTAAAGCAAAATAAAAAGAAAGTCCAAGGAAATTATAAAAGTATCACTGTAGGAAGAAATTAAAGATGCTAGAAAATACACGTAATAAAAGTATTACCAATTAAGTTAGCTTAAGAGCCTAATTACCGATTAAATTAGCTTAAGAGTTCATTAGTAGACTAAGTGACGGATTAAGGAAAGAGGGTGTCACAGCCACTCTATGCACATTGGCAGCCTTATGAAAAGGATCTTTATCAACTGCCATATCTTTCTTATCAAGGACCTTCAACCTTCCTTTGTTGAAAGCTTTCTACAATGCATTACAAAAGACGACATAATTGTTAGTATTATAGGACTATAAATCATGCCACTTGCAATACCGTTATCTAGCATACTTATTAGGTGTTGACATTTTATGGCCGTCTTTTAACAATTGATCGAATATTTGATCGGCCTTAAAGATATTGAATGAATACTTATAGTTTTTAATCTTGTTCACATTCGACCCAGGTTGACCATTTCATATTCAATCAAAAGATTGTATATTTGCGATCTTTTATGTATAAGTTTAGCCAAGTTTATTTCAAACTCATTATCAACATCTGATGCAGTTTCCATATTTACTTCATTTGGGGTATCTATAATAAGTGCCCCTTGAAGAATTTGTTCTTCTTCTTTGAGTAAATGCTCTTTTTTTGGGTATATTGGGAGTGCTCGAACTCAGCACTGGGGGTAGGGGACTGGTACCAACTGCTTGAACTAAGCTCTCGGTGATAAGTAAATGCTCATAATTAGCTGCATAAGAAACTAACTAAAACAAATAAGTAAATTCTATATCTTTGAATTTTTTCTTAAGTTCATAAACAAAACCACCTTTTTTCCATATTGACAAATTACCTTTTTGGAATTTGAGTAAAGCACCTATTTCTAACTTTCTTAAACCTGGCCATAAAATCTTAGGCCATTTTGCCTACTATTTGTTTTATCTTTGCTAACTTTGCCATAGTAACTTATAGTTTAATTCTATAAAACTGAGCATGGAACATTATTCGCTGCAATTAAGACTAGCCTTAGATTGAATTTGATGGTAATGAAACATACTAATTAAATCAGTTCTAGTCAAAGAATTAGCAAATAGCCTAAGTTTCATGTAATCCATCACATTGCCACATAAGACTATAAATCATCATATGTGTTCGGCTGTAGATTGACTACCTTCTCTAGAAAAAGTAGACAAATATGATATTTTAACCCTTTAGTAAATGGAAATAAACGGTCAATCCATTATGGGTATAGTTTTCTATATATCAATGTAGCTAAAGGATGACCCTAGACTAATTTGCTCATGCATAATTGATAAGTCTATGAAATAGCCTTATTGCATGTCATTTTTACTCATATAATTTGCTATGTTATTGAGTTTTAGTTTAATTATTGCTTAGTTAAGTCATTTGTTTTATAGTGTTGAATCTTAGTTGAGTATGCTTAGGATTTAGCATTTAATTAGGAATTTTATTGATTCTTAACGTAGTTTGTGTGTTTTAAAAGTTTAATGCTTAAAGAAAACCCATTCGAAGTCAAATTGGAGGAGTCAAACAAGGATTTCCTACACATTGGGTGCCATGGCCACTGAAAAAGGGCACCACAGTGCCCAAAATTGTGCAACAATTCAACAAGTCAGAGGCTTAAGTGGCAAACAAGAGTGCAAGGAGCAAGGATGGCTAAAGCTTGAAGACTGAGAACCTTTATAGTTTTCTTTATTCTACTCCTTCTTTACTTTCTTGTATTTGATTGATGTTTTCTTTGTTTATAGGATTGCAATGGAACTCAACATGCAGTTTGGTTTTATTTTATTATTTGATTACTTAGGGTTTGATACATGATTTACTTATCTCATTCTATGTTTTATGCTTCTAATTGATTAGCTACCAGTTAGATTGATTTAATAACTTAGAAGAACCTTGACTAAAGAAATCTAAGTTTAGCCTTGAATAAGATAGCACTTGTTTGAATTTATTCACTTGCTTGTTTGAATTTGATTTGTATGTAGGCTAGAAATATACCTCCATACCTTGTGTAGCCATTATTAGATCTATTCTTAATAAGTCTATCTTAATTTAATTCTCATAGAAATATAATGAATTGGTTAAGTTAGATATTATTATAAGCAATATGAAAGATACTTATGATTAAATAAGAACCCTAAGTTAGTATTCGGTATCACAACTAAGCATGAAAAGATAATAATAATCCAAGTGAGTAAGTGTTGAGAGAAGTTGTAATTCTAGGTTTCTCCATTACATTCTTACGTTTGCTTACTTTAGTTTAGTTTAGTTTAGTTATAAATCTCTCGAAGTTCATTCGTTTGGATAAAGTTAGGATTGGTAAATTTTAGTACTTAGCAATTGTTAGATCTAATTCCTCATGGGTTCGACACTTTACTTCTATCTATATTAATTGTTAATGATACATGCACTTGCATAGTAAATTCGACAATAATAATTACAGACATTTGGTTTCTCACAAAGGATTTATAACATCCTGATTTTTTCCCCAATTTAGATTCTAAGGTTAATACCCATTAAACTGATGTTGGAGGAATTCATTAGGATAATTTCCATGCCAAGTTCCTATTGATCTATTTTGACTGAATGGGATTTGGTTCTGATAACCATAAGGAAGTTGGTTCCCATTTATTTCATTTTGCTAGGCCGTATTTTAAAATGGAAAATAGCTTAGGTTATTATTTGATTGGTTTTAGGATTGTTTAAGGGATACCCACGTGGAGGAGGGACCATGTTTTGAACACTTGGTTCATTTGGATTAGGAGGATACATTAGTGGTGGAGGAACCATGTTGTGGACATTATTGTACATCCCAAGTGATAACAGTAGTCAACTAGAAATTTGGTCAAAGTTAAAATTTCCTCTATTACATATAGGCACACTAACCAAACATATGACATACCGCTTGACGCATTCATTCTTGGCTCTTTTCCAGAGATTTCTCCATTGACAGTTCCACCTTTTAAGCTAGCTCAACCATGTTTTCCTATAATTGCATTCAAAAATTAGTGGTTATCTTCATCCATCCTAGAGGAAAAACCGTTCCACGGCCTTAATCTGTACTTAACAAAGATACGCTTTGTGGGAGATTTCTCACTGTCTTGTGGATCAATGAACCCTTGCTCAGAGGTTTGAACCAAAAATATTGGTCTTTGCACTATTGCAGATGATGTGCCTTGATTTAACTCAATATGGCGTGCATTTGCTTCAAGAGGAGCAGTAGTTACGTGGATTTTAACAAGATTATCAACTAAAACCTTCGTAGATGGCCTCGGTGCAAGCCTTTGGTCCACAACATCTACTAATGCAGGGAATTCTTCATTTCCAACAACTTAAGAAACTGTAGGTTGATTACAAACTTTCCTAGACATCTTTAACCCAGATGTCCCACCCTGTGGGCCAAATTGTTGATTGCAACTTTAGCTATGGTGTGCTAGGAAATCTGGTTCCAAGAAAGACTTTAAATGACTGTGAATAATCTAGAGTTATCAGTTTAAACTCTAGTACAATGTACTACAGGTGAGTGTTGATATCAAAAGTGAAATAATCTAACAAGTTCTAAATATGACATTTAAATGCAGGAATAGTTGTAAAATAAATAGAGAAAGATATAGTAGTAGTTTGGATAATTTCAAGACTACACCAGGACCTTAAATTTATAATAGAGCAATTACATAAGACTTGTTTATCTAAATAATGTAGGACTTAATACCCAACATAACTTAATACTAAATATACTCTAACGCTCCCCTCAAGCTAGAGCATATATATGTTCAAGCTTGTACAAGTATAATCCTAAGTATCAAAACTCTCAACACTCTCCAATAACAAAAAATTACATCAAATTCACTTGACTCACTCTGTGCCTAAGAGAATGAGAAAGGCACAAACAACATGTGCCTAAAAGAAAATGACACAAACAACATGTGTCTCAAATAGAATTGTTGGTTCACAACCAACATAAAATGTCAAATTGGTAACAACTTCTATCGAGAACTTCTCTAGTCATAATCCAAGATAAGGCAACTCTGGAATCAGTGATAACAAGCAGGGAACGTTGAAAACTCTTCAATCTCTTCAATCTTGAATGGGGTTGTGTCAAAAGACTAAACAACCAACAAACATAAAGACGAACTAAGATTGAAGGGGTTGTATCAAAAGACTAAACAACCAACATGCATAAAGACAAAATTCTACAAAACTTCAAAACTAACAGCATCAAAAAACTTCAAAACTATTCGGAGCTGCCACAGCCCCAAGATTAAACTTGGGTTTAGATCAAACCCGCTTTGATACCATGTAAAATAAATAGAGAAAGAAATAGTAGTAGTTTGAATAATTCCAAGACTACACCAGGACTTTAAATTTATAAAAGAGCAATTACATAAGACTTGTTTATTTAAATAATGTGGGACTTAACACCCAACATAACTTAATATTAAATATATTCTATCAATACTAAAGGAAGATTAATGAATAAAGACTTGATTTGGTATTGGTTCCAACGACATTTGTAAATGTGCCAGCCGTTTGCTTTTATAACTCTAGTGATTTCGAATACAAACATTCAAAATTTAAAAGCATAATTGTTCCTAAATAATCGTGACAACTGATTTCATTAATAACTGTAATTAATAACCGCTCTCAATGCTAAGACTGGAAAAGATATATGTCAAATGATCTCTATGTCCTCTTGTTCGAACAATATCATATAACCATTAATACTTCTTAGTATTCCATTTGATTCAGCCAATTGCAACCCACTGTATTCAGCCTAATCACCTACTGACAAAACATTTTGCTGAAAGAACTTGCAAATTTGGGTGATAACAAAAAGGTGAATTACAATTTATTTGATATCCATTTTCACTACTATATAGTGAAGTTGAGTTTTAAAGACGATTTGCAGAGAATTTTAATAGAGAGACCCAAGAATATTGCGGGTTACTATCTTAATATGAAAGTGAGAGTTCCATCCTTCACCAGAGGACATCAATAAAACAATAACTTGGGTTATTTTACTAAGTTACCGATTGATTATTTTCAATCTAGTAAATTGATCGAGGCAGGGCATGTGATTGGGAAAAGTCTTAAAAAGTTGTTAGAACCACCGAAGCTTAAGAGTGAAAAATATGTGAGATTGTCTGTTGAAATTGAATTAGAAAAACACCTTGACCCTGATTTTCGCTTATATAATAGCAAGAACAAAGAGATGGGCTAAAAAGGCAAGGTATATAATTTTTAAACATATTTTAGTTTCTTATTCTTTATAATGCATATATTTATTCTTTATAATTCCATACATCTGAATTTCTTAAATAGAATATAAAAAATTCATATAAAAAATTCAAAATTAATCCACACATTTGCATGAATTATACACTAACTTTGACGAAGGAGAGGGCTGCTATGAGCTTTCACCAACGAAACTTTGCTTTATTATTGTGACACATTTAATAACCTTGTACCACCTTCAGAAGGTTGAAGATATTTGTTGACAAGACTTGAAGGCACTCAAGAAATGGATAAATACTTTTTTTTTCCTTTTTTTTTTCTTTTTCAATGGTTGGTAATTCTTAAATTTGGTAAAGACTCCTTGAAGATTACGCAACGGTTTTGACTTTGGATGAATCAGTCATTTATCTTATCTTTTTCTTTTTCTATTTTAGGTTTTTAGCTTCTGAACTGATGCTGCATTGGTGCTATTTCCATTTTTTTTTTTTGTTCGATGATGGATATTTCTACAATTTCTAATCTTTACCACAATTTTCTCACAATATTTATATTACAATCATAGCTTCATCATGACATCTATTGTTGTTTATATAAAAAAATAATAATTAAAAATATAAATAAGTAACTCCATACTCTATGACGTATTGCACGAAATATTACTTAGTCCATTTTCTATCAATGTACAGACACTCTCAACCTTCTTGAAAGCATTTTTTAGTCAATTTCAGTTTTATAAGAAATCGATGTTAAAAATGATAGGTTTAGGCCTAATGACCTGATATATATTGTAGTGACGAAATTAGACATCTGTTTTTGAAGAGGCCGACTAAAATTTGATAAGTATTTCAATATAGTAATAACAAAAAATAAATTAATTCAATAACTCATAAAACATAATAAAAATTTATAATTTACAAAAAAAGACATAAATTTAATCCATTAGCCTTTAGTTAGCAGTTATATGTTAATTCTTTAGTCTTATAATAACAAACGTGAAAGCGTTATTTGATTTTTATTTTTGGAATGCTACAATATCAAACAAGAACAAATAAAAGGCAAAGAATTTAATTTGATTTATAATATTAATATTTTATAAAAAAACAAGAAAGAGATCATGATCATTTCCGGTTCTTTAGAGACTCCTCCTTGATATATTGTTATTTGCAGATAAAAATTAGGTTTAAGTCTCCCTCAACATTTGATCTTCTACCCCATTAGACGAGGGTCATCGGGAAAAAGAAAACAATTGGTTGGCTGAACGTTCAATTTTAAATGGCACCCCCTGAGCATTTGCAACGGCTATGCAACAATTACTCCAACATTTACTTTACAGCCCATAGTTTGTACTACAAATACAACTCATTAATGTGTTACTTTCACAGACCCCCCCCTAAAATAATTAAATAAAATTAAAATTAAAGGTAGGCGGGACCACCTTCTATTTTGACCACAATGCTGACGTGGCCATATCAAAACAGTTCTCGGAAATCAAAATGCAAAAGCAAATTCAGTCATTTTCAGAGCAGAAAACATGGAACAGTTTCCGTTCCCGGTGAGTGTTTCACCGGAATTTACAAATTTCCCGGCGAACGATTTCATTTTCCGTATTCTAAAGCTAAATTCTTAAAAGTTCATCATATTCCTTCCTACCTTTTAAGTTTTGGAAATGATTAAACGACACCGTGTTGCTCCGGCGATGAATGTATCTGGTACCCAAAGCCATTCTCCACCTCACGACTCGGAGAAGATGACGGAGTGTAATACGGAGGCGAGGCACATGGAGTTGAATACGGCGTCGCTTCGTTCAACTCAATCGTCACTGCCACGTCGGTAAATCTGGTTGTGACTGTACTTGCAGAAACAGACTGATCCAAACACACCCTTCTCATCTTTGACAGAGTCTCTACAGAAGAGCAAATTTCAGAATCTAAATCTTCTCTTTCTTCCTCCTTGATTGTGAACAGAAATCGCGATGGTCCATACATACCCTGCCATTTCATAAAGTCGTCGTCATCGAGCTCCGGTGGAGAAGGAGACAAATGTCGAGGAGCTTCATGGGGTTCGATGCGGGACTGGTTTTTCCAACAAAGATAGTAAAGGAGGTCCTTGTGAAATGAGTCATGTCTTCTGAAATTGATGTCCTCATTTGATCGTCGCCGTTCACTCCGACGCCGGTAGAGTAGGTAGACGAGTTCGGCGATTAGAGCTATGAAAGTAAACCCGATTATAATGACGATTGCAATCCCGAGTTTGCTTAGACCGATCATGACTATTGCTTGCCTGAAGTTGCTTAGAGGGATTTGGGGTTCTGTGACTTTTTTGTCTACCAGTGAACGGAAATCGTTGGTTTTTTTTTTTGTTTTGCCTTTTTGTGCAAGAAGGTAAATGGGTTACCGGTGGGTTACGGGAAAGAAGAGGCCAAAGAAACTAGTATTTGAGAGTTGGGTTACCTGGTATGGCAGGTTGCCGTCGTGGGTGGAAAATTTGTGTTTTCTCGGAAATGTTGGTGAAACTTTATCAGTCAGTTTTTACTTTATACTTTAATAAAAGAAAAAAAAGTGGGCTCAGAAGATTTTAGTAATATACAAGGTTTAAATATCTTTTTAGTTGTATAATGTAATTTAATTTTTATATTCTAAAAGTTAAAAAATTATTTTTATGATTTTAAAGTTATATAATATAATTCATGCCGTGAATTTTCAATCTAATTTAATGGTATGTGATATGATGAATAGTGTATTGAATGGTTTATTCACATATCATGATATCAAATTGACAAGTTATTTTCTATTAAATAAAAAATGACAAAAAATAACTATATTAATCACATAACATGATTTTCTAAATTTTAAAATTAATTTTAAATTTTTTTTAAAATTTTGAATAAATTTAAATTTTCAATCAAATTATAAATATTAAAAAAATAATTTATCCTAAAAAAAATTAATAATGATGAAGTGAAGGGCCATGATGGAGGTGAATTGGTTGTGGCGGGACCATCATTTAAATTTGAATTCTTTTACATTTTAACCTATTTTCAAATTTAATGTTTGGTTGTACTTTTAGACTTTTATTATAGTTGTTTGTTGGGTGAACATAAAGTTACAATGCGTGCAAAGACAGTTATAATATGGTCTTAAAAGTTTTATAAGAATAATTATGTGTAACCACATGCATGGAATAGGACTCAATGTGTACATCTTGTTATAATTATATTCACATGGTTAGTGCCAAGTGGAGACTTATCCAACTCGTGAGTATGAAATCTAACTCCCAAGTTGATGGATTGATAGCAACCTAATTATAAGGACAATATCTATTAAATAAGGGTGACTAGTTCTATGGGACTTAAACAACAAACCAATTATAACAAAAGAAAATGCTAGTATAGAATTGTCACATAAATCTATATCGAGTTTAAGCTATTAATAGCTTTTGTACATGATAGATGGAATTAGAATAGAAGTTTGGGGCCCACGTAACCAATTAACTGTTTACTGGTGCATTAATGGCCTATAGTACGCTATTGACTCAATACATATTTGAGGGCTCCACTGTATGTCAAAACAGGTTTGACCAATTTTGGTTACTAAGTGTTTTTTTTATTTTATTAAATGCATTAAATTAAAAAAGACAACGAAATCTATCCACTCCTGTAGCAACGAAAGTTAAGAAATTACAAACATTTTTTAGGAGGCTTCCCAAAAACAACAAAGCTTGAATTTAAATTGTATTCTAAATTGTAGTCTAAATTAGCCAGACGTTGGTTAAACAGTTTACTTCTTTGTATGCATGTCAATAAAATTCTCGTAGAATCGAAAATGAGGTTTAATGAAGTTTTCATTTTGTACATGTCATGTCATGAATTAGTAACTACATTCAATCTTTGAAAAAAAATCTCAATTGTTTCGAATTTTGGTTACTAATGGACAGCTTGTTTCGAGTAATAAATTTTTTTATTCAAGAAAACATTGTCTGGAATACATTATGTCAGTGTTTGTTTTAAGAGTAAAATTTTTTATAAATTCGGCTATATTTCTATAAGAACAAGAAAATATTATACCCTCTGTGATACGTGCCTATATCTTATTCCCACACGGAAGGGAAAAAATGGGTAGGCAAAATGGTCGTCTTGCTTACCCTTATTGCTACAGTATCGAATCTGGGAAATGAAAACCCCATAGCCTTCTTCTTCTTTATTTTTCATCTTCTCATTCTCTGTTTGCCTTAATCCATTTTAGTTCTCAAACCAACTGACGAAGGAAAGGATAAGTCTCCATTTATGCTTGAAGGTTGTCCCTCCACTTTTGCTCAAAGGTCACCCATCCACTTCCTTTGGTGCTCTTAAAGGTTTGTGAGGAGTTCATCTTTTGTCATCGGTTTAGGGCTTGAATAAGATAAGTTACTGATTTCTTCCCCCTTCGGTATGTGGTACCGATAATGAATGTGGGCATTTGGGTTAGGGTTTTCCTAAATTGACAATACTGTCCAGTTGGTTTTGGGATTCTAGGGTTTTGTTGGAATGATGATTAGTTATGCAATTCCATTTTGATTGAACTACATGTTTGAAATTTATTTTGCAGTTAATATTTTGAGAATTTTAGGCTTGTTGACTCTATCTCATTGAACATGTACTTGACAATTTTATGATATTATTAAAGTTATAAACCATTTCTAATTTCCTAATGAAGTTTTTAGTTGGAGATCTCTTGCATGTATTAGTCCTAACTAGACATTTTACTGACTTATAATGCTATCATCTCCAAGTTCCATTGCCATGTTAATTTTGGAATAAGAAACTAATTGGTGTTGACTTTTGGTATTACTTGTATTTACATTATTGTCTTACATAACCCTTTTCATGTTAAACTAATTGGCGTACGCTATTTTTTTGGCGAGTTACCACCATAATTAACTACAAGCCAAACCATTTGGTTAAAATATTGGGGATGTTTGTGTAATTTCAACAAAATTTAGAGAATGTTAGAACAATAAATATGAATTCTAGCTAATAAATTGAAAAAAAGTCAAAGAATTAGTTGGTGTAATTTCAGCATAATCATTTTTCTTCTATTTTGGTTGAGAGAGATTGTAAGCAAATAAGATTGAAATATTTTACAAAATTTGATTGGGGAAATGACTTGAACCTCTCATAATTCTTGATTCCAATAAAAAATCTACTCCAACTTTGTCTCTTCTTGAGTTCAATGGAACATTTATTTTGTAGGTTAGTTTCCAAAATATTTTGGCCATACAAGTCTTATCTAACAGAGGCTTCCAATGTTCATAGTTTAGACTCCTAACACAAATAATGTATAAGTTCCTTAAAAAGAATGTATAGATTCCATGTAGGATCTATCTTCAATGAGAAGCAATGAATGTGTAGGTTCCATATAAAATCTGATATCTATGAGAAGTTTGCTTTATTCATGCAACAATTTCCTACTCAATAAAATAGAGATGAGATTGTAGATTAGTAGTTAGTATCAGTGAGAAGTTTGCTTTGTTCTTGCATTCAAGCATGATTTAATCTTATACTGAACTTGTCTCCACTACAATATAAGTCTTATAATTAGGATCATCATACAACTATGAGCTAAAATAACGCAGTGATGGATGTATTTTGCTCATATTGTTTATGTTTTTATCTTTAATTTAGCTCAACTTTTCTTTGAGGCATGTGCAAATTTTCTACTATCACTACTACGTACAAAACTATATTGTATTTATAGATTGCAACCATGTCTTGTGTGCTTTATCAGTGTTTTTGCCTCTTTATTTTATATTGTGTTAAGAATTTATAAACTATATTGTTATATTTTTTTTTCCTGTAAATGTCAGATAATGGATTTAATACCAAACTTAAGTTGTGTAGTATGCTTAGGGAGCCTGGAGGTCTAATGTCTACTAGGAATATGGGTATTGAAGAGATGGTAGCAATTGCTCTCAATGTAATGGCTCGTGATGAAAAATTTAAAACTATGAATAGACATTTTATGAGATTAACTAAGACTTTAAGCAAAGTTATGACAAAGGTCATACACTCTATATTGAGATGCCATGGACTTCTTTTGAAGCAACTAGAACCCATTCAAGAGTATAATAGTGATGATAGGTGGCAATCTTTTAAGTTCAAACTAATTTTTAAATAACTTTGTAGTTTAGTAAGTACCTTTGAAATTAGTCATATATAGTCTTACTAATTTCATCTCTTGTATGGTCTTATTAGAATTGTCTGGGTGCACTTGTTGACACCCATATCAAAGTGAATGTGCTGAGTGCTTATAGGCCTAGGTTAAAGTCTAAGAAGAATGAAATTTCAACCAATGTAATAGGTGTTTATGTACTGGATATGTAAGTCATATATTTGTTGTCTAGATGAGAGGGTCTTGCTATTGACTATAGGGTACTAAGAGATGCAATCTCTAGGAGGAATGGGTTGATTATCCCTCAAGGTAAATAAACTAAATAGTTCAGTTGTTAATATTATACTATGTTCATAGGTATTTATATATAACATCAGCTAAAATAGTGCTATAATTTTTCTTACTATGTGTTAATTATCTTTATGTTGCTAGAAACATGAACTGCAATGATTTCCTTGCATCTTATAGAGGTATAAGATACCATTTGAAGGAATGGGGGACATGTCTATTACCCAACACTGCACAAGATGTTATAATCCTTATAATCTGGTATTGCGAAGTTAGAAATATTGAATGTAATAACTTTAAGTTTAAGATAGCGTAAAACTTTTAGTTATTAAAATAAATAATTGATTTATAGATATATAAGTGTACATATGTATAACAAGAACAAATATGAACCAAAATTTTTTGTCCAACTATTAACGTATAACTTTTAATTGTAAAAAAATTACTATATACACAAGCAAATTAACTAAGTAAATAATACAATTAAAACATGTGATATATATATATACATATAACCAACTTTAGGCATTTGGCCTTCTTGTTTTTCATGATTATTCCATAAATGTTTTTTTCCTACTCACCTCTTCCATTGCTTTTGGACCTTGCTATTCCCCTGTTCTAAATTTTCTACCTTTCTTTTCACTTGGCCATTCTCTATTACTTTTACCACCTCTTTATTTCTCCTTATACCTTTGCCACCCGAGTTCTTATTTGATATGCTATGTTTTTTTTTTGCTTATGGTTGTCTTTGTCTACCATTGATCACCTTCTTTATAGCCGAGACATACACTTATTGTGTAGCCCTCCTTTCTCCTCCTTCTTACTCTTGTTTTCCTTTGCTTGTTCCAAGTTTCCAGCTAGCTTAAGGGTGTTGGAATTAATTGGAAAGCAGAGGACAATAGTCTTATTTTATGCTCTGCATCAGCTTACCTTTGTGACTTACTTTTCAGTTGTGAGTTGGAGTTGCAAGACAGCAAGCTCTTCCTCCTTCTAACCATAAATTGGCTCTTGTTTAGCACTACTTCAGCCAAGGTTAGCAGCCTCCAACGTCCTCTGTTTTGGGGCTGCCATTAAGAGACTTCTTCCCTCTCCTATTCAGTTGCTAGAAGAAAGAAAAAGGGTGGTTTTGCCTGGGTTGGCAGTACACAGCAGACATGGATATCAAGGGCAGTAATTTTTTTGCTTGTCATAAGCCTTGATTTGATTAGGCATTGTTAATCCTTTAGTTTAGCTGAGTTATTTGTAGTTTTTTTTAGTTAATTTATGTATTTGTTGTATTGTTAAAAGTTAAAACATAAGGAAATTAAGATGATGAACTGAAGTTTAGGAATGGAAGCTTAAAAGTGAAGGGTAGATAAATTATGACAATATAATTAGTAGGAAATTGAATCTTGGAAATAAGATTATGTTGATATGAGATTAGTTTTAATTCAAATCTAATGGAAATTTAGTAGTTAGTGTAATTTGTATTCAAGTTATAATAGGAACAAAATGGAAACTTATAAATTCATGTTGAATTCTTGGTGTATGTATATATATATATATATAGACACACACACACCAATGGGAGGAAATTATGCACCTAAGACGTTTGATAAAATGTCTACAAGAAAACTAATTATAACTTTATGAGTAAAACTTGGTAAATTTAATTCTTGGTGGTTAGTTGTTACTTGATAGCTCATGAACAAAGAGTAAAGAATTATCGGTTAATGTTGTAATTTAAGGAGTTAATGAAAGTGAGTAGTGAATATGAATAAAGGTGATTAGTGTAGGTAGAGTGAAAGAAATGTGGGTTGAGTAGTAAGTGAAGGGGATGCAAGGGCAGACTTTATGGGTTAGAGAAATCTTGTGTTTCAAGACTGAATTAATTTAGGAGTTCTAAAAAGAAAATGTAGGTTAGAGTCTTTAGATGATATCTGAAGAGTTTCATAATTTGATTCAAAGTATATTTATTGTTAGATCTATTGGACTGTGGCTAGGTTTATGTTGGATTTTTGGTAGCTTCAGTCAATCTGCAGGACTTTTTCAGAGGTTATTAGTTGAATTAGTTTAGGATCTCTGAATAATAATTGTTCTTAATATATTAAAGGAAAATTATTGAGTTGTGCAAACTTTAATTTCATGTCATGTGTATTTTTGGAGATATTGGAAGTGAGGATTGTGATTTTTAGTTCTTGATTGTACCTATTTTGGTAAAACAGATGTTAGGGGTCTTAAAGGAAGATTTAAGAGTGGAGTTCTGAATATGAAATGTTCCTAATATCTTGATAAAATATACTAGAAAGTTTTATAATTTAATTCCCAAGCATGAAGATTTTATAAAAACTAGAATCTTGTTTTAGCAACCACAAATTTGTATGTGCCCTATTTTTATACGTGTGGGGGTTTAGAGTAGGATCAAAGCTAATTTTAGAAGAAGTTCCTAAATAAAAAAGATAGTTAACTTCTTAAAGATAATGTTTAAACTTGGTTTTGTTGAATTGGGATAAGTATGTAAACTGGAATTAAACATATCTCCAAGAGGTTATGAAAATACCTAAAGAAAAGTTAATTTTAAATAAATACTTGAAACTTAATAGCTCTAGATTTTTGTAATTAATAGGTTATAATCCATGAATGGATAAAGTACGAAATACTTGAAAATTTTAATTACAGCTCTGGAAAGTGTTAATGAGTCTATAACGAGCGTGAACATAAAAGAGAGTGACGAATAGAATTGATAAATGGTGAGTGGATTAACTACTATTTGGTTGCTAGATTATTATGTGTATTTGAATAGATGTGTGATATGGAAAAATAAGCATGTGTAATTTTTAATTGAGTTATTTGAATTATGTTTAATGCTTGAAATTAGTTGTGGTTGATAAGGGCCAATAAGTGTTTTTCCTTTCGAAATGATTTTTACTTCTGAAATACAATCCAGATACACCTAGGATATTCTGAGATATTTTGATTGTGATAAGTGTTTTCAAATAATTGAATACTTAGCTCTGGTGAGATGGACTGTGTACGGAGAATAAATTTATTATGCGGGCAAGAAACTACCTGATGGGGAGAGATATCTATTATGCAGGGTTGAGTTACTTTATTAGTCTTTTGTGTACTTTGATTGTTTTGATTGGATTATACAAGGTACTACTTGAATTGTGCTTGTTAAGTTTTATATTTTCTGTAATTGTGTACGTGTAACCTTAGATGTTTTGAAATTTATGATATGACGATATTAATTGAATATATATTATATAAGCCGATTGAATGAATGTACCAATTTTGGTAAAACTAATTTTTAGGGGTCATAAAAGATGATTTAGGAGTGGATTACTAATATGAATTGTTTTTAACATCTTTATAAACTATACTGAAAAGTTTCATAATTTAATTCCTAACTATGAAAATTTTATAAGCACTAGAATCTTGTTCTAGCAATCAAAATTTTGTATGTGCCCTATTTATATATGTGTGGAGGATTAACGTAGGTTCAAAGATAATTTTAGGAGAAGTTCCTAAATAAGAAAAATAGTTAATTCTTAAAGATAATGTTTAGACTTGGTTTTGTTGAATTGAGTTAAGTATATAAACTAGAATCAAAGATATCTCTAAGAGGGTTGTGAAAAATATCTAAAGAAGAGTTAACTTTAAATAAATAGTAGAAACTTACTAACTCTAGATTTTTGTAATTAAAATGTTAAAATCTATGAATGGATAAACTAAGCAATACTTGAAAATTTTAATTGTAGCTCCAAAAAAGTGTTTTTGAGTCAACGACGCTTATGAACACAAGAAGGAGTGATGAGTAGAATCGGTAAATGATGAGTAGATTAGGTGCTTTTTGGTTGCTATATTATTATATGTAATTGTATGTGTAATTGAACAAATGTGTGATATGGAAAAATAAGCATGTGTAGTGTTTCATTGAGTTATTTGAATTATGTTTGATGTTTGAAATTAGTTGTGGTTGATAAGGGCCAATAAAAGTATTTTTCTTTCCAAATTGATTTTTACTTCTGAGATAGAATTCGGGTACACTTAGGATATTCTAATTTTGATAAATGTTTTAAAGTAATTGAGTACTTAGCCTCGATGGGATGGATTGCATATGAAGAATAAATTTGTTGTGCGAGCTCGTGACTTGCATATAGCATGCGAGAAGGTATTTTCTCGAAATCTCATACTTGAAGTCAATGATGAAAGTTTGCAGTCACAATAGGATATTGGTGTGTCTGATTTTGTATTGTGTTATAGTCTAGTTCATTTGTTATTGTGGTTTGAACGTAACCAAGAAAATTATATGTTTGTATTTTGGGCATGTTCTAGTTTACAAGAAACCTCTGCCAAAATTTTTAGTAAACTAGTATTTTTCTAAAATTTACTTTCATGTTTTGGTTTAGTCAAAAGATGTACATGTTTCTTTGTTTTGAGTCAGAGTATGACATAAGACTCTTTAGCTAGGAATATCATGCGAGGGCGTTTGGAATGTTAGGTTGATGGAGAATACTTAAGGGAAAATCCTACTATCCTTTCAAGATGCAATGTAGGATTATAACAGCATGTGTCCTACTACATTATCATTCTAGAAGGGAGAGATAACTTTGCAGATGATATGTTTTTTAATTAGAAGGCAAGTAAAAGTCTAATTTGGACATTAAATAATTTATTTATTTATTTTATTTGATTATATGTTTTTTAATTGGATTATAACAACATGTGTCTTACTACATAATCATTCTAGACATGAGAGATAACTTTGCAGATGATATGTTTTTTAATTGGAAGGCAAGTAAAGGCCTAATTTAGACATTAAACAATTTATTTATTTATTTTATTTGATGATGTATTAAGTATATGTAGATATTAAATTTTTTTATGTTTGTTTATTGAATGAAATTAAATACTTAAAACTTTGCAAATGGTTTATGTAATAAATGATTATATGTATTGGTTGTATAAAAGAAATGTATGGTTACTTTTATTACCATTTATGGTTGGTTGTCTTTATAATTGTTTAGTTGCCTTTAAATGTTGTTTTCTGTGGTTTGTTGAATTATTATTTACTAGGTTTTGCTTAAATACATTATGTAGAATTGTTTAGATATGGATGAATAAAGAAAGGAAAAAGAGATAAGTAAATCCAAACACTATTGAACTGTTGTTGAGAATTCCAAGATAGTATAGTAGTTAGAAGACTTGGCAAATTCTGGGAAGTGGAAGTCAAATAATAGGACATTTTGGTCAAGTTATGCAAGCCAATGGCTACATAAGAATTTTTCAGGTATTGAGCTTAGGGCCAGTCTACACATTGATTCTAGAGTGAAGTAGCTAAAGAAGTAGTAGTTTAATTAATGAAGAGGTCTTAATGCAAGTTGATTTGTTAGAATGAAGAGAAGATATGAGTGACAGTAGAGTAGAACATCTTTAATAATTGTGCAAGATATATATAGTATATATAGTTTAAGTTACTTTGTAATTTAATTATCTTATCTTAAAGTGTAAATTTATCATTTTATAATCCTTGTTTATATGTGACAGAGTCACGCTTTTGCAAAGGGATAAGAGGGAAGTGTTTCCCTCTTTTATCACATACCAGGTAAGATGTTTGGTAAAAATAAAGCTAATGGGGGAGGTGTAGAGGGTTCTGCAGATGCAAGAAAGGCAAGGGACATAGAGAAGGTACTGGAAAGGGAAAAGGGAATAGGAGGGGATGGCTTTATGACTGCATATCAGACCGCAGACTATGGTGTTGAGGTGGATAAGCATGTGGACATTTCTCATCCTATGGCAGATGATGAAAACATTAATGAGGGTGTCCAAAACTCAGCTAATGTGAATAATAGTAGGCAACAACAAAATAGATGTGGGGATAGTTCAGTTGCAGATTTGGTGAATGATAGGAAAAATTTAGGGAAGGTGTATAAAGAAGTAATTGCAAACTTTAGCAAGATTGCTAAATATTTTAAGATCGAGACAAATGGAGCTGAAAAGAGGTTGAATATTTTTTTAAACAATTTTCTAGGTAAAAGGCTTCACTCTAATCTATATGATTAAAGTAGGTGAAATATTGAGCTTGGATAGGAGCAAAACAAACTTCTTCTCTACCAGATGACCAAAAGCCCTTGTACTTAGAGAGTTTGTTAAAGACTGAGTGATGCATATGGGCAAATTGTGAAGCTAACCTTAGAGTCTCCTCTAACTAGTATATATATATATATATATATATTTAAGTATATATATATATATATATATTTAAGTTTTAGAAGACATTAGATAAGAAAAAAAATTAGATAACAGTAGGTAGCTTAAGTTTAGCTAGTACTGAAACTATTTTGAAAAAAGGCATAATAACTTTTTTTTTTTTAATTCTTTTATTTATTTATTTTTTCTATATTTTGGTATACATTAAGGTTTAGGCCTTTCATTTTTCATGTTGATGAATATTGATGCACAATTGTTTCTTATGATCTTTGTATGTTGATAATGCCATATTTGAATAAGACAGTTTCAGTATTGAATGTTCATGGCTGGTATGTCTTTGTTATTATTGTTTTGTTAAGCATGCTTTGATTTGTAGTTGTAGTTGTATTTGCTTTGTATTTGTTATTGATGATTAATGCTTACATGACTGGGATGAAGGTTGGATTATTCTCTTTCATAGTTAAAGTTTTCTTCTTGTTAAGCATGCTAATTTCATTAAAGGTTTTGCTTTGTCTCTCAATTAACTCAATGACAATGTGGCTATGCAAGTTTCTTTTGGTTGGTAATGGTGACAGGTAGATTATGGTCCATAGTACTTTGCCAATGCATGTTATAGCTTGCAAAGTGTGGGAGGAAAGTTTATGTTTCTTATTATGTGAATGTTGAAGTTCATTAGATGTAATGTGAAATATATTGCTATTTTAGTTCATTGTTTATCAAGGTTTTGCCATTGGTGGTTGCGTAATGTTCTTGTTTGCTGAATGTTCATTGGCTAAATATTCCTACTTGATGGTTTGAAACTTTTAGTTTGATTTATTTGGTGCCTGATTCATACTGTTATTAGGTTTTAGCCATTCAATGCTTCTCATTCTTTACTTATATCTTGCTTGGTATTATGTTTCCTATTTGTATGTTGTCCCTGCCTATGGTGTCAATGTTCCCCAAAATAAGAATGGCTCTACAAGTTTTCTACATTTTTTCCTTCAAGTATTTTAAGAAGATCTCATTCTATGGTTTTAAATAATTGAGTTCAGTAATATTTATTTTTCCAATAATAATTTAGGGTTCTAGATAGGTGTAGCACTCTGTTTTTTGTTTGGGAAGTAGCTAATTGGTCTCTAAATTTTTCTTTTTTAGGGGTTTGTGTGCTGTTTACCCTTTGTGTGGAAAATCGACAGGTAATGTTGTTCATCTAATCTAATTAGCTGTTAGTTTTATTTTCTTTTATTTCTTTGGTTAGATATAGGATATTTAGGTATCCAAATCTATTAGGTATGGTTTAATATTTGACTGTATGTAACATTTAATTTCATTCAGCGGAATTTTATGTCAAAATGTTTATTTTTCCAAGAAATATATTTTTGAGACCAAACAGGATAATTGGAAACTATTTTTATCTCCTAGAAAAAAAATGACAAAACCAAACACATACAATATTTTTATCTGAGAAATATTTACCAAGAATTACATTACCCAAAAAACTAGGTATTTCTTACGACTCGAAACAAACACCATTAAGTAGTTCTTTGGCATCTGTTGGAGCTTCTACCTCCGTTTAGTACCCAAAAAAATAATAATGATAAGTCATGTGAATAATTACTAACTTCAAAGTGTTAGTACACTAAGTATGCAGAACAAAGCTGAGCATGATAATTGAAATAATACTGTTTTAACGTTCTTTTTTATAAAGTCCATTTCAAATTCTACACTATTAAGTGACTCATCTTTAATTCTCTATTTAATGCCTCAATCTTCTTATCTTTATCAACTCCACTTGTGAGCACTCTAATTCTTAATAGTTACAATGATTCTACTCACATGATCAAAAATGCACCTTCTTCAGTAAAAAAAAAGTTTAATTGATCTAAGTTAGCCACAATTATCAATGAAATAATGATTTACTCTTCAGTTTTATCATGTGACATAGTTTAAAATTATGCATATCCCTATTGCAGGATTTGTTGTGGGTGAAGCAATCATAAAGAGACATCTAACATTATTATTGCAATTTAATCCACAACACATTACATTTATAATGTAGTTTAAAGTCCTTTTTTGGGTAGAATTAATTAGTTTATAGTCATTTAAATAGATTGCTTCAATTTATTTTATTATTTGATTGATTTTTAATTATTTATATTTTTCTTCTCAATTTTCTATTTTTTCTCATTTATTAGTCAACAACAATTTATTAAGAAATCTTTTTTGTTAAATAATAATTAAATAAACCCATAATTCAATCTTATTCTTGCATTATGTTTTGAATTTCCATTTGCAATTTTCATTAAAATTATTATGATGTATAGTATATTATAAAATTGTTACTTGAGAATTGATTAATAGAAGTATTAACACATTAGCATACTATTCAAGTAATATTTTTATATGCCCGCTAACTACTAATAATTCTATGCAACATTAGCTAATATGTTATCCTTTTTTTTAATTTTATTTTTTTAAGAAAAATTAGTTGATTGGGTTTAAACCTTTACCTCTCAAATGAAATAATAAATTAGTAGTTATTTTGACAAGTTAATTATTTATTACATTTACTCATAATAAATATAAGAATGTATTAAATCTTAATTTAAACAAGAAATAAACTTACTATGTTTAATTATTTAAGTAAACATATATTTACACTTTTACACATAAATACTTTTATTTGAAAATTTGAAAGTACCAAAGAGAAAAAGTGTCACACTCTATATGGAGGCATGATTGGCCAGAAATATGAGTAACTACACCTCCGTAACTATGACTTCAAATCAAAGAAACATATATGACCCTTGACCAAACTAAAAATTAATAATAAAGTTTAGAAAACACAATTTAAATAAAAATGCTTATTTACAAAAACATATAACTATTTAACTAAAAATATCAGTAGAAGTTCCCTGTAAAATAGAACATACCCAAAATACAAACATAGAATACCTGGTTACATTTAACCAGTTAACAACAACAACAATATACACAGGGAGCTCCACTCTGTTTTATGCTGCAACAACAAATGCTTGAATTATTTCACAATACAAAATCAGACACCAAAGGGTAATATTTTCCACTAACTCAATTATAGCACTACACATTCCTATTTACCACTATATGAACATATTCATGCAAATACATCGAAACAATTAAACATATTAATCTAGCAACCAAAGGGTAATATTTTCCACTCACAGTGATACGGATCCCACTTGTCGTTCTTTTTTGAATCCACGTGTGTCATTGGCTCAATAATATGTTCTGGGGCTGAAAAACATATTTTCAAATATTACTTAGTTTATAACATCATAGTTGTAACCCTTTAATTACTAAACTTAAATATATCAACTTCCATGTTTTTCTTGAATCTAAGTTCTTTTAGGTGTTTTAACAAATACCTTGTAGGAAACTTGGTTCCATATCAGTATGTATATTTTTATATATATACATACCAAGAAATCAATACTATTTCACACTTTTAACATTCCTCATTTTTCCAACATTAAATCCAAGTTAAGTTAATCTTTTAAAATCAACCAAGAGCTTGGATCATGAAATTCCAATATTAATGCAATCAAATTTCAAGATTTACTTTTCCTTAACTACTTAACCAATAATTATTTAATCTTTGTTCTTAGATTTTTATTCAAATTTAAATAATGCTTAACCCCCAAGATTTCAATCTATCAAGTTCTATCCAAGTTTTATTCATTATATCATAATTAGCTTCTTTGAGGCTTTTCAACAAACATCTTAGGGAAAACTCATTTCATTTTATATGTATGTATGTATGTATATATATATATATATACCTACTCCAATAAAGCAACACAATTTCATCAATTCCACATTACTCATTTATGTAAGAAGACAAATGCAAATCAAAGGCACATACTCTTGTCTATGTGTGCATCATGAGTGATACTTCTAAAACCAAACACCAATATACATTATTATAAACAGATAGCCATTGCAAATGTTATGGATAGACAGCTAATCACCTTCTTCATTGTATAACTAAAAAGAAGTCTGTAGATGTTCGTGTTCTGCCTCTTTGTTGTTTCTCGAGATATGCCACATAGAGTCATAGATCTACTCATATTCGAATTGGAACATGGGTAGCAGAAGAAGCCAAGTACAATGGAAGGATGTTCCTGTTGTTTAATGTGGACTCTGTGATATGAACAAAATAGTTGTATCTTTAAAGGAATAGAAAAAACAAGGAAAGAGCCAAACAGATTTTTTCCGTATTATTTATTCTTTTGGGGGTCTATGCAGCTTCCATTCAATGGGTTATTTCTTGAAATTCATATATTCTTGAAATTTCAAATGTTAGACATTGTGTTGTATTTTATTTTTGTTTCTCTAGTCTTTTAGGAGGTGAACTTTGTATAAGAGATACATACCTGGGTCAGTGTATTCTGGCAATCTTAATGATTTTTACTTAGTAAAAAAATTGTGGATGTTGCAGGAGAAAACAAGCATTATCTCTAGATGCTTATCTTACATGTTTTCAAACATCTAAACTAATAGCAACTTTTTCTATGTTGCCCTGTTTTATTGAATGTTTGTGATTCAAGCTACAAATGAATTAAAGAGAGGACCATTAAAGAACTTTGTTTTGTTTTAGTTTAGGTAATTTCTAAAGATAGGGTATTTTAGTAATGTTGTTATTAAACTTACAATAACCTATTTGGAGCTTGTCTACCTCAGGCTTTATTTCTGCAGGCTTTCTTTTGGGGGCTTTAGCTTAACTAGGACACTTATTTTGATTTATAATATAACTTATTGAAACTGTGTTCTATAATGAAGAAATTTTATTGTGCCAAATACTCTTGTAAAAAAGAAAAATGTTCACAATCACAATACAAGCTTGTCAAAAACTAATTCCTTCTTACAAAGCATGTCCAATATGGTGTTATAAGTCATATTGTCAGGCATATAACCAAACTCCCCCATTTGATTTATTACTTTAATAGCTTCTTGAAACTTATCGGCATAATACCCATATATTAATATGTTAAACATGTTGGTATTTGGCCTTTACCCCAAATTTGATAGCATCCTTAAAGATTTCTCTAGACAAAAAAATAGAATGTGAAGATAGGTATCTTACCAATGCGTTGAGAAATGTATGGCAATTTAGCAAATTCGGGATAAATCCTAACCGCTTCATTTTCTTGAAAATCTGTATAACAAGGTGGGGCTCTCCAGCTTGGACATAAGCCCTAATGGAGGTATCCAAAAAAGGTTTTGATGGGTGTGGTTGACCCCGATTAGGATGGAGAATCAAGTTATGTGGGTCGTGGTGGCGAACGAATGAAATGAAGGAGAGTAAGAGGGACTTGGCATCAAAGAACTTGTTGTAGCGGAAGAGAGAGAGGAGTAGAAAAATTGAGAGAAAAGTACAAAGAAACAAAAGAGAAGTATGGGAAAAATAAAAAGAAAAAAGAAAAGGAATTGACAGGGTCAATGGTTAATGATAAGTTCATGAAATAACTTATATTAACATCACATTGTGTATTCATTTTAGCTAGGTTCTTGAGTTTGCACTACGAATTGTTTAATTTTAGCTTAGTTTGTAGTTTAATTCATATTACATTAAAATGTCATGTTTTAGTTATTATTGCTTAGGATTTATCTTTTAAGTAAGAGTTTTGTTCCTATAAAACTTTGGTTGTGTGTTTTGAAGGTACAAGCCTTAAGAAGTCTTTTTTAAAAACCAATTGCTCAAAGGATAAGAATTCAGCTCGTCGGACACCTAAGTTGTGAAAAACTAAGGATGCACCATTGAAAAGCCAAACTAGCACAATTGGGAGACTAGGCGATAGAAAGCTGGCATTATGGCGCTGGACCTGGCGTTAGGGCGTTGGACCTGGGGTTAGGGCACCAGACTTTTGCAGCTAGGACCTGGGGTTAGGGCGCCAGACTTTTGCAAGGTTTCCTATTTCATCTAAAAATCAGAGCTGGGGTGCCAAAATGTAGTGGCTGGGGCAATTGGTCTGATAAATCTACTCTGAATTAAACTCTAACTCATGATTTTGAAGTCTATAAGAGAGAAAAGGATTGAGGATTCTAAACACACAATTGAGCAAGGGATTTTTAAAGAGTTAGAGTTGATTGAGAGTGCATGTAGCTAGAGAGGCAAGGGATATTGAAGAGCTTGGAGACCGACATTTTCTTAGTTTTCTCTTATTCTTTCATTTCTTTTAGTTTCTTTGCATGTTCATGATGATTGGTTTAGTTGTAGTCATGTTTACATTTAGTAACATGAGCTAAATCCTTTTTCTAGGATTATGATGGAACTCAAATGTAGCTTGACTTAATTTTATTTATGGATTGCTTAGGGTTTGATATTTATGTTATTTATGTCATTCTATGCTTTATGCTTCTAATTGATTAGCTATCAATTAGATTGACTTGGTAACATAGAGGAACCTTGATAAGGGAAATCTAGGCTTAGCCTTTAGTGATATAGCACATGTTTGATTTAATTTACCTTAGTTGTTTGAATTTGATTGATATATAGGATCGACATATACCTATATACCTTGTGTTGCCAATTTAGGTTTGTTCTTAATGAACCTTGTTTAATTTAATTCTCATAGACATATAGTGAATTGATTAACTAGGGCATGAATTATAAGCAATTCAAAAGACACTTATAATTAACTTGGAACCCTAGGTTAATAACATAATATCATAACTAAGCATGATAGGATAAAGGCAAGTCAAATGAAGTGTAAGGGAAATTATAATCCTAGGTTTTCTCTATATATTCTTAAGTTCAGTTGTCTTATTTACTTTCTTTAGTTTAATCATAGTTAACAATCTCAAGTTTTAATCATCTGGATAAAATTAGAATTGATAAATTTTAGTACTTGGCTTGATAGAATTCCTTGTGGGAACGATACATGCACTTGTGTAGTATTTTTAACAAGAAGTTTTTGGTGCCGTTACTGGAGAATTATTTTTCTATTCTTGTTAATATTAATACCAGCTAGTTCTAGTTTTAATTCAGATATTTCTTTTTTGTTTCAGGTTTATACTAAGAACTCATAGCTTGGAAATGGTTCCTTTTGATGTCGAGATCGAAAAGATAATTCGAAGGCTTCGAAATGAGAACCAACAAGCTACTTTACAAATTCCAATAATGACTGACGAACAAGAGCCTAAGTCCTTTAGGAACTATGTTGTGCCCTTAGTAGAAGGCCTTCATTCAAGCATCCAATTGCCGGTAATTCAAGCTAACAACTTTGAAATTTAGCTTGGCCATATTCAAATGATGCAATAAATGGTGCAATTTGCTGGCCTTCCTAACGACGATTCTAATGCCCATCTAGTAATGTTTTTCGAGTTGTGTGACACCTTCAAGTGCAATGGCATTTCTAATGATGCCATTCATCTAAGAATTTTCTCTTTCTCATTTCAAGATTAGGCGAGAAGTTGGTTGTACTCCTTGCCATCTTACTTCATCACTACATGGACAAACATGTCATAACAGTTCTTGGCAAAATTCTTTTCTTTGGCCAAAATAGCTAAGTTGAGTAATGAGATCACCTCTTTCAAGCAACTAGACCAAGAGTCGCTTTACTGAAGCGTGGGAAAGATATAAAGACTTGATGAGGCATTGCCCCTACCACGACATTCCGAAGTGGCTATAAGTCCAAACTTTCGACAATGTTTGGTTAGTCAAGTAAGAACCACCATTGATGCCACAGCTTGCGGTGCATTAATAGGAAAGTCCATTGATGAAGCTTATGAGTTGTTGGATGCAATGGTTTCAAACAATTATTAATGGCCATTTAAGCGATTTTTAACTCGAAAAGTAGTTGGGGTTCAAAAGTTGGATGCCATTAGTGCATTAACTGCATAAGTGGTTGTCCTGTTTAAGAAGATTGACATTCTTAGGGTGTAACCAATTCAAAAGCCAAGTAATGGCTTGTGAGATTTGTGGGGATGGCCATGCAAGCAACTTGTGCCTAAATAATTTTGAATTAATAAATTATTTGGCCAAATATAATAGGTAGACCAATAACAACTTCTACTTCAACAATTATAATTCGGGATGGAAAAATAACCCAAATTTTTCTTAGAGTAATCAAGGGCAATCTCACGAAGCAAAACCCACTTATCCATCGGGTTTTCAAATAGGCCTCAAGCAAATGAGTAAAATGAACAACAGACATAGTTAAAGATGCATTACACCAAAATAATGATATCTCTATAATATCCTCAAAATTTTCACAGAATCTTAACTCATTGTCAACCACATGAAACTCATGTTCAACTCAAAAGCAATTATCGTTGTTGAATGGATTTCCAAGAGTGTGTGTGTATAAATGATCTTTTTTACCTTGAATTACATGTAACCCAAATAATTTTATGCCTATTCAAATCCTACCTAGAATTCAAACCCCATTTGTTTGCTTTCCATCTTTCTCTACACTAATGTAGACTAATACTAAGCCGAAGATCAATAGGTCTTTCAAAGCTTATAAGCGTAGGCTACGACAATAGTATGATGAAAGGAATTTTAAAGACATAAGTTACTCTAAGCACATAAATCATTCTAGATCACCTTTTGAGAGCTTTTAGACCACACAAGTACCTCCAATTCAACTTGTTCTTTTCTTTTTCACTTCCTTCACGAATTTGTTTTTCTTTATTTCTTGTGCTTGTACTTTTACCCACTTGTTACACCCTCAAAATTATGCATTTATGATGTAAACAATAGGAATGATTCATAAGGCACAACCATTTATATATATATATATATATATATATTTTTTTTTTTTTCTTTTCTTCACAACTCCACCTCTTTCTCCTAAAAGTAGCATAGTTCAATGTTTAGTAAGAATGATCAAATGCTAAATAGTAAGGGTTCAAAACTGGAGTTAACAATAAAGGATATAAGCAAATAATATAGATGATCAAGAAAAAACTAAACAAGCTCAATGGGGTATACTAGAGATATAATTAAACAAGGTTAGCTTGAAAGGCTCAAATGATCAAAAATAGCCTACATCCAATCTTTAGCTTAGCTTCGTCTATGATTTCGCCTCAAGGGGCAATCAAACAAATCCTAGGGCTCTAAACCAAACAAGGACATGCTATGCATAAACCTTCTCTAAATATGCAACACAATCCAATCAAACACAAAGTATGACCAATGATTAGTAAGCTATTCAAATGAATAAACCCTTAATGAATCATTTCACACAATTGATAGTTAAAGCCCTTTATTTTGGGCAGGATTCAAAGGAATCAATTCACCCTTAGGATACGTGCTAGCATCCCCTTTATTAAATCACTAATGGAGGATTGTTCTTGAAGCAAAAACACTTTTACTTCAACAAAGGGGGTCATGACTAAGGGAGGAGATTTTCAAGAACTTTTCTTGCTTACAATCTCTCACAAGGCCTCACTTGTAATCACCTTATTTCATTAGCCTTGTCGTATTCCCTTAGTTACATATATATAGGGTGTGGCTAGGGCTTAGAAACTTGTAGTCCTTCCTTGCTTAGGTTTTCATTAAACCTAAAGCCCAAGGCCTAAGGCCCAAAGCTCTTTTAGTAATCCATAATTCTATTATGATTATTAATGGGCCTTTAGACTCATAATGACCTAAATCTATTTAAGATTCCAAATGCAATTAGGATTCCCACTAGACTTTTCCTTGACTTTCAAGAAAACAAGTCTTGCCATGTATGTATAGGTAACAATTACCTTTTTACCCTTATGTGCTTGGAAGTGGTAGTTAATTATTAATTCCAAGACTCCATTAATCCTTCAAGGTTCTTAACCTAATTCAATTGAATAGTGTAACCTATTAGGTTCTCTCATAGGTTGCCAATAAATGTAATTGGATACTTTCTAAGAAGTATAGTTAAATTAAAACACTTTTAATTTAAATTTGGTTTTGCTAAACCAACCAACTTATATTCATTGATTAAAATTGACATCTAGCAATGTATCAAGACCACCCAAGTACAAGCGAAGTTAATATCATTGATCAAACCTTTCAATTCTTGGTTCCATATAATTCAAGTCCTTTCATCAAACATATCTCGACATAGACATAGGGCATGAATTATTGTGTCAACCTTATCTATGTCTAAATCCATTTGTACTTAAAAACAAGTTTTTGTTTTGTTTCTTAAAGAGATTCAAGAAAACACTTTTTCTTAATCTCTTTTACTTTTGATAACTCTTGGAAATAAACTTATTTTTCTTACTCATATTATTTTAGCTATGTTCTAGAGTTTTAGTTAGTTTTTGTTTAGTTTTAGTATAATTCTTAGTTGAGTCCTTCGTGTATTAGGATGTTGAAGCCTAGTTCATTTAGGCTAGGATTTAGGTGTTTTATATCAGTTCTAACTTATATAAACTTATTTTGTTGTTTTAAAGGTTTAATGTAAGAAGGGGTCTTATTGGAAGTCAAATTGGAGGAGAATTCGGGCTCAAAATTGCAAAAAATGCAGGACAGCATGTTGCTTCTAGAAAGGCTAGCTTTGAGGTGCCCCATAAGTGAAGTGCTGAAGTGCCTGAACATAGGTACCATAGAGCAGAAGGCTCTAACTTTGTCCAACCTCGTTGATTTTTGCATCATCTTTGAGGTTGCAGGACGTGGCTCAATAAACATTCCAAATGAGACTCAAATTCATGGTTTTGAAGCCTATACAAGGAGGATTATCTTAGGGACTCAAAAGACACAAGTTAGCTAAGAATTTCTAGAGAATCAGAGCTTGTCAAGGGTGCAAAAAAGCAAGAGGAGAAAGGATCGTTGAAGCTTGAAGATCGACAACCTTCATATCTTTCTCAATTTCTAGTCATTCTTCAGTTTTTTTTTTTTGGTATTCTTTGATGTTTATTATTGTTGAATCCATGTTTATACTTAGTAGAATGGAGTTGTTTCTTTTCTAGGATTGCAACTAGAGCCTAAGATGTTGCTTGATATTGTTCTATCTATGGATTATTCGGTTTTGGCACATAATTTATTTAGTTCATTTTATGCTTAATGCTTCTAATTGATTGGTCATTTTTTACTTTGAATTAGGAACCTAAGGAGCTTGGAAATTAGCCTTGAATAAATCAACACTTGATTGAATTCAACACATGTTGCTTAGTTTGATTTGTATATAGGATAAAAATATACCTATATGCCTTATGTGTCCAATTTAGGTCCAAACTTAATAATTTTAATGTAATTCACGTCACAATATAGTGAATTTCTTAAGTGAGATATTGTTATAAGTAATAGGAAAATCTTTATAATTGATTAAGAACCCTAGGTTAATAATTCTTTGTCATAACTAAACATTAGAAGATAATATAATTCAAGTGAAAAGTTGAGAGAAGTTGTAATTCTAGGTTTATCTCCAGTATATTCTTGTGTTAATTTGCTTTAAGTTTATATTTTGTTTATAATCAACTCAAAACTCAATTATTTGAATAAAATTAGAATTGTTAATTTTAGTACTTAATATAATATTTGAAAAACTTCTTATGGGAACAATCTGTACTTTATCACTGTATTACTTGAGGACGATACGTGTGCTTGCGTTTGTAAAATTCGTGTCATGTTTTTGTTGCTGTTACCGGGGCAATTATGCTTACATTTGCTAATATTAATACCAACAAGATTTAGTACTAATTCAAACTTTCCTTTTTGTTATTTTTAGGTACTCTTGATTATGCATTTGAAGAACTCATTGATTGGAGCTTGTAGCTTAAAGATTGTCCTTTCTATCCCGAGATTGATAGGACATACCGAAAACTTAGGAAGAAAAAACGTAAGCGACAAACCAAATTCCAACAATGGAAGATGATCATGAACCAAAGTCCTTACGGGACTATGCAGTCCTTCTTGTGCAAGGACTCCACTCAAGCATATAAAGGCTAGCAATCCAAGCCAAATATTTTGAAATTAATCTCGACCAAATCCAAATGATTCAGTAAATGGAACATTTTGCTGGATTTCCAAATGATGATCTAAACTCCCATTTTATGAACTTTTTGTAGCTTTGTGCTCAATGGAGTTTCAGATGATGCATCAAGGTTGTGTCTCTTTCATTTCTCACTTCAAGATAAGGCAAAGAGCTAGGGTGTTATCACTACCACATAATTCTATTACAATGTGGGAAAGCTTGGCCTAAAAATTTTAGCAAAGATAGCCAAGTTGCAGAATGAAATCACTTCATTTATGCAACTTAATTCAGAGTCTCTTTATGAAGCATGGGAATGGTTCAAGGAGCTTATTTGAAGATGCCCCCATTATGCTCTACCAAAGTGGCTACAAGTCCATACCTTCTATAATGGCTTAGTAAGCCAAACAAGGACAACAATTGATGTGACTACCAATGGGGCTTTAATGGAAAAATTCGTTGATGAAGTCTTTGAACTATTGGAGGAGATGATTGCTAATAACTATTAATGGCCTTCTGAAAGGTTGTTAAAATGAAGAATAGCTGGAATTCATTAGTTAGATGCCATTAGTGCATTAACTTCATAAGTGGCTATCATATCATTGAGAATTAACACACTTGGAGTTCAACCAAAGAAAAGCCAAGCCATAGCTTGTGAGATTTATAGAGATGCACATGCAAGTAATATGTGCCTGAATAACCATGAGTTAGCAAATTACTTGGGCAATTACAATAGGTAGCAAGGTAACCTTTAATCCAACAACTATAATTTAGGGGTGGAGAATCCACCCAAATTTTTCATGGAATAATCAAGGGAATCCAATGATGCAAAGCCCACTTATCCTCTAGGTTTTCTGTCACAAGCATAAATTCCTGCACTTGACAAGAAGCCATTTATTGAAGAATTGTTTAGGCAATACTTATCCAAAAAGGATTTCATAATCCAAAGCCAAGAGGCATTACTTAGGACCCTTGAGACTCAAATAGGCTAGTTGGCCAATGCTCTTACAAGCTGTCCTTAAGGAGTTTTACCTAGTGAATCTAAGGATAGGAGCATTGTAAGGTTATCACTATAAGGTGGTAAAAAGGTAGAAGAGCTTCTTAAGCAAGTTGAAACTCCTAACAAGCTAAGATGAGTAGGTAATTATGAGTGACAAAAAGAAGGCTTAAGCCAATAAAGAAAACACTTTTGCATTACACACCTCTACCTTTCCCTCAATGGTTCCAAAAGTCAAAATTTGATAAAAAATTTAAAAAATTTATAGAGGTGTTAAAGAAGCTTCATATCAACATTCTTTTTATTAAAGCTCTTAAATAAATGTCTATATTTGTCAATTTTATGAAAGACATCTTGTCTAAGAAGCATATAATATAAGACCACAAAATGGTTGTCTTGACCAAATAATGTAGTGCCAACCACCCAAAGAAACTACCCCCAAAGCTGAAAGTTCCAAGTAGTTTCAAACATTCCTATTTCCATTGCCAATTCATTTAGTGGTAGAGTTTTAAGTGATTTAGGAGTATGCATCAATTTGATGCCTATCTCAATATTTCAAAAGCTTGGGCTTAAGAAGAGGAAAATCAAGCTAACTAAGGTAAATTTGTAACTTACGAATTGGTCACAAACTTATCCAAGAGAAATCATTGAAGATGTCCTAGTCAAGGTGCATAAGTGAATATTCACGGCTGACTTTCTTATCCTTGATATAGAGGAAAACAAGGAAATCCTTATTATTTTGGGGAGACCATTCTTAGCCACTGGTAGAACTCTCATAGATGCTTAAAAGGGAGAACTTACTATGAGAGTTCAAGATCAAGAAGTAAAGTTCAACGTCTTAAAGCTATGATGTTTCCTTTCAAAGCCGATGAATGCTATGCATAGAGCAACCAATGAAGGAGTTCAAGAGTTGATTATTCCTCTTGAAACATCCTAACCATTAAAGCACCATTCAATTGCTAAGCTATCATCTTTGAAGACTAAAAAGCTTAATCAAAGCTCTTGAAGGGAAGTCTTATTGGAGATTATGCCAAGGCTAAAGCAAACTTAAAACGCAAGTACAATAAGAATAGGAAGAGGTTTGTGAACTTTAAGGAAAGCCATCTTCCTAAAGTCTCTATTGTTGAGACCGAAAAGGGTTAAGCATGCAAAAATCAAGCCGATGACTATAAATCAAGCTACTACTTGAGAGGCAACTCAAGCTCTTTAACTTTGTACCTTTAGTTTTTAATTTTTTTGGAGTATTTTTAATTAATTTTTCATGTTTTAATTGTAAGTATAGTAATCAAGCATTAGATCATTTTTAACATGGCTAAAAGAGGCAAAAAACAGTACGTCGGGCTGCTAAGAAATCAACGTCATAGCTTTGGAAATTGTAACTAGTCAGAGAGGTTGCCACCACGGCACCATCCATGACCCAAATTCAGAGGCTAAGCTGCCTTGGCACCCAAAAGTTGGCTCTACGGTGCCTCATAGTACCTCAGCTGCCCTTTTTTATCCTTTGACCCCTTTCAACTCCCTTTCAAGCTTGGACACTTCAAATACGATATGGATGAGGAATTATGCTTTTTATTCCTTGCTTAAATGACAGTGAGTAATTATATCCTTATTACTTTTGAATATTTTTAACATTGAGACACTGCTCATCTTAAATTTAGGGGTGTGTTGGGTTTTTAGCTATTTTGTTTTCTTTGATGTTTGATGCTTGTAGTTATGTTAAGTTGTTAGTTGGCCAAGATGTTATTATGCTTTTATGATGAAATCCCTCCTCCTATGATAATTTGTTAGTTTTTACATGCTTTTGACATGCATGTTAAATTTTTGAGTTTAGTTGAATTTTAGGATGTGATTTTCAATACTTTTATGCAGTTTGATCTTTTTCTTGGGATTGTGTTGACTATTTAGTGACCATTTATGTTTTAGGAAGTTCATATTTAGTTAAGGACCTTATAATGTGTTTGATTCTCTCTTGAGGCCAAAACCTAGACAAAACTTAGTTAGGGATATGATTTAGGCCATCTTTTGAATGTTTGAGCCTTTGTAAATTTACCTTGTTTTATATTATATTCTTAGTTAGCCCATTAAGCCTATATTGCCTTTTCTTTGATAAATACAAATTTTTTTCCTAACTGATTTTTAAATATCCAATTTTTTGAACTAGGCATGTTGATCATTATAGGATATATTAAGCTATGCTAAGAAAAAGGAGGAAAGGTTAGAGTTACATATAAAGAAATGCATATGTTTATTCCTCTTGCTCATACCTATATTCATAATGAAAATAAATAAGTTTGGGGGTGTGATAAGAGTTGGACAGAAGAAAAAGAAAAACATACATAAAAGTGGTGAAAAGAAAAAGCTAAATATAAGGGAGTTGGTGAGTTATGAAAAGCCCTTCAAGGGTCTAGATTGATCTATGTGCTTAGGGTAATTTGAGTCTTAAAATTTCATTTATCATACCATTACCCTAGCCTACGTTATAAGCTTAGTAAAGACCTATTGATCCTTGACTTAGTGGAGTTTACATTAGTGGAGAGAGAGTGGAAGCAAGTTAATAAGGTTTGAGTGATAAGTTGGATTTTACATCGACATAAACTAATCCAGATTGCATGTATTCTATTGTTTATAGATCATATACACACACATTGGAAATCCATTTGAATTTGATACTTGCTTTAAATTGAATGATGAATTTGAATGATACTTATGATTGACAGTTTAGTTAAGTTCATGTGAAGCTTTTGAGAGTATGTTGGGATTTTATTATGTTAATGTGATGCATTTATGGGTTTTAGTTTTTGTTTATATTTTTAGTTTTCTTTTGCTTAAGGACTAGCAAAATTTTAAGTTTGGGGTATGGTAACTACTAGAAATAGACTTATTTTGCATATTTTTACCTTTATTATTTTAGCTATACTATAGAGTTTTAGTTGGTTTTTACTTAGTTTAAGTGTAATTCTTACTTGAGTCCCTAGTGTATTAGGATGTTGATCCTAGTTCATTTGGGCTAGGATTTAGGTGTTTTATATGAGTTCTAACTTATATTAACTTATTTTGTATGTTTTGATGATTTAATGTAAGGAGTCCTATTGGAAGTCAAATTGGATGAGAATTCGGGCTTAAAATCTCCAAAAATGACAACATGTTTCTGCTAGAAGGGCTAGCACTGAGGTGCCCTGTAGGTGAGCCTTGAAGCATTAGGGGCAATGTCGAGGCTCCCGCACATGGGCGCCACAACGCAGAAGGCTTTGACATTACCTAACTCATCGATTTTTGTATTGCCTTTGAGGCTGTAGCACTGGCTCAATAAATTCTCCGAATTGGATTCAAATTCATAGGTTTTGAAGCCTATAAAAGGAGGATTAGTTTGGGGATTGAAAAGACATAAGTTAACTAAGATCTTTGGAGTATTTAAGCTTGTCAAGGAGGCAAGGAAGTAAGAGGAGTAAGGATCAGTCAAAACTTGAAGATCCGACAACCTTTATAGCTTTCTCAATTTCTACTCTCTTTTTACTTTTATTGTATTCTTTGATGTTTATTATTGTTGAGTCTATGTTTACATTAAGTAGCATGGAGTAGTTTTCTTTTTAGAATTGCAACTAAAACTTAACATGTAGCTTGATATTATTTTATTTATGGATTGCTTGGGTTTTGGCATATGATTTATTTAGTTTATTCTATGCTTAATGCTTCAAAGTGATTGGCCATCTTTTAAAATGAATTAGGAATCCTAAAGGAGCTTAGAAAATTAATTTAGGTTTAGTCTTAAATGAATCAGCATTTGATTGAATTCAACACATATTGCTGAGTTTGATTTGTATATAGGATAGGAATATGCCTTTATGCCTTGTATAGCCAATTTAGGTCCAAACTTAATAAGTCTTTTTTAATGTGATTCACATAGGAATATAGTGAATTACTTAAATGAGATATTGTTATAAGCAATAGGAAAATGCTTGTAATTAATTAAGAACCCTAAATTAATTATTCTTTGCCATAACAAAACAAGACAAGATAATGTAATTGAAGTGAAGTGTTGAGGGAAGTTGTAATTCTAGGTTTATCTCTAATATATTCTTGTGTTAATTTGCTTTTAGTTAATAATCAACTCAATTGTTTAAATAAAATTAGAATTACTAATTTTAGTACTTAGTATATTATTTGAAAAACTTCTCATAGGAACCATCTTTACTGTATTACTTGAGAATGATATGTGCGCTTGAGTTTGTAAAATTCGTACATGTTAACTTTGCAAAGATTATCCTGAACAAGACATACTTGTCTCAAGAGGCTGTGAGATATTCATCCTCTTTACTAAGGAACAGTACCACTTAAAAAGTATTAGTGAACAGTAATTGAAAAAATGACCTGATCTTGAATTTGATCGTACTGCTGGAATGAAACGCAATAGTAGAGAGACACGGTAGAAAGAGACACAGCGGAAAATAAAAATTTAATATTTGCTCTCTCTAAGCTCTGATACTATGTAAAACCTAAAAGAGAGATACCCAAAGTGTTTTGATGAATTGGACGAGGATTCCTCATACCAAGATAATATATTTATACTACGAGATTGTGTGGAGTACAAGTTTGTGTAGAGTACAAGTAAGTCAACTATACATAAATAAGAAAACTATAAATAAGGAAATTGATCCATTAACTAAGCTATTTGACCACTAACTAAGCTATCTATATTTATACTCTAACAAGTATTTATAAGTACAAAATTACAAAATAAATAAAAAATAATTAATTGACTTATTTGAGTATGCATGTAGGATTATCTGAGTTTACATGCTACTGACGCAGAAAATTTTAAAAATATTAAAATAAATTAATATTAAAATAAATTACTTCTATTTTTATGCATCTTGGAAGTAAAATTGTGCTTCCTGAGAGAGATTGTATTACAGACCTGGATGAGTGAATTGCTATTCTTGGCATAAAAAATTGGCATCTGTAACCTAAACATAACTATAAAGACACAATTAATCATCTGCGTCTGTCATAGACACAGACAATTATATCTACATCCATGGTTTTTGTGTCTGTTGAACTATGTCTGGATGCAGATGTAGAAGTTTGCATTTGTATCGTTTATGTCTGCAATTGGCAGATGCAGATAAGACAATTTCTTGTAGTGTGAGTTTTTCAATTTGGTTTTTGTTTTCCATTATCTTGTACTTAATGCTTTTAATTGCTTGATCACTAGTTATATTGATTTAGAACCCTAAACTTGGCTTAGAAGAATGAATTTTAGGGTTAGTTTTAGACAACATAGCTTATAATTGGATTATTCATCCATTAGGATGATCTGTTTTGTTAATGAGATAGGAATATACACTTTCGCCATAGGTAACTAGGTTAGATTGGTTCCTAATAAATTTTTCTTAATGTACTTTATATAGGAATGTAGTGGATTAAGTTAAGGGAAATATAAAATTATAAGGCATAGGAAGATGCTTGTAATTGCTTAAGAAATCTAGGTTAATAATTGGAACAATTGCATAATTTGATTAAAAGTAAGGAAAAATATAAGTGAAAGTGAGAGGGATATTGTGAACCTAGGTATTAGTTTAATAAGTTTACATAAATTACTTGTTTAATTTAGGATTTCATCATTCAAAATCCATTTGCTTGATTAAAAATTATTTGCATAAATATTGGTAATTAGTTTTTAAAGTGGTTTAGTTTTTTCATGGGAACGATATTAATTTAACCATTATACTACTTGCAAGCGATACGTGCATTCGCATTACTATTTTCATGTCACATTTACTAGAAAATTTTAAGGATTTAAAGGTGGAAATGGGGCAATCTAGCATCGATTTAGTTAAGTTTGTTAGATGAGAGCTGAAGAGGGCTGGGGTATATCCACTGCGTCTGACAGCCCCACTTTAAATGCAAAAGTTTGGGTTTTTAATAGTTTAAATGCACAAGTTTTTAAGTTTAGGTTCGAAAGGTAAGCCGGTCAAATACAAGGTGGTTTTGAATTCTATGAGTACTAGGTACAACCATGGGATGAATAAGACTTGTAGGAAGGAATGAAAATCAATTTAGATCAACAGTTATGATATTAGGCCAAACTTTGAGTTTCAAGGAAAAAAATTTGAAAACTTAGGGTTCAGGGAAGAAAATGGTCAAATACAAGTCCTTTTGGATTTCGATAGTACTAAAACAACCATGAACACGAATAAGACCAGTAGGAAAATGGAAGTCCATTTGGATCAGTGGTTAGGATATTAGGCCAAGCATTGAGTTTCAAGGCAAAAAATTTGCAAATTTGAGTTTGTTGTTCAAAACAGTCAATTACATCTCTATTTCAGATTTCAGTAGTACTAGCATGATCGTGGAGATGAATAAGATAACTTATAGGAAGAAATAGAAATCCACTTGGATCAACGATATGGATATTTCGCCAAATTTTGAAAACTTGGGTTTAGGTGGCAAAAATGGTCAAATACAAGTCTGTTTTGGATTCCTGAAGTACCGGCATGACCATTGGGATAAGTAAGATCTATAGAAAAAAATGAAAATCTATTTGGATCAATAGTTAGGATATTAGGCCAAACTTTAAAATTCAAGGCAAAAAGTTTGAAAACTTGGGTTCGGGTAGTAAAACAACCAAATACAAGTCTGTTTCGGATTTCAAAAGTTTCGGCATAGTTGGAAGGACGAATATGACATGTAGGAAAAAATGTAAATCCATTTAGATAAAAACTTAGGTTATTTGGCCAAATTTTTAGTTTCAAGGCAAAAACTATGAAAACTTAGGTTCGGGTGGCAAAACATTCAAATACAAATCCATTTCAGATTTTGATAGTACTGGCATGACCGTGGGGATAAATAAGAACTGTAGGAAAAATAAAAAATCCATTTAGATCAATAGTTAGGATATTAGGCCAAATTTTGAGTTTTTAAGAAAAAACTTTGAAATCGTGGATTAAGGGGAAAATGGTCAAATACACATCCTTTTAGAATTTTGAGAGTACCAATATGACTATTGGCACGATTATGGTAATAAATAAGATCTGTAAGAAGACACAAAAATCTATTTGGAATAATAGTTAGGATATTAGGCCACACTTTTAGTTTCAAGGCAAAAAATTTGAAAACCTGGGTTTGGGGTGTAAAACGGTCAAATGTAAGTCTATTTAAATTCTAGGGAGTACCGACACGATCAAGGGGACGAATAAGACTTGTAAGAAGAAACATAAATCCATTTGGATCAATGTTTAGGATATTAGGGCTAAACTTTTATTTTCAAGCAAAAAACATTGAAAACTCTGGGTTTAGGGTGTAAAACAGTCAAAGACGAGTCTGTTTCGGATTCCGGTTATACTGGCAAGACCATGGAGACAAATAATACCTATAGGAAGAGACAAAAATTCATTTGGATCAACGGTTCTAATATTAGGTTAAACTTTTAGTTTTAAGACAAAAACTTTGAAATCTTAGGTTCAGAGGCCAAAACAATCAAATACAAGTTTGTTTTAGATTTCAGGAGTACCAGCATGATGGTAAGGATGAATAAGACCTATAAAATGAAACGGAAATGTATTTGAATCAATAATTAAGATATTAGGCCATACTTTGATTTCCTAGGACAAAGTGTTGAAAACTTGGGTTTGGGGGCAAGACAATAAAATACAAGTCTATTTCAGATTCAGAGACTATTGACATGATCATGAGAAAAAATAAGACTTCTAGTTAGAGATGAGAAACCATTTAGATCAATGGTTAGGATATCTGTCAAATGTTTAGTTTCAAGGCAAAAACTCTGAAAATTTTTCTTAATTTGTCCAAGTTTGAGTTAAAACTCATATGCATATTAAGTTATGTATAACTTATTTATTTTTATTATTTTAAGTTGCACCTCTTACATCTAAGCTTTCACACATTAGTTAAGATGACTTAGGAGTAGGAGATGGTCATGATTATTGTACTTTTATATTTTTTTGCGTTTATTGTAAATAATATTATGACGATGATTTTTGTAAAATCTTTTTTCTTTATATAAAATTTGGAATTTATACTTAAAATGTACTATTGTACAGGTATTTACTAGTATAAAATTAAAAAAATAATAATAATTAAACGATTTCTCCATCTGCTTCCCTGTTTTGATTAAATTCAAAAGTAAAAAGAATAATGCATTTGTTTTTCTACGTCTACCTGGCAGACTTAATTGTATCTATGTCTGCATTTTAGTATCTGGAAGCCATACTCTGATACGCGGCAAGCAATTATTGGCGTCTACATATTAGTAGACTAGAAAGGCAAACACAAGTAAGTTCTTCGTCTGTACAGATGCAGATAATAGTATCTGAATTTAGGATTACTGCTTATGCCTGAGAGAAGACGCAAATGATTATCTGAATTTGCAAAATGACCTTGAGGTGAGTGTTAAATACAGATGTAGATGACGACATTTCTTGTAGTGAGTGTTACAATAATTATGCTTTGATACATGTGACTATATTGTCAAGAAAGTTACTTTCCAGAAATTACATTGATTAAGTGATTGTATCACATGATGAAGGTTGATATCACTTTGAGTTAAAATATTAACTCAGGGGATATTTTTATCTCTTATATAATTATGTGTTACATGTTCTTGATATGATCAATATAAGGTTTGTGTTTGCTTGGTCATCATCAAAATGGGAGATTGTTAACCCTAAGGCTATACCATGATTGCTTTTGATGATAACATGCTCTGGTCACAAATTTATTATTTATATATATCATGCTTAGCTATAAAGCTTTAAAATGTCTATATCATGCTTAGTCCCAATGCTTAATATTATTTCTCTCATGCTCTATCTTTAACTATTCAAACTGCTGATAACTTGTAACTTTAAACCAAATCTCATGAATTACTACATACTTCTACATTTTTATTGATATTGATTTAATAGTATATTGCATGATTTATGAAAATATTTTTAAGTGTTTCATATTTAACTTAGGAAGTTTTTCCTTTATTTAAGTCAACTCTTTGTAGTTGATTTATTCCTTATATATATGCAAAATTAAATTACGAAAGTGTTTTGAAATATATTAGTACACACATGTTTCAATTTTATATGAAATTGAGTAACTTTTAAATATATTTTTGAACTAATTTACGTGAATTATGAAAATTGAGCTTAATACTAATTATTACCATAATTGTACTTTTCTTAAAAAAAAATAATTAACTGCATGACTAGAATATTTTTTTGTTCTTTATTGGTGTTGATTTCAATACGAAATTAACTTACCTTTTTAAATATATTATTGACAGAATGTGTACTCAAACTATGAAAGTTAGTATTTATTACTAATTATTATTTCTCTTAAAAATAATGTGTGATTCAAATTAAGTCAAGTAAACTTAAATTGAAAATATATGAGAAATATATGTACGACTCTATTTGGAAATTAGTACTAGTATTTATGATTATATTAATGGAGTATTGATTATAAATACTTGGACCAAAAATTTCTTTCTTGTTTTTTATTTCTACTAGATGTTCGTGAAACTGTTTTTGCAACACACAGAACTACATATTATACACAAGAGATTGAAAGTGAAGTTGAGAAGTCTAAATATGAAAAGTTAAACTTTACGTGAAGTCGAAGCAAGTCAATGATTGGGAAAATGCCTAAGCAAGTCGAATGCTAGAATATCAAATTATGCAAGCCTTAATTCATGGAGGATGGAATACACTCCAATGGCTAGAAAATTTTCACAAGATTACAAGACTTTCACAAGCCTTTGATCAAGGAAGAAGACCTAAATTCAAAAATACACTTCAATTATCAGATTCCTAAAGCCTATATAAAGATAATCAAGGCAAAGCAATAGGATACACCAATCTCGATCAATCAACCAGCAATAACAATAAAGAGAAAAGAAAAAGAGTAGAGTAATTAGTGCTTCTAGCCTACACTATCCTTGTATCATTCTTAGAACCAAAACCCCCATTATCTATCATGTTGAAAGGATTAACCTTTGAATCTATATTGTTAAAAACTTTTCTGCTCTTATCCAAACCTGAGTGAAAGGAAAGGGAAATGTGTCTCATAGGTTGAGTGAAAACCTAAAGTGGTAAATGGAGGTATCTCCTAAGTCGAGTGAAGATATGAACTAAGGAAGATTCTTGAGTATTTAACCCAAATTTTTTTTCTTTTATTTATTTCTTTTTAGTAATTTTCCTTATTGGTGGGTAAAAAAATAATTAAAATATGATTAGGATTTTCTAATAAGATTTACCTTGATGCGTAAGTAATTGTAATTAGATTGGGATTGTGTTTCTTTGAAGTGAAGCAAAAGTTCCAAGGTGGAGAAGTTTTATGTAATCTAAATACATGAGATTGAGATAATCTTTGAAAGTCACCAATCTGGGAAAAAGGGTGTTATTTTAATAGGTATTAATAGGAATATAGGGAGAATAATAAGAATACCATGACTAATGTTACTCTTTCAATGTAATCTCTTTTGAAATTATGATTTTTTCTTCTCATCCATAGATGTAAGTATGGGATCCTGAACCACGCTAAATTTTTTTTTTTTTTTTCTCTTCTCTTATACTTATATATTGCGTGAATGTCCTTTATGCATCTCAATGAATGTGAAGTAGAATTTTGTCTATTTCAACAAGTGGTATCAGAGCCTCATTCATTGGGGATGTGGATGGTGATCAAGTAATTTATTGTGAAGATGAATAAAAAGATCAAGTTTTGGAAAAATTACAAAGGAGATGCAAAAATATATTTTAAGAATTGAGTTTGTGTATGAGAAATAATGCAAGACAAAAGCATAAAGATAGAGTTGATCACATCAGATCCTTCAATAAATGTCGTATATATTAAATACTAGGATTATTGAATGTTTGTACAACTTAAAACTAAGCCTATATTTATATAGGTTGCAATGTCTAATCCACTCACATCTAAGTGATGTGAAATTAATAATCGAATACAATAGTTATATTAATCTAAAGAGATAACTAACTCTTTTACTTTCTATGTGTGACTATAAAATAACACAAAATGATCTTGAATCACTAATTAAGGAATTACATCAAAATTTATCAAAATACAAAAGATTGAACCTATTTAGTTCCACAATCTTGTTCTACATTAAACCCTTCCACATGGAAAAAACTCGTTCTTTGTTTAATGTGTAACTTAGACTTTTCCAATTTATAGAAAAAAATAAAGTATTTGGAGTAGACCTTGACTTTTGAAGCAAGAGATATTCTTGCTTCAATCTTCATTATAATGATCTCAAAATAATCGATCAATTTCAACATACTCAAGTTGTTACTCAAAGTGCATTATAAGAAATTATTCTATGTGTCTCTCATTGTGCAAACACAGATAAAATGTGAAAAACATTTAAATGCAAACCTTGAAAACTATAATGTAGAAACATAAATTGTTTAAATTTTGGCGCCAAATTTCTCGCACTTATATGCATCTACATTGTTTATTTGCATTTGGAGTTCCATATGCAGATAACTAATATTTTTTAATTAATTATTATTATCTTCATATACCACTCAACATATATGCATTTCGGCCTGGAGTTCCCCCATTTATAATGGCAGACCTAACATTTCAGCCTCTAAAATAACAGATGCAATTACCTTTCCCTATTAAATTCCAAGATCACGATCCTTTTCCTTTCTTTCTCATCATTCCTCCATTTCTTATTTCGATCTCAAGTTTTACCAACAGGCTCTTCTGGGCCTAGCCCCTGAAGCTACCACTACTGTTGTCTAACCTACTACTGCCATCTAGCCCTTCGATCTCGACCTTTGTCCTCCCTCTCTATCCAGCCCCTCTGGTATGTTTGATCTTTAGGGGCCATTCACTGACATTGGATAAATGAAATCAAATGAAATTTCTTTGAACAAATTATCGCAAGTTGATGTAATTTTTAAATTTAATATTGTGCCATTGCTTTTAAGATGACCCTTTTAGTTATTCTTTAATTAGATTCTTAGAAGGATTAGGGTTGAAGTAAAATTATTCATCATTCACCAGTTTTATGTTTTCTTTTGATTATTTTCATTTATGATTTACATGGATTCAAATCTTCTTTTAATGATTTTCATTAAGGAAAAAGCATATAAAGTCCATAATGCCTATAATATAATGCATATAATATAACTTTTGAATGTTGATAGCAATATGCTTCTTAATTCTCCCACTATATCTTATTTATGTAGTAGGCCTAGCACTAAACTACATTAGGCACATCTTTGTTTCTTATAATTAGGATTCTTCTTTAATTTTTACAAAACTAGGAGGGTTGATTAGTTTTCCACATGTGCATATGCTCGGATTAAGTAGTGAAGACATAAAGGATTCTCCGTTTTTTAGAATTCTTTTGGTCATGTAAATACCAATTCCCAAGCATGATTAAGTTTTATGAATATTTATTTGAAGTAATATTTTTCTTTTTCTTCTAATGGGTCCTTGCTTTCTAACCAAAAAAATAATAATAATCAACTTCATTTTTCATTTCCTATTTATATTATAGTTGAGCTAATTCAAGAGTAATTGGTTATTCTACATATAATTTCCCAACTTTTGATAGTGGTTGCATCAATGTTGTCATACCCTCAAATAAATGTATGACTAGCCGGAGAAATGAATAACCAAACCCCTGTAACCTTGAATAATTATTTACAATGCACCAATGACTTTTAAACAATTTACATTTAAAAATAAGAAAACATTACTGAATTAAAATCTTGAACTGGTTATCATATAACAACCATCAATCAATTATTCTTAGAATTTCAAATCAGAATATCCTAGGTGTACCTGGATTTAAATTTTGGAAATAAAATTATTTCTCAGAAAAATCTTACTTTGTTGGCCGTTATCAACCACAATCAATATCAAATGACAAACATTAATCAATTATTCAAATTCATACAATTTAGTTCATATAATCGTCTGGAAACCAAAGTGCATGTAATCCATTCACAAAGCTCAAGGGCATGGTTCATAAATTTGTCTAGTCTGCGAAGGTAATGTCCTTGATACGCTGGAGCTGAAAATTACTAATTCATATGTTATTTACAATATTCACTTCAAAGTTAATTATACGATTTCTTAATTTACATAAATAAACTTAATATGGTTGTTGAAAAATAACTCCTTCTAAATTTTAGTAAACGTCCTAAAATAAATATATATTTACTTTCGTACACACACACACATATATATATCTAAGTATACATATACTAATAAATCCCTTTAACTCATAAATTCTTTCCCTCTTTATTCTTTTACCAATTTTTAACTTTAATTAACCTAGTTATCAAACTTAAATCAAGCTTTTTAATATTGACATGAATCCTATTCTAACTTTTAATGCTAGCCCTTAACTTTTCTATATTAACATACTTGCATTTCAAAACCACTTATTTCTTATTATAACAATTTCACTTAACTAACTCTTTAATTTTTATCTAAATATAAATTATACACTCCTACTTTAAAATTATATGCAACTACTATATATATATATATATTATTGTTGGCTCTTAGTTCATAATCTTAAGTCTTTGACTTTGTATAATCAAACTTTTACTAACACAATAAACATGTAACTTATTGTAATTAAATTCCCTAATTCATCTAACTAGAAAATTATTTCCCAATCCCACAAAAAGCCCACGACATCAAACTCTTCTACCCTTTTCATCCCCTACTGCTGTGGCTTTAAGGAGTTACAAAACCCCCCTCATTGCCTAAGTCCAACACTAGCCATCAAAGGAAAAGTAAGCAACCAAGTTGCCACCCTAAAGCAAGGGACAGCAGCTTGGTTGTTTAACTCCAACCAAAAGCTACACAACACCTTAAACTTAAAAGAAAACACAACTCACCACAAAGATCAAGTTCCATACCTCACGATTACTTAAAAAAAAACTAGAAGAACTGCCCACAAGAAAGCTTATAGCCACACACCCAAACTGCTACAATCAGTCCTTAAAAGGGAAGAAGAAATTACAAGTAAGAACAAGACTAGAACATGGCAGGAATTGAAAGGATTTCCAAGAAACTAGTTACGGGTTTTGTTTAACTTCAAGGCACTAAAAGAAACCAAAAACAAGGGAACTAACATGACTTAGTTGAGAGGTGAAAAAAAGAAAAGAAAATAGGTAGCAGCAAGGTCAATTGGCTAAGGTGACAAAAAGTAGTACAAGAAAAAGTTAAATAGTAAAATATTGTATGCATGATTAGCTATTTTATTTAATAAGTGGTGTAGATTAACTCCAATTATTCCAATTGTAAATAAATATATACACTTAATTATTATGCCCTATATTCAATTATTATACTCTAATATATAATATACATAAACAAATTTTATTTATCAATATAATTTACAGAATGTGGACTCAAAATCCACATCAACCCATTATTTGGTGGAAATAAATCTTTTAATTACATGCATGTATATATATACTATAATTTATTAACTTTAATTCTAATATACGTAAACTTTTATTCACCTATTTATAAAAATTACATATGAACATTCTGAAACATACATTAAACTATCAAATTTAGGTTATCACAAATATACTCAATAAAAGATCACTTACTGGGTGAACTTGGCAATGATAATTTCAATTCTTGAGATATTTTTTGGACGTTACAGTATGCTTGGATCGTCCTAAATATGTGAATATGACCATTTTGCTCCTATGACTCGAAAAAAGTTAAGTTTTATGCACACAACACATTAACTTGCGTAGTGTTTTTTATTGATTGTCCAAATAAAGTTTTGTTTCTTTCTACAAGTCTAATTTGACATAATGGATGAGGTGGTATGGTCGAATCATCCTAAATATGTGTAAGTGATCATTTTTCCCGCACAACTAGAATGTACGAAACAAGTTAACTTGGATAATTTTAAATAAATAAAACAATAATATCTCTAAATTCATTGAGTAAAGTTAAGGAGGTGGTGATTATGCATAGGGATTTTGTCTTATGTAAACCTTGTAGTCTATGAGTGCGTTATGTAATCCAACATTTCTAGAGTAAAATGGGGATGAGAGGGAAGGGGAGGAGGAGGTGGAATTGCCAGTATGGAATCTTCATTGCCACAGTTATGATGTACAATAAGATAGGTATCCATGTAGCCTACAAAGCCGTATACATAACCATGCTTTTTTCCCCTTGCAACTTGAACTCACAATGCATCTTCATTTATAGATGCAATACTTGACCAATCATCCTTGGCCTATGCCTTAAGCTGCATGAAACTCTCCTACAAGAAAATAATAATAATAATAATTAGTTACTAAACTAAAAAACAATGAAAATATAAATAACTAAAATGTATTTTCTTTACTACTTACGATAGTTTGTGCAGCCTTAAGGTTAGTATATTGACCCTCCTTCATGTGCATATCTTGGAAAACCTCACCTTGGTAGGTTTCCTACCAAACTGTCTCTCCTATTTTTTCACAATTGAAATTAATTTAAAAAACTCTTATTTCAATATAATAGAGTAATAAAATTATTATACACATACCATTTTTTGTATCCCAAATAGTAATATTCATAGAGCTACCAACACTTCTAATGATTTGTCCTCTATACTTTGATTCTGTGAATGAGTCTTAAAGAGATTCTGAAATGGGTCACTGATCCACATATCGCAAGAAGACTCCTAATATTCTTTTCATATCCAGTCATGAGGTGTTGTTTATTTCCATACAACAACATCGTCTAACTTAACCCACAAGTCAGCCTAATATCAGATACAACATTTGAGAGGCATTTTATAGCTGTCATATCAAATACCTATCTTCATTTCTCTCTATCTCTAGGCTCAGTCCACTTGTAATGTGTCTTTGCAAAACAAAACACTAGCATCAACAAAATGTAAGAAACCTAATATCATAGCCCTCACAGAGGCATAACTGGCTGAGGATTGGATAACTAAACCTCCATAACCCTAACTTCACTACAAATTAACAACATGACTCTTGACCCAACTAAAGAATAAAAATAACTTTTATACAACAGAAGCTCACTGTAAAAGTTTAATTTCTGAAACAATTACCAATTTACTGAGAATATTGGCAGAGGTTTCTAGCAATATGGAACATGCTTGCCAAAATACAAACACATATGTTTATGATTTCACCCCACAATAACGCCTAGACAGCAAGGAGCCTCGCTCCATCTACATCATAAACTAGACAAATCACTAAACTCTTATATTATACGAAATTAGACACCCCATTCTCCTAGTGTGACTGTAATTCTCATTCCTGACTTCAAGTCTGAGATCCTAAAAAATACCTTGCAGTATTCGGTCAACAAGTCACAAGCTTGTCGACGCCATGTACCATGCTCCTGTTACTAAAAAAAAATTCACAAGAGAGGGGTAAGTCCTACGGACTCTGTGAGTGAAAAATTGTATCCAAAGGGTACTAGCATCATTCAACACAAGTATACAACATATATAGCCAATTAGCATCACATGACAATGTTCATGTCTCCATTCAAAATTATACGTACACGTTGGTATTCGCCATATGTTCACAACTCACAGGATTCATTAGCTTACAAATTAATCAAATCAATTATAATATACAAAGCAAACAAAGGGCAAGCGAGTAACTCAGCCCCGCACAACAGTATCACCCCCTACCAGGTATTTACATGCCCTCACAATAATTTAATCTTTGTATATAATCCATACCACCGGGGCTGATCACTCAAATTATAAAAAACATTTATCAAAATTAGAACATTTCAAGATTTCAAATCAGAATCTCCTAGGTGCACCTGGATTTTTATTTTCGAAGATAAAAATCATTTTTCATAAAAATCTCACTTTGTTAGCCTTTATCAACCACAACCAATATCAAACAAACATGATTCAAATAAATCACTGAAATACTATACTTGCTCATTTTCCATATATCACATATATTCAAATTCACATATAATTACACATAATAATCTAGCCCCTAAAGGCAACAATTAACCACTTACCTCATCAAGTTCGCATTAGGATCTGGAACTGAAATGCATATTTTCAAATAATACTTAGTTCATAAGTGTTATCACTATAATCTTTAATTACTAAACTTATATATCAAGTTATATAAGTTTTCTTATGAAAGTTTTTATAAAGTTGTTACATGTCAAGTAGTACAAATTTAGAGTTTATGCAGTAATGTTGACAATGAAGAGATATTTTTAGATATCTTGACAATGCATAGTGTGGAAAGGAACTATTAGAAAAGATAGAAAACGCTAATGAGTTAGGAATGCTAAAACTGTCCAAACTTGGGGTTTAGACCAGTGTTCACTCTAACGGTCATATTTTCCTTTAGGAAATTCCAAATCTAGTTTCGTAAAATTTATTAAATACTAGACATATATAGCTTTATAATGGTATAATATTTGTAATTTTTAGATTTGTATATAAATATATTTTATTTTTTGAAGTTGCATCAATTTCTATAAAATGCAGGATTTTGGCAGCTCTGACCTTACCTTAGTTATTTAAACATAACTTTCTCTAGGAAAAAGAAAATTCAATTCCGTTTGTTGGATTTGTTAAGACTTTCTAGATAAGTATCATACGTATTATTTAGTTATGTATAATAATACAGTTAATTATTTAAAGTTTTCTCTTTGTAGGCATATCACAACCTCTTTGGAATTAGTCATTTTAATAGACTATTTTAAATTCCTGAAATCCCCATTACCAATAATTTCATTTTTAACTTTACTCATATATTTTTCTCATACACTAATTATCTAGTTCCACATTAACCTAATCAATTTTCTATATCTTTCAATCAACTATTTACTTAATGGAATATATAAAACTCAATTTCTAAACATACACTAAACTTAAGGTTCTCTTAACTCTTTTACAGAATGTCTCATGACTTAGTTCAATTTAGTCAATAACTCATTCTATAACTTAAAGTTGACCTAATAAATTTCATGTTTCCTGTTTAGTTTCTATCAATTGATACCTACATGGATTAATTTCTATATATATATATATATATATGTATGTTTATACATTTGCCAACACTTTGTACAATTCATAAGTTTATAGTATTTATATTGTATTTATTAAACTTTAACTTAAAATAGTTAATTTCAATGTCTTCTAATTAACTATTTAAGTGAACTTAATATTGGTTAGATTTCAATTATTTAGTTTAACTTATTTAATTAGTTAAAGCTCTAAGATACTAAAGTTTCTTGCACCTACTCGAATATTATTCTAACACTTCAAAAGCAAGATAAACCTTTAAGAACTCAAGTTTAAGCTTGCCTCAAACTCCACAACATACATGGCAGCATGCTTGCTGCCATACTACAAGTTACTTATGAGGTAGCATGCCTCATTTGTTAACCACAACAAAAGTGGCACACCAAGGCAAAGTGGTTGTCAATCCTTTCCTCCCATATGGCTACAACAGACTAAAAATAAGGGCATGATACAGTCTTATTACAGCTACACAGTTTCCCCTTAAACTTACTTTCACACCAACCCACATCCACACATTAATTTTGGGTGCTCATAGGTTGGAATTCAAATAAGCTTAGCTAAAAATTCTTGGCTGAAATAGAACATATACACTTCCTAAAGAGTTTACACCCACGACAACCAAGGAGAAGGAACACGTTAAAGTGAAGAGGAAAGAAAGGATGAAGCTTATACCTTCACTTGGCTGTAGCAAGCAAGATTTCCACCACTTAAGCTAGCAACTAAAGCTAAAATGGCTTCAGGAACAAAACACAACAACCAAATCAGGCTCTCACTTGACAAAGCTTTTTGCAGTAGGAAGTTAAGGAAATCAAAGAAAACAAAACAACACAGTAACTATCAGCTAGAGTGGGACTGTCTCTCAACTCCTCTAAATCCAAACGGCCATGAATACAAGAAGGAAAGAGGAAGAAGACTCACCACCCAGCTGAGTTTGAACGCCCAAAACTAAAGACACTTCATAGCCAACAAAGAGGAAGCATAAGGAAATCACAACAGGGCATGGCTCCAAGGCTCATCAGCTGCTGTCCTCACGCAACTCTCATGGCAACCCAAGCCAAGCAAGGGGAAAATTAAGAAATTTGATACAAGAGGGCTCAAAGGGTCAACTAAGAAGGACAGGTCACTGGCAGAGTAAGGAAAAATGGAAATTAAAGCCTCCTCTAGAAGGCTCAGCCAACAGAAATAGAAAAAGAGAAATAGGGGCATGAAGGGGAGGATGCTGGAAGAAAGAAAAAAAAAAAAAAAAACATAAAGTAAAATAAAATAATAGGTTCAAATTCAAAAACAACATAAAGTAAAATAGGTTCAAAGTCAAAAAGTTAAATTTGTGATGTGTATATTTTCTAGTAATATATACATATGTATACATACATGTTTAATTACATTATCTGTTTATTTATGGTAGAGATTAATCCTAATATATATATATATATATACATTAATTATTCTTTTACTTGAATTTATTTGGTCACAATATTATTTACTTTACGACAATAAATACACAATTTTTTTTTTTTAAAACATATACTAAAGTTACACAAAGATATTGAATTATAAAGTATTTAACTATAAATTAATTTGCTTATTTTATAACGTAAATTTACACATTTTGTCTAAAACTCAATTTTACATTACCGGGTTATAGCACCTAATATAAAATGAATATCATACAAATATTGTTATAGTGTTAGAAATGGTTTATCATACACTCAAAAGGAATTTTTATAGTTTATTTTCTTTTTGGTACATTAGGAGTACTTGAATATGCATTGGGTGTCGGGGGACAAGGTACCAACCACTTGAGCTAAGCTCTCGATGGTAGGACTTTTTTATAGTTGTCAATGAAAGTTCTTAGCTGCAGTAGTGCAAGTGATCTTTAGATGTGAGAAATCATAGATGCCTTGTACATAAGTTATCATGCTTTGAGGCTATCTAAATATAATTCACCTTGAGTTATACAAGGATAGATATTGGGTATGACTATCTATATACTTATGGAGGTATATGAGTTCACAGTAAGGGATATATCACTCTCAATAAAGAGTTAGAATGTTATATTTTATATAGTTAAGACATAGGTCTGAAAGCCCCTGGCCATGGTGGTATGAAACTAAATTAACTAGTGAATCTAAGCTGCACCACATGAGTTCTAACTTATAGATAGATACATCAATTTAAATAATTTAGAGTTTGACTGTAATTCATAAACTAAGTTTAATCAGAAACATCATATGATAGAATGATTGAATTGCATGGTAATTAACAATGGAAAGGTTTACAATTATATCTATATTGTCTGGATAGCAATTATATGATGCTAAGTATCAATCTTGACTTGTAGGTAACCCGAGGATTATTCAATAAATTAATTCTCATTAATGGGTAAATAAAAATTATTTTGATTCAAGTTAGTTAGAAAGATATGCTAATTAATTAGATATGGATCTAATTGAATATACATTAACATAATGTAACTTACTAACAACTTAAAATGAACCTACCGGGTCATACATAAAATAGTGTAATTTAATTACAAGATATTTTGGGTTGTCAAGTAATTACAAATAATTAGTATTTGACTAGGATTATCTTATTTGATTAAAACTCTATAGAGCTAGGATTTGATCCTCACCTAAATTTTAGGCATCACCCTATTTAATTGAGGTTAGACCTCAAGTCACAATATGTAATATTCACAGTAAGAATATGTTCATTAATAGTTCTATTAGCCGATATTTTAATGGGTATTTTAAGATGTTGTACGTAAATTATCGTGACGACGTAAATAATAAGTTTGTATAAAGTAAATTAAAATTAGAGGGTATTTGGACATATACATATAAATTAAATCTTCACTACTTTAGTGATTGATTTAAAGTATGAAATTTATTTGAATAATTTTACTATTGTGTATATCTAGCGAGCAATTAAAATATTTAAAAAATAGCAATATATTTGTATAAACTAGAAGATTTTATGATATAATTATATAATATGTACATGTGTTTTTGGTATTTATATTGACCATACATTGTGAAGCAACTTTTGGACTACAATTTTATAGTTTTATATTGACTTCCTTTTTCTAATATTATCACCAACTTAATCCTTCTTCTTGTTTTATGATCTGTCGTATTTTTGCTTTCTTGGTTCCCTGTTTCTCCATTTCAAGCCATGAGTTCACAAGGTGGCTTCACAAGGTGGCTTACTAGGCTTAGGTTTCTAGTCAATCATTCTACTCCTTCTCTTCTTATATGTGCTTTAGTGGCGGCTTTGGGTTAGGTTAGCTGTGATAATTTGGTGGGTTGATTATCCTTGCTTCCGATTATGCCGTATAGAGGTGCTGCATCCTTGAGTTTTTAGGTGAGTCTCTTCTTTTCCTTCCACTTGTAATTGGTAACAACTCAATTTAGGTTAGTTATTGAAGCTAGAATATAACTAGATGAGGACGGCATAAGGTGGCCTTACTGCCATTTCCTTTGGCCTCCCCTATTCTGCGTTTTCCTTTCAAGGCCTTAGTTCAGCTAAGTTACTTATAGGGCGAGAAACTCAACGTGCAGGGACAACAACTTATGTCCTGCTTCTTGCTCTACCATTCCCCTTCCTTTAGTAAGGCAACAGCTGGCTGGCAACAAACTACTATTACAACCCGTGAGCTTATTCTTGGAAACAAGTGGGGGTTTGGCAGTAAAGGTTTAAGGCAGCAAAAGTTTAACTAAAGTCTGAGTTATTGAAATCAATTAAGGTTTTAGAGAAATTTTTTAAAGTAGTTGTGGTTGTGTATGAGATTTTAGTTGATTAGTGAATAGTTTAGAGTTTTATATAGGACTTTTGTTAATGGTGATTAACGATTAAGAAAAACAAGAAGTTTATAAAATGATCGTAAAAATTAGAATAGGAAAAATTGAATTTTAATTTTTTTTTTGGTGGAACTATGTAGTTCAAATACTTAATAAATTCTAGACAAGTAAAGTTAAGTTAAATTTAATGAGTACAATTTGAATGTTATATGTGCATTGAAAATTTTGTCAATTCCAATGTAAGATAGGTATATATATATATTACAAATATATATGATCATATACATAAGTTAAGAGAATAAACATTTATAAGTTGTATTTTAAAGGTTGAGTATGTAACTTTTGTTGGTTAAATGGTTAATTAGGAAACATGAGAATTTGGCCAAGTAACTGTTAAATTAACAACTGGGGTATAGGTAAATCTAAATTGATAGGTTGTATGCAACTCCTTAGTGCATGTGTAATTATTAGAATTGAGGAATTTAAGACTCAAGTATGTAAACTAAGACTAGTATGCTTTAAATTTAAAGAATCTTAGATAATTTGAAGTTCAATGTTTCTAATGTGTATAAGTGGAATTAAGAAGTTTAATTAATTAAGATTTATTGATTAAGTTGTTAAGTAAGAAATTATGATAATGAAATTTATAACTAACCAATATTTAAATTGATTATTTTCAGCTTCAGATCGTATGAAGTATACTCCAACACCATCGCAATCTAGATGAAATGACGAGTTTCGTTTTTGAACTTTGTGAGTGAATTACGTGCATTATGGTTGCCATATTATTATATGAAATTGTTTATAAGAATTGAGTGTTTGAATTATATTTTCCATTTGGAATTGTTTAGTGTTTGATAAAAGCCAATAATATGAATTTTTCTTCAAAACAATTTTTATTCTGAAATTGAGATCCAGGTGCAACTAGGATATTTTGATTCTGATAAATGTTTTAAAAAAATATAGTGTTCAGCCCTAGTGGGATGGATTTTGTATGGAGATTAATCTGTTGTGCAGGTGCGTAAATGTTCAATAGGGAGATATTGTTGTGGGGGGCTAAATTACTTGGTTGTCCCTTTTCTTTCTTTGTTTGCTTTGATTGATTTGTTTGAATCATGAATTCTGGATATTTCAATTGAATTGGCTATCCTGTGTAGCATGTGAATTATAAAATTTTGATGATAACAAGTACGTGCGTGTATTATTGAACTAAGACACGAGTATTGTTACATAAAAATATTTGGTAATATTTGTTATTATAAATTGATTGTTACTAGTAGCCTAGGGTACATTATTTGCTTATTGGTTCCTTATGACTCACACTTTTCTCAGTTGCAATTTTTAATATCAAGAAATAGTGATTGTCACCTCAAGATTTGTTACTTGCCACCACTACTGCGGCGAGGTATATCTCAAAATCATACACTTGAAGCTCAAGGGATTGACATTTGCAATCACCTTAGGCATTATGTATCCTTGTGTATATGACATTTACTATGGAGATTTGATGTGTTGTTAAGAGCAGAGCTCCTTTAAGTACTTTGATATTATGGTTTAATGGTGACTTGTACCAGATTTTGTTTATGCACTGTTAGGCATGTTCCACTTTAGGGGAAACCTTTACCAAATTCTTTAGTAAATATTTCTATTTAATAGCAAGTTCATAATTTATTTTGAATTTAGTAAAGTTTTTTCTGGTTTTAACTATAATTTGCTTAAGAGTCATTGGTGTACGGTAAATGAGTATTCAGGGTTACGGGAGTTTGGATATCCATCCTCTGGCCAATCATACCTTTATTTGAGGGTGTGACAAGTTGGTATTAGAGCATAGTTTAGAGGTCTATGATTGCAAGTATGGGATGTTATTGCTTTGTCTGCGTACGTTACTTTAGGAGTACGTGGACTTAGTGATTCATTCCAATTCGTTATAGGCTTTATACGGTAAATGTACAAAGGATTCATTTGTGTTTGTTTAGACACGATGACGCGTTTTGGTCATGTTGTGAGTCATGTGAAATAATAAAATATTTGCCTCGATAAGGAATTAACTAATCCTCAGGTGCTTTTGACAAGAAATTTAGGTTGTAGAAGATTATGGGTCATTTAGTTGAAAACTTAAAGCACCAATAGCCTCAATATACATCCTACTATTAAGAAGAAATATACGACTTGTTACAATACTTTCCGTAATAAACTTAAGTGTGTTTTGATGTAGAATGAAAAGTTAAGTCCAAGAGTTATAGAATCTTTTTAAATGTTGTTAAATGGGAATATGATATGATTCTAAGCATGGATTGGGATTTAAGTGTTTAATTATCTGAGTGACATAGTGAAGGTGTATTGGACTGTTGTGATAAAAGCATTAAGTTTAGTGTTTCTAAGAAACTGACGTGTTTTCAAGGGAATCAGATTAAAACTTCTTATAATTTAATTTCGGCTAGCTAAGTTAGAAGTTTTTTATAATCTAGCTTATTTAATTTATGTCATTCTACATCTGATATTGGGAAAAGTCTCATATTTTGGATCTAGGAAGTAGTAGTGGATAAAAACCTAATGTGAGAAAGCAATCTGTGACAGGTTACGAATAACTCAAAGTAAACAGAAGTCGTATGCTAATAACTGTCGAAGACTATTAGAGTTTGAAGTAGATAATTATGTATTTCTGAAGATTTTTCCTTTTAAAGGAACAATGAGATTTGGTAAGAAAGGAAACTTAAGCCCGAGATTTATTGAACCTTTTTAGATCCTAGATAAGATTAGAGCTGCAGCGTACAAGTTGGCGTTACCCTTGAATTTGGATAGAGTGCATCCAATATTTCATGTATCAATGCTTCGAAAGTATTTGCTAGAGGAGTCTCATGATTTACTAATTCGGAAGGTATAAGTCAATAAAAATCTCACGTATGAGGAACAACCAGTGGCAATAATTGATAGACAAGTCCGTAAACTTTGATGGTTATTATTTTGGTAAAAGTTGTTTGGTAACATCACGGCGAGCAAGAAGTCACTTGGGAATTTGAGAAGGTAATAAAGATACGATACTTGTATTTATTCAAATAATTTAGGTAACCAATATATCTTTATAATTTCCCGTTAAAATTTGTAATGATTTTTTTTTAAGGGGGGAAAACTGTTATAATCCAATATTCTAATGAGTATTTTAAAATGTTGTACATAAATTATTGTGACGACATAAATAATAAGTTTGTATAAAGTAAATTAAAATAAGAGGGTATTTGGACATATACATATAAATTGAATTTTCACTACTTTAGTGATTGATTTAAAATATGAAATTTATTTATATAATTTTACTATTGTGTATATTTAATGAGGAATTAAAATTAAAAAATATATATATATGTATAAACTAGAAGATTTTATGATATAATTATATAAATATATACATGTGTTTTTGGTATTTATATTGACTATACATTGTGAAGCAACTTTTGGACCACAATTTTATAGTTTTATATTGATTTCCTTTTTCTACCCTTATCAGCGACTTAGTTCTTCTTCCTATGTTATGCTCTTTTGTATTTTTACAATCTTGGTTCCCTATTTCTCCATTTCAAGCCGTGAGTTCATAAGAGGGGTGGCCTAGGCTTAGGTTTCTAGGACATCATTCCATTCCTTCTCTTATTGTATATGCTTTAATGGCAGCTTTGGACTGGGTTAGCTATGACAGTATGATGGGTTGATTATCCTTGCTTCCAATTATGCCATATAGGATTGCTGCATCCTTAAGCTTTAGGGTAAGTCTCTTCTTTTCCTTCCACTTTTGTAATTGGTAACAACTTAGTTTAGGTTGGTTATGGAAGCTGGAATATAACTAGGTGGACGGCATAAGGCAGCCTTGCTGCCATTTCCTTTAGCCTTCGTTATTCTGCATTTTCCTTTCAAGGCTATTTTAGCCGAGTTAATTATGGGGCAGAGAAACTCAGCATGCAAGACAACAACTTGTGTCCTGCACCTTGCTCCACCGTTCTCCTTCCCTTGGTAAGGTAGCAGCTGGATGGAAGCAAACTGTATTACAACCTCATGAGCTTATTCTTGGAACAAGTACGGGGTTGGCAGTATAGATTTAAGGCAGCAAATGTTTAAGTTGTAACCAAAAGTTTAATTAAAGTTTGAGTTATTGAAATCAAGTAAGGTTTCAGAGAAATTTGTTAAGGTAGTTGTGGTAGTGTATGAGATTTTAGTTGATTTGTGAATAGTTTAGAGCTTTATATAGGACTTTCGTTGATGGTGATTAAGGATTAAGAAAAACAAGAAGTTTATAAAATGATTGTAAAAATTAGAATAGGAAAACTTGAATTTTAATTGCTGTCATGGTGGAATTATGTAGTTTAAATACTTAATAAATTCTAGACAAGTAAAGTTAAGTTAAATTTAATGAGTACAATTTGAATGGTATAAGTGCATTGAAAATTATATATATATATATATATATGAGCATATACATAAGTTAAGAGAATACACTATTTATAAGTTGTATTTTAAAGGTTGAGTATATAAGTTTTGTTGGTTAAATGGTTAATTAGGAAACTTGAAAAATTGGCCAAGTAACTATTAAATTAATGATTGGGATGTAGGTAAATCTAAATTGATTGGTTATACGCGACTCCTTGGTGCATGTGTAATTATTAGAATTGAGGAACGTAAGACTCGAGTATGTAAACTAAGACTAGCATTCTTTAAATTTAAAAAATCTTAGTTAATTTGAAGTTCAATGTTCGAATATGTATAAGTGGAATTGAGAAGTTTAATTAATTAAGATTTATTGATTAAGTTGTTAAGTAGAAAATCATGATAATAAATTTATAACTGATATTTAAATTGATTGTTTTCAGCTTCACTATCATATCGAGGATACTCCAACACTGTCACAGTCTAAACAGAATGACGAGTCTCATTCTTGAACTTTGTAAGTGACGTGCACTATAGTTGCCAAATTATTATATAAAATTATTTATAAGAATTTAGTGTTTGAATTTTGTTTACTATTTGGAATTGTTTATGTTTGATAAGGGCCAACAATATGAATTTTTCTCCTAAACGATTTTTATTTTGAAATTGAGATCCGGGTGCACTTAGAATATTATGATTTGAAATTGAAAGATATTTTGATTATGCTAAATATTTTTTTTAAATAGAGTGCTCAGCCCCAGTGGGATGGAGTATATACGAAGAGTAATATGTTGTGCAAGTACATAAAGGCTCAGTAGGGAGTGATATTGTTGTGCAAGGCTAAGTTACTCGGTTAGCCTTTTTGCTTGCCTTTCTTTGTTTTGATGGCTCTGATTGCTTTGATTGGTTTGTTTGAATCATGAATTCTAGGATATTTCAATTGATTTGGCTATCCTGTGCATCATGTGAATTATAAAATTTTGATGATACCATACATACATGTATTATTGAACTAAGACATAAGTATTGTTACATGAAATTATTTGATGGTATTTGTTATTATGATTTGATTGATGCTGGTACCTTTAGGGTACGTTGTTTGCTCACTAGGTCCTTGTGACTCATACTTTTCTATGTTGTCGTTTTTAGTATCAAGAAATAATGATCATCAAGTCAGGATTTACTACCTGTCGTCACTACTGCGGTAAGGTATATCTCAGAATTATACACTTGAAGCTAAAGGGACGACATTTGCAGTCACCTTAGGCATTATGCATTCTTGTGTATATGGACATTTATTGTAGAGATTTGATGTGTTGTTTGGAGCAAAGCTCCTCTGAGTACTTTGATATTATGGTTTAAGGTGACTTGTACCAGGTTATTTGTGTATGTACTATTGGGCACATTCCACTTTACAGAGAACCTCTACAGCCAAATTTTTTAGTAAATATTTATGTTTAATAGCAAGTTCATAATTTTATTTTAAATTCAGTAAAGTTTTTCCTAGTTTTTACTGTAATTTGTTTAAGAGTCTCTGGTTTATGGTAAATGAGTATTCAGGGTTATGAGGGTTTGGATATCCATTCTTCTGGCCAGTCATACCTTTATTTGAGGGTGTGACATAGAGATATTAAGAAAAGAAAAAATCTCTACAATATTGATATTTGAAAATTGAGTTTCTTTGAGAACACAAAAGTTTGGTACTAGTACTAGCATGCAAGGAAGCCTTTCGAAAGACATAACATCTCAAGAAAGAGACTCTTCATCGATTTCACTCATCTTGATATAGTTAAAGGTTGGACACACTGTGCAACTTTGTAAATCAAACTGTCTAATCAAAGTTCGACCTAATCGTTTCAAGAGCTAAATTCATATTCATTAGAATAATATATTTACTTGGTTTATAAATAACAAATTACATATATACTGGGTTTTAGTTTTGTCAATGTTTGTATGATAAATATTTAAATCTCGTTATGCCCAGCATAACCAATTAATTTCTAACATAGATTTTGTAGATAGTTAAAATGTCGTCACTCATACCTCTTATTAGCAACAACTTTTCTCCATATATAGATAAGTTGTCAATGATTCTCTATTTTCTTGAAAGGAACTTGAACTTAAATTTTAATAAGAGTGTAAATGAACCTAATTGAGTCTGATTTGGGCTAGAAACTAGAGATGGTGATTGGGCAGAGTCTATGTCGAGCTCAGGCCAGGCCTGACCATAATGGTTCTGTTATTAAGTATTAAATAGATATGGGTCTGAGTCTGGGTTTTGGTTTTTTCATATTTTACCCTTTAGGTCTAGGCAAAACCCGAATACATGCTGGGTCTAAGATAAATTTTCAATAATATCAAAATATATATATTTTAATTTTGAGAAATTCATGATTAATTGTTACGATTAAATGGGTGTATAATAATTGTAACACTAGAGTTTAATTTTGAGTTTAAAAATTTTATCATATAGGAAAATGATTTGGTATTAGTAGTTTTGATATGAGAATTTGATTTTTAAACTTAAAATTTTTGAAAATGTAATGAAAAAGAATAATTTAAAAAATCATGGTTTGATCTGAGAATTTACAAAACATGAGCCTATGGTCAATTTTTCACCCATTAAACTACTATTGAATTTCTAATGTCATCAATTTTTAATCGAATATTCGAATCTCAATATTGCACTAGTATTATTAAACATGATTTGTAATTTATCCAAAATGTTAAAATTTATGGTTAAAATTAACAATTCCTATATGCACATGATTCCCACATTAATTAAAATTTTAAAATATCTATCGACCCTACAATATAATTTATTTGTTACCTAATTTTTCTATTTCTTTCATTGAAATTTCCAGTACAATAACATCAACAAAAAAAAAAAGTAATAAATTGGATCAACATTTATATATATTAGCAAGAAAATATTAAACCTGTTTGGTAGCTGAGGATATTTATGCAAAGAAAGGAAACTAAAATTTTGAATAAAAAATATTAGCTTCTTTAATATGAGTATACTATTATTTTTGTTTTTTAGCTTGCATTATCACTTTGAAATGTGAGGTAGCTAGCAGGATTTTTGCTCCATTTTTGCCATTTTAATTTATAAGAATATGAAACTATATTAAATGACCAAAATTCTATGTGGCTTAAGTAAACCAATTTTTTAAAATAATTAGGAAAACATTTTTTTTTTTTTTTTAAAAAGATTTGGTCAATGGGTAGACCATTGGGTCTAGGATTGGATATAGCCAGTAAGTCATGTGTTTAAGATGAGTCTCATTTTCGGGTCCATGATGGGTATGGGTAAACAACAGGTTAGGTACAAATCGGGCCGGACTTGGCTCATTACCATCTCTACTAGAAACCTGATTCTAACTTAGAAAGGGAAAGAAGATTGTTGTGCAGGCAGCCATGACACAAGTTTGCCACGCATGGCACAACACATTGCTGCACAATTACGGAAAAACCATAAATGCGACTTTCCGAATCCCAATTTGATATAAAAATATATATCAAAATATTCATATATATTTAGAAACATTTCAATTAGATAAAACCGGTCATTTGAGTATACATGATGATAAAAAAATATTCTATCTACATTCTCATGTGGTTGCTAAAACTAGTTGGACCCAAGGTAAGTGGCATATACAAAGGAAATATAATCAATTATTTTATGTAAAGCTTCAGTACAACTTGCATAATCCAAAAGTAAGCGCAAGTACAACTTTTTATAAACTTCGATTTGGTAAAAGTTCACTAGACCATTTGTGGAAGTGTACTATGATGATCAATTGCGGATTTGGTTTAAACTATCTTTATTATTCTAATAAACTTACATGGTTGAGCATGTTTTGAACAAATTGTATATTTGAGCTTTATATTTTTTTTATTGTGTTGTCATATTTGATAGATTTATATTTTAAATTATTGAATACTATCATTTTATGCTTAAAATTGGCATCAATAAAATAAGAAAGTAAAGCATCCATATGACATGTGGATTTTGCATTATATAGATGGCATTATTAAAAAATAATAAAAGGAAATATGTGAAGAGGAGTTGAAAGAATTATTGGAGGACTTATTTATTAGTTATTACTTTGGGTGTACTTGCTACCTCTTGCATAAAAGTAATTTCAAATATTCAATATTTGGTGGAACTCAAACTTCATGTAAAAATAATTATGTATATAACAATCAATAACTACTTGCTATATTACATACCAAATATTAAGAAATAGAGTTTATGGAGAAGATGGATTTGTCCATGCCTTCTTAGCATCATGAGGTAACGCTACAGGATTGCCATCATTGCTTTCTTCAAATAAACATTGGGGCAGACCGCTCTCACTTTTATGAGTAGCGCTGCTGCTACCAACAAAGGTTGCTTGTGAAGGCATTTCAAGACCAATATTAATGCCTCTAAGTTCAGAATTCTCTTGAAAGGATCCTCTCATAGAATCTTCAAAATTAGTATTTATACTAACTCTTTCAGGATTCATATAATTTGGAAACATTAAATCAAGCATCCCATTATTAGGCATATTCCCTTGCCCCGCACTAGTTCCACTAGTGTTGTCTACAAAATGACCAATATTTCTTTCACCAATCCCTTCACCGAAATAATTCTCATTAGGTCTTAGCCCTGCATCACTTCTACGATTACCACCACTACCAGAGCCTTCATAGAAAAATTGTGCATTGTTCCTTCCAAAACCAACATTACTACCATCAAATACATCAAAAGGAAATTTCATTTCATTCTTAGAATATGAACCTGAAGGTAGGCCTACATCAATCATTTTACCACTACTGGAGCCATCAATACCAACACCAAGGTTACGAGGAATTTTCTCAAGAGACCAGAAAAATTGCCCCCCTAATGTAGGCACTAATATGGGATTAGCCCTAACTTCATAATCAGCATCCACAATATTCATTTTCTCTTGGTTCATCTCATCCAATATTAAGGCTCTATCACTAGTTTGAGGTTGAACAATTGAGTCTTGTGAACATTTCTTAAGACATATTGCCCTTCTAATAATCTCCAAAGCCTTTTCCTGCAAAAACCACATAAAATTAGTTATCTCAAGCTTTGGAAATTCAATCAATGGCCTGTTACAATTAACAAGCAAATGGATGATATTTTTCATTTTCATCTCTTTGTTCATTTCGCATGAGCTGCGCAACTTCTCTTTTAGTTTTGCTATCTGCTCAACAAGATAACTTTCTTGGTCGACCATTTTCTTGAATCTATCCATTTCAGGTACATCCTGAAACTTGCTCAGCAATTCAAGAACCTTGTCATTAGATGGCCACACCCTAAGCTGCTCACTGTCAAGGCCAGGGCCATGAATTATGATAAAGGCATCAATAGCACATAGTGTGGTCAGCTCTTGCACCTTCTTTACCAAGCCTTTCATCCTTTTTTGGAAGCTGGCTTTTCTAGCTCTGCTTCGTTCTATCCAGGCAAGCATAACCTTCTTTCTAGTCATGATGGCTATGAAATTTTCGATGTTTGGTGCTTTGGTGTCTCTCTCTGTATTGCTCTCCTAGTACTATAATTTATCTCAAATCACACTAGTATATTTCGTTAACAATCTCGTTTTCATTTCTCTTACTTGTTGCTCTAAACTTAAGGATCAAAGGTTATTTATACGGGAAACGTTAGACTCTTCTAGATAACCTTATTCCATAGAAATATTAGACAAATAAGGAAATCATAGCGTTGAAGGGCATTATAGTCAATAGTAGAAAAGTCTAATTCACAATATTTTAGCCAACTCTTATAAAATTTTAAAAATAATCTTTCTAATAAATGCCTTTAAAGCACTTGTTAAAATGATACATATAAGAAAATTTTTAGCATTTATTGCTATATTGAAAAAGATTTTAAAGCAGTGCAGTAATTAAATACTAATTTGAAATATTTCAAATTAATATGATTGTATTAATTGCACCTTCCCAAATGCCTTGGGGCTCCTATCTAAATATTTCATAAAAAAGTATTTTTGAACAAGTAGGATTTTTCTATCAAGTGCATCTATATAACTTAATAAAATGCAATAAATATAGTAGTTGGTATTTAGAACATTTCAATAGTAGCAAGTCATTTATTGTATATCACTCACATTATGACCAACCACTACATTAAATATAAGAAATAATCTAAATATAATAGATTAACAAGAGAAATTAGAAGGAATTCAAAAGTTATATTCCCAACAGATTAGCCACTCCTTTGCACAATAATAATATTTTTATTATTCGGTTTAGTGGTAGATGTGTTCAGGCCTCATAATAATAATAATGTATACATTTATTAGAAGCACGAAAGTTATTACTGGTGTCATAATATATGATTTTATTAGGAGATTAATGAAAATTGGCGTATATCTAACTAATTTAAAAAATTACCATTTGATTATTATTTTACATTTTTTTGGTCCTTATAGTTTACTCAAAAAATACTTTCGGCCCTAAAGATCATAAACTTTCAATTGCATCCTCATTTTTTCAAAAGTCAATCCATTACGTCCCTATAATGAGTTGCGATCTAATTTAACTGTGTGAGATAGATGCTAATGTGGACAACCCGAGTCATACATGGTTGCCTATGTGACACGATGAATTTATAGATGAATGCCATGTCACTTATGTCAAAATTTATATAAAAAATAAAAAACATAAAGTAATAAAAGAATAAGAAATTTTATTACAAAAATGAAAAGTTTACAATTTTTAAACGAATATAGCCATTTCTTTTTCTCTCTTCCTTTGCACCAACAACATAGCTCCAAAACTGTCACCTTCCTTACCATCCTAATGCACCCTGGAAGAAAATTTTCATTGGAAAAGAGAATTTTCAAAATTAAATCCTAAATAAAATACAACACAAAGTCCAATGAACAAAGTATGATGAAGTTTTGGATCTATCCTAAAATTCCTCAACCAAACCCGACTTCACTCCTTTCCTTTACATATTCTTCATCGGCGGTAAAATCAAAACCAGCCAAAAGAAAATATGAAACTACCAAATGAGACACACATCGAGCGAAAGTTAGAGCAAGCGTTCGAATGTATGTGGGTTTGGCTTGCTTCACTGGCTTCTTAGACTTGAGTCATCCAAGCATCAACCGACTAAACAGGAAGGACATGAGTGCCTATAGATCCAACATGACACTTAACACAAATATGCAATCAGACAATAACTTAACAGCAGAAATTGAAGACAGTAAGGCTAGAGAGATTGCACATCAGAATTATAGTGGTTCACCATGTCCCTCTGGTTACGTCAACTCCTCAAACTTCCCTTGAGAATTTAATCAACCACTAGCACAATTGTAAAACCTTTTACAATTGCAGGACTCAGTAAATTTTCCCAACATTAAATTGCAAGGCTCAACAACTTTTTACAATGCTGAATTGCGGAGCTTAGCAACCTTTTAAAACAATTGAAATTGCAGGGATCAGCAAGAATCTCTATAATAGCTAAAATTGCAGGGATTAGCAAGAACTTTTTATGATGAGTTTTTGAGAACTCAACACAAGTAGAATTTTGCCAAACTTAACAGTAAGTTCTAAATTCTCACTTGCACTTTCTCATTTGAAAAAAGAAATGAAGTGATTTCAAAGAATCACACAAATACAAAACTTTTCTCTCAAGTTTAACAGGGATTTGAAAGTTTAAACTTTAGTAGGCTGATTTTCTCAGAACTTGAGAGTATGACGGTAAATTAAATTGTTCAAGCGTATGAGCCTTATTTCTTATCTGCTCCTCTATGCATATATAGTTCTAAGCTAGAAAATAGTTGTTTCTTAGTAAAAGATTATCATTGTCAGATAGAGCAATGAACATATGTGTCATTTATGATATTTCAGTCAATCACCATAAAATCAGGAATGTGGAGTCCAAAGGTGGTATTCAAAGTACATCTTATTCCTAGTATCTTAGTTGTTTAGCTTTGTTTTCTTCTGAGTCTAGCACAAGAGATATTTGGAATCAACTAAGATGAGAAAGAGGATGAACTATCTTTTACACCATTTAAATCGAAAGGATTTTCAACAGAAAACTCCCCCTGCATAAAATATTCATACCTTTTTTGTTTAGCTTATTTTTCTCCTTTTTGCTCATCTTGCTTATAATAGATTGAAGCCAGACCTTATAAAAATACATTAAGATTAATCCATTATTTTTCAATAAACATAACAAGGTTTCAGGTTCAGATAGCAAGCAAAATTTTTTTAGTTATTTATTTATTATATTCTTACCCTTTTTGTTTTCAGCAAAAGTTGAAAAAAAATGGGATTTACCAAAAACAATTTTAGACTAAAGTAATGAGTAATCATATTAAACATTAGTAAGTAATTATAAAATTAAACCAGAAGATAATCTGTAATATTTAATTTTATCTGAATTTTGTCCCAAGTTTTAATTAATAGCAAATTAATTTTTATATTATGTTTGGATTGCATGTACACTTGATAAATGGCATTTTAGAAGTGCTCCTTCAACCAACTATTTATTTAATGCTAAATGACTTCTTTCTTATTAAATATAATTTTCAAATTTTTATATTATGTTTGGATTGCATATACACTTGATAAATGGCATTTTAGAATAGTTCAAATATATGCTCCATCAACCGGCTATTTATTCAGTGCTAAATGACTTCTTTTGATTAAATATAAATTTCAACTATAATCTAAAGAGCTGAACATCTTTTTAGTTGAAGGATTAAATGCAGCGTTTCATTAACAGTTAAATAGCATTTGTTAAGAGCTAAAGTGTTAAGAGCTAAAATGTTAATAGCTAAAGACAAAAAAGTTGATAACTGAAAAGCTAGGTTAGAAGAGCAGTTATCTAAAGAGCTAAAACTTTAATATCTGTTTGTTTCAAACTCACCATTTTATTAACAAACAATTGTTTGTCAAGACTAGAGCTAATTACTAAGAGCTACACTAATTATGCTAAAACGTGTTATGTTTTTTATTTCAAGTGTTAAGTTACAAGAGCTGATAACTAGGAGCTGATGTCTTCTCCAAAATTGAAAAATAGGGAGATGAAGTCAAAATAGCTAATCTGTCAAGAGTTGTTCTAGTAGATAATTAATCAGAATTGATCCTTCAGAATCGTTATTCTTTTTGCTTTCCTGTGCACGTAAATACAATTTTTTTTATACCTATATGGTATGTCAGTACTCAAGTTGCGTACAATATTTTACAGAGAATGAAGAACATAACTCACTCTTAGGTTATGAATTCGTTGATGCCAACACCTGTTTCTTTGGACTATCTACAGTGATAAAAGACATCTGTGACATCTGTAAATGATCAGATACAAAAACCTCCAGTGCCTCAAATAGAAACTAATAGAAACAAGAACAACACTTGCATTCATCAAGCAAGAGAATCATTCTCGAATTCAAATGTGCAGAATTCCCAAGTTAAACTTGTAAGATAATCTTTCATCTCTTTCAAATTCTAATCAAGCTTACTGTTTAACTCTTTCAATTTGAATTGAATTAAATCTCTGTACTGAGTTAGAGTTGTCCTATTTTGTAAAGCTCTATAACTCAAAAGTATTGTGCTCTTGTAGATCCTTTTCTTTGTAACTTATATTCTTCCAGATTTAGAGAAGACAACAAGAGGCAATATCTATAAGTTCTAGCTATGGTTTGTTTCTGTTTGAGCCTGCAAAATCATTTTTTTGTAAATGGAGTTGAACCCTACAAAGCAATTTGCTAGTTAGACCTAATGAAACCTTAAGTGGTTTTCTTGAGAAAGTGAAAAAAGTATGGGTTTTAAGACGAACTTGTGGCAACACTGCATGCTAGTTAGATAATTACCATATTAACTATACCCTCGCACGTTCCCGTGATCACATCCTTTCATTTTTTCAATATATGTACGGCAATTTTATCCGAATGACACATAAAGTATCACTAAATCACCAATTCATTTTCTTACAAATATATACAAAACTAGTATGGTCACAAATGCAAATACACCAAAAATGATGATTAAATGTAGTGGCTCACATTCCAAATCAGTGAAAACCATATAAGACTTAATTAATATAAATTTAATTCTAATAGCCTATAAATCGCATATTCCTATCTACGAAAAAATATATTTAAGAAACTATAATCTGTACATATATTTACAATAGTTTTTATATAAACGTTTATATATATATATATATATATATACATATTTACACCATACTACATGTCTTCTTAGATTTGACTTCTATTAGCCCTAATAAACTATTTACAAGTCAAAATTAACATTAATTACCAAGTTATTGGAATAGGGATGACACAAATACTCAGATTTGCAGATCTGACTAAAATAATACAATGTAAACTCACATCATCCCCTGTCCCACAAAAAATAATACATAATCTCGAATCTAAGACTAACACCCAACATACCCTGAGTACGACACAATTTTTCAACCAAGACTTGACAACCCCTATACAACAACTATCTTATCCGAGACTCATGCAAAAAACAACATAATAGCTTACCCCACAATTGAATCTCCCCATTTATGACCTCGATCCTATCTGAGGCCTCATCCATCTCAGGATCCTCCTCTATCTAATCTACCACTAGGTCCTCTTAGGCCGTGAAAAACCCAGGTTGCAGCACTTAAAATCTCAACTAGTACCATCTAGCACTAGGGTGCCAAAAAATGGGCCCTGGGGCACCCTACTCTTAGCTAAAAATGTGTCAAACAAAGGCGATAGGTGCCTAGGCGCCAAGAAGTGGGTGTTAAGGTGCCCAACATCACACAAAGTCTCTTGTTTTGTCTAAAAATCAATGTTGGGGTGCCGGAAAGTCGTAGCTGGGGCACTGGCCTAATAAATCTACTGCGAATTGGACTCTAACTCATGATTTTGAAGCTTATAAAGAGAAAGAGCTTGGGGATTCTAAACATACAATTGAGCAAGGGATTTCTTGAGATATAGAGTTGATTGAGAGTGCTTGGAGCTAGAGGAGCAAGCGATTTTAAAGAGCTTGAAGACCGACATCTTCCTAGTTTTCTCTTATTCCTTCATTCCTTTTAGTTTCTTTGTATGTTCTTAATAATTTGTTTAGTTGTAGTCATATTTACATCTAGTAGCATGAACTAAATCTTTTTTCTAGAATTATGATGGACCTCACATGTAGTTTAACTTAATTTTATCTATAGATTGCTTAGGGTTTGATATTATTTTTATTTATGTCATTCTACGTTCATTGTTTCTAATTACTTAATCACCAATTAAATAGATTTAGTAATTTAGAGGAATCTTGACAAAGAGAATCTAGGTTAGCCTTGAATAATATAACACATGCTCGATTCATTCGCTTAGTTGGTTGAATTTGATTTGCATATATGATAAACGTATACCTATGTACCTTGTACAGCCAATTTAAGTTTGTTCTTAATGAACCTTGCTTAATATAATTCTCATAGACCTATAGTGAATTAATTAACTAAGGTATGAATTATAAGCAATTCAAAAAATACTTATAATTAACTTGGAACTCCAGGTTAACAACATAATATCATAACTAAGCATTATAGGATAAAGACAAGTCAAGTGAAGTGTGAGAGAAATTATAATCCTAGGTTTTCTCTACATAATCTCAAGTTCAGTTGTTTTATTTACTTGCTTTAGTTTAATCATATATAACAATCTCAAGTTTTTAATCATTTGGATAAAGTTGGAATTGGTAAATTTTAATACTTGGCTTGATAGAATTAATTATTCGTGGGAATGATACTTAACTTACCCTTTATTATTTGTTTAAACGATACGTTCGCTTATGTAGTATTTTTCACAACACTGTGAATCTATGTCTGCCTTTTGATTTTCTTCCTTGCACTCCAAGTAAAGGAATCTGACAAAAGAGATTTTCATAAATCAATCCAAAAGTACATCAATGATATCCTGAAAAGATTTAGATTGGAGACTATCAAAGCCATTGGGACTCCCATGTGGACTTCAATTAAGCTTAATACTAATGAAAGTAATAAGAGTGGAAACAAAAAGAAATACAGAGGTATGATTGAATAACTTCTTTACCTTACTGGAAGTAGCCTGATACTATGTTTAGTATTTGCGTGTGTGCATGTTTTCAAACCAATATCAAATAGTCTCATTTCACTATTGTGGAACATATTTTTAAGTATTTTTATAGGAACTCAATCTCTTGGAAAAAAAATTATTCAAAAAGTGATAATTTTGATTTTATTGATTATTCTGATGCTAATTTTACAAGCTGCACATTGGACATAAAAAGTACTAGTGACACTTGTCAATTTTGAGTTTCTCTATAGTATTTTGCTTTAGTAAGAAACAGCATTCAGTGGCACTCTCTACTGCTAAAGTTGAATATATGGTAGCAAGGAGTTAATGTGCTCAACTATTTTGAATAAAGCAACAAATAAACGATTTTAACAATTTTTTTATTTTATTTTGTAGAAGAGCTGAGAGTTGAGAGTTAGAAAAAAAGCTTAACAATTGCAAAAAACTTAAACAACTGTAGAAGAGTCAAAGAGATGCAAAGAATAGTTAGCAACAGCATAAAGTTGAAAGCAGTTACTCTAAAAGGTAAACAACAATGCAATCCAATAGTTGCAAGACTTTACCTATCATGTGACAAGAATCATGCCTTTATTAATCCACGTTAGCAGCTAAAACATGTTTAATTGTGCATGCATTGCACCATTACCATTTTAACACCTAAATAGGATGGCACTTTCCACTTGATTAGAGTGAACTCTTGCATGGTACATGATAAGTTCTCAAAAGAACTTATATTACATCTCATTATGCATTCATTTTAGCTATGTTATTGAGCTTTGCATTATAATATGATTAATTTTAGCTTAGTTTGTAGTTTATTCTATTTTGTATTAAGATTTTGTGTTTAAGTTGCTTTTGCTTATGATTTAGCTTTCAAATAAGAGTTTTAATCCTAACTGATTTTGGTTATATATTTGAAGATTTAAGGCTTCATGGAGTCAATTTGAAGACCAAAAACACAGAATGGAATTCTAGCTTGTCGAGTGCCTAGGCCATGGAAAATTCGTGCTGCAGCACTGAAGATTGTGTAGGAGCCCTGTTTGGTGGCCCAGCACCATACTCCACAAGTGAAGTGTCTTTGGCATATTTGGTTGGCGCCAGAAAAGTGCAGCCACTGATGCTAGCTAGACAAATAATGTCTTATTTCGCCTAAAATACACTAAAACTCTTATTTAGGGGGCTTAAATACGGGATATGAGTTAAGGTTAGGGGAGACGAGTTTGGCACTTTTTTTGCAGCTTAAGAAACACTTGAAAGGCTTGAGAGGCAAAGGAGGCAGAAGACCAAAGAGCTTAAAGATTAATAGCAATCTTCATGAGTTTTATTCATTTCTTCCTTATTTGTTCCTTGGGTTGTATTGATGATTTATATAGCTCCAATCATACTTAACTTCTATAAAATGAATAACTCCCTTGTTCTAGGATTACAATAGAACTCACATGTAGCTTGAATTGATTTTATTTATGGATTGCTTGGTATTTATGTTAGTTGTATCATTCTATGCTTATTGCTTCTAATTGCTTAATCACCAATTAGATCGATGTGGTAATTTAGAGGAACATTAACAAAGGAAATCTAATTAGCCTTGAATGATAAAATATATGTTTGAATTCATTCACTTGGATAGTTGGATTTAATTTGCATATAGAATAGACATATACCTATATGCCACGTATAACCAAATGAGGTTTTAACTTAATGAATCTTGTTTGATTAAATTCTCATAAACATATAGTGAATTAGTTAAATAAGGTATGATTATAAGCAATTTAAAAGATACTTATAATTGAATTAGAATTATTGGTTAATACCATAATACCATGAATCTAAGCAAGATAGGATAAATACAAATTAAGTCAAGTGTGAAGGAAATTGTGATCCTAGACTCATCTCATTATATATATTTTTTCCAATTCATTAGTTTAGATAATTTAGTTAATCATTCCAAAGTTCATTGTTTGGATAAAGTTAGGATTTATCAATTTTAGTACTTAACATTGTTAGATAATTTCTAGTGGGGGTACGATATTCTACTTATTCACTTTATTACTTATTATTGATACGTGTACTTGCATGGTATATCCGACAACAATACATTCAACTTGGTTAAAACTCAAGGGTTAATTTTCAGCTAAATTAATTTAAGAAAAATTACATTTTGTACACAACCTCTCTCGTCTTCTCTAGACTCTCAAAAGAAAACTTTCTTTGCAATTTTCATCTCAATGGCACCTAAAAGATCTCTACATTTAGTACTTCATCTTTATCTTCAAAGAAACAAATGAAAAAGCAAAACAACTCTACTACTATCGAGTTTAGTTCATTGATAAACTACTCACAAGCCTAACTCGACCACTTATGTAAGATGATAAAGAAGAATCAAGTGATTCTTCCTTGATGATTTATTTATCTTGAATCTTATCTCTACGTCAAGGACCAACCCTATGTTAATTTTTATTTTCACAAGATTACGACATTTGTCAATTATGAGGACAACAGGATACTTTGACCTTGTTTACCTATTTTTTGCAAATCTAATGAAGGTTAGGAATGAAGTGGAAATTTGGTCTTATAGAAGACAGTTAGAATTTCTGAAGAAATTCTGTATGAGCTGTTTAGGATACTTTCTAGTGTACAAGAATCTAAGACTGTGTCCACAATCTTGAAGGATTTGGGTTACCCTGCTGACAAAAGCATTCATGATTGCCATGCCTTTAAGATGGAACATATGATATACTATTTGCGGGGATATGTTCAAGAGGCTGACTTGAGTTAGGTCAAGAATGAAGAAATTGATACTCATCTCCAACTACATGGTGGAAAAAAACTAAAATCCTCCTCTGTTACCTCCACTCGAGAACTTTTTGATCTCAATCAGTTAGTTATCCACATTCTTTCCTCTTCATTGCCCTCACCTACAAGAAATGAAATCTTCTATTCCTTCTCCTCTCGTACAGTAGCTCCACCTAGAGCTCCAAAAGCACAGAGAGCAACTCTAAACTCTAGTTGTCATATTCTAGCTACTGCTCTTGCTCCAGCTCCAACTCCAACTCTTGCTGCTTTTCAAGCTGTTGTTTATGTCATGGCTTCTGGTCCAGATGATGATCATCTACCTACTTATTCCTACGAGATGAGGGATGCAAAGGATATCCTGAACAAAATTTTTCTATTTGTTGAGGACTATGTAACAGAGAACAATTATCTGTAAGATATGCAAATTGGCCATCATAAGGCTAATGAAAGGAAGAAGCAACAGTTGAGTAAAAATATTGATTCCCTGGCTCATAGACTAGCCTCTTCCATTAAGACAAGAGGGCCAACATCCAAATTATTTTTGATGAACGGATCTTTATAAAAGTGACACTTGATGAGCTGTACTCTAATAAATCTGTTGCACTTCATGTCCTCCTAAAAATCCAAGGCCTCTAGTAGTCTTCAAGATCTCTTTGTGACATAGCCTCCGAACAAGTCTACAATCATAAAAGACAAAGGCAAAAGTCAACTTTCAACAGCTCTATCCTCAACTAGAAAGAATTGATCAAGACAGATTCAGATGGTTGCCTAAAGCTCACTAGATAAAGTGTTTGACTCAATTTGAGACCTCTAAGTTGTTGTAAAGTCTTTAGAGACTTAAATTATTGAGCATGAGCATTGAGAGATCAACTTGAAGTGTTGCCCCTACTAATTTGTACTATAAATTCTTCAAAGGATGCAACATCTTATATGGCTCTTCCATCTAATCATCATCATTTGGTAACTGAATTGGAAGCTATCAAATGACAATTGCATATTCTGGGAGATACTATGAAAGACCTTGTTCACAAATCTCATTAAATATCCCCTCAAACATTATATTTCATGTTTATTTTTATTTTCAATACTTTTACTATACTATTCATACTTATTCAATTATACAAGTTTTCTTGAAATACTTTTCATTCCATGCTCTATTGTTCTCTATTTGATTATTTACTTTTTTCTTGATCACAAAAAGAAGGAGAAGAATTAAATCATTAAGAACTATGGAGAACATGAGTATCTAAGAGAAATAGACTATGAACTTGTAAAAAGAAGGGGAGCTTACATTATCAATCTACTTAATTACCAAAAATATTTTGTAATTAATCAAAAAGGAGAGATTATTAAATTAAACATGTAACTAATCTGTAATGTTTAATTTAATTTGAATTTTGACTCAAGTTTTGATACATTAGAAACTAATTTTTACATTATATTTGGATTACATTTACACTTGATAAATAGAATTATGCAAGTGCTCAAATATGTGCTCTTCAACCAACTGTTTATTCAATGCTAAATGACAACGTTTCTATTGAACATCATTTTCAACCATATTCTAAATTGCTAAACATTTTTCCAACGAAAGGACTAAAACCAATATTTCATTAACAGTCGAATAGCTATCGTCAAGAGCTGAAGTGTTAAAAACTGAAAATAGAACAGTTAATAACTGAAACACTGAAGTTAGAAGAATTGTTATCTAAAGCTAAAACTTCAAGAGCTGTGTGTTTCAAACTTACCATTTTATTAAATGAATAAATGCTTCTCAAAACAATAGCTGATCAGTAATAGCTACATTGAAAATGTCAAAAGACATCATTTCATTTATTTCAAGTGCTAAGATACAAGGGATGATAATTGAAAGTTGATGTTTTCTTAGGAGCTAAAAAAGATAGATAGAGATGATCAATTTTTTTGTCGGTAAATTCAATAGGATATGACATTGAATAAGATAAATATCATGAATAAAAATATTTGATCTATCAAACTGACTCATCATCGAAAATTGAATACTATAGCATAGGAATATCTTTATCCATACTAATTCAAAATTTGATTCTTGATCCAATCAAAACTTCCTTTGACTTTAATTTCAAATTTAAGAGTTGAGAGCTAAAAAATTGAGAGATGAAGACTCGAGAGTTAAAGTCAAAATAACTGATTTGTCAATAGTTGTTCTAGTAGATAATCTATCAAAGCTAGTCCTTCAAAGATGCTATTCTTTCATTGTACATGAAGACAAATCTTCTATACATGTTTGGCACATCACAAAATAAAAATGCACCTTACTCTAAGGTTATCAATTTGCTAATATAAACACATGTAGTGACAACTGGTATCTATGAGTGATCAAATATGAATGCCTCATGCATCTCTTACGACAACTAACAAAAACGAGAATGAATCATTCATTCATCAAGCAAGAGAATTCTTTTCGAATTCAAATTTTCAGAATTCTCAAGCTTAAACTTTTAAGAGAATCCTTCATGTCTTTCAAATTCTGATTAAGCATATTGCTTATCACCTTCAATCTGAATTGAATCAAATCTATGAACTGAGATAGAACTGTCATATTTGGTAAAGTACTGTAACTTAAAAGCATTTTTCTTTTTGATATCATTTTCTTTGTAACTTGTATTCTAACTGTGATAAAATTTTCATTCATATTAGAAAAAAGGATTTATACCCCAATTTTTTATTTATCATAATACAAAAATGAGATGTATGACAAAACAGGGAATAGGGAGAAAATCTCGATAATTCTTGTCCTCTTCTTTGACTTCAAAGAGTCGTCTTTACTTATGTTCTTTCAGGTGAAAGAACATGTCATCAAGGACAACAATCCTTTCAAAAAGATCCTTGATCTATGTTGTTATACTGGTAATAGTGATTAAGCTCTTCTATCCTCTATTTCTTGTTTCGTAGGCGTCTCTCAGTGCCTCCATGGAGAAATCAGTGTCATCTTTAGGTCTTTTGGAAGAGCCCGAATCAGTTGATTTTCTTTTGGAATCCATAAAAAATTTTGAACTTTAGAAAGAAGGGGAGAATATGTTTCCGAAAATTGTGAGAGAAGTTATGACTGATGGTTGAAGTCCTCATAAAGTAGTTCCAATAAATATACTAGAGTCGTATGCATACCGGAACATAAACAGTTGAACTACTTGAAACTTTTGAGAGGATGATATGAAATGCATTGCAAAACATAAAATTTGAATATCACTTAAAAGTAATCTCCTATAGAATACTATGATCCTTTTGCCAAAAGCATCACGTTTATATGTCAGTAGATGAGATCAGCTAAGACACGTTAAGGTACATAAGTAAATTTTCATCAACTGTATGATTTAAAACAACTGTAAAACATAATTTTAGGAAATTTTCAATAAAAGCAAATAAAAGATAATTCACATATCTTGCATATGAAATTCACAAAAACAAGCTTAGCAAATTGGAGTATACATATTAAATTCTCTATTGATTTTGTCAAATCGTTTTAAGAGGCTTTCAAAACACATGTATTCTTACTCTCAAAAGACAGCCCAATATTTTTCTAAAATAAATGGTCAATTGGGCTTTAAAAAATGGCTTAATCACCATATATTAACAAATAACATACTGATTTCTCAAAAACAACATGAAAAATGAAAACTTAATAGATCTGAAGAAACAAAATCACTTGGAGCAACACCAGTTGGGAGGAGCAAAATTGACTACCACGTTAAATATAAATTCTTCGCTCGAAGGAAGGTTGAGAGATCACTTTTAGACTTTGTACAAATTACAAGATCTTTTGTTACTAGACTTCGTTTAAAATATCAGATCTGTAGCATGAAAAGATTTGTTGGCATCTACTTGATTAACTGGAATGTTTTGAAGGATGAGTGAATGTCAGACAATGAGAAGATGGATAAGATGATAAGGGTTAGAAAGTAAGGAAATGAGAAGAAGAATGGGGAGAGAAAGTGACTTCTAGCTGGCGTGTGTGGGGTTTAGCTATTAAAGAAGGGAGTATTCTGGTGGGGTGCATGTCCATGTAGATTTCTCATCACCTCCAATAATTACAAGTTTGACACATATTAAAGACATATAGGTTGAATGCTATAGAGTCGGTCGGTTTCGGTTAATCGGCTATAAATTGTTGAAGACACGATCAACACCCAATAATTGAAATTTCTCTAAAAACTTCAACCAATTAGTTTGCTCAATAATTCGGTGAGTTTTAGTGTCAATTAGATTCAGTCGATTTTATATCGGTTATTCAGTAAATCAGTTATTTTGCTCACCCCTATCTGATATAGTTACAAATATTAACAAAAAAATCAAAAAACCCAGTTCAATTAACTTCCTCCAAAATCAAATTAAATCAAAATTACCCCTAGTTAATCATTCTCGACAAAGTTGTTATTGCATGATTCGTCATCTGTCCAAAAACTATTGTTGCAGGATTTAATTTCTAGACTCACTCTCTCATTTTAGAAATTCAACTAGTTTATTCCGTATAGGAAATAATGATGGGGAACTGAATAATACAAACATTAGGATTTAATTAATATTTACATTGCCGTGTGATTGTAATTATGTTAATTAGTATTAAAATTTAATAAATGGCATTTAATTAGTATTTTAATAATTAGTTTATTTACGATTATACTCTAAAGTTTTATAGCTGACAGTATATAAGCTGCTCTGTTCTCTTTTGTTCACTTTTCATGTTTTAAAATATTTGAGATTATTTGTAGCTTTTCCAATTTTAACTTATAATAAGATAGTTTAATATGTTCCTTACTATTTCCTACACCAATGGACAACCAACCAAAACAATCTCTGTTGGAGAAAAATGACTCTCTTTCAGTTCCTCTTTTCGTCGCAACAGCCGAATGAAATTTAGTATAAGATTTATTTTAGAGTTTCAAGAAGTATGAGAAGAGAATATTAGGGCTGAGAAAAGGTGAAATTACACTTATTCTTTTTTATATTTGGGAGTTAAAAAAGAAAATGAAGGGAGTGAAATGAAAAGAATGAAGTTCGTTTCTTGTTTAAGAACTGAAAAAAATTTACTATTATATATTTTTATGACTATATTATGAAATTATTTTACTTAGGTATTGGTAGGTATTTAATAAAAATTATAAGGTATGTTGTACTTATCATTATATGTAAAGATTATATATCTTATCATTTCCTTATAAATTCTACTAATTTTAAAAAATAATAATAAAAAAGAAGTCTTCGATAGATTTAAAGGGGTAAATGTATCCCTTCAAGTTCTCTAAAAAAATAATATAAAAAAACTTCCAAATTAAGAATTTAGTACCTTACCTTTCGGTATTAGACTCCGGTCACTACATGGGAGCTTAAGAGTAAACGTCTACACTTGTCTATGAGGCAACCATACATACGCAAGGAAGAATCAACATGTTTGTTGATGATATAAAGTCTATGATGTAGGACAATTGATGATTTTGGGGAAAACCTATGAGAATGAGAAGAAAGGGGGAGATGAGAGGAGGAATATATAGGAAAGCAAGAAAGGGATGGGAAATTAGATGAAATTAGGGTTTGTGAAGCTTGCAAACTTGCTCTCAATATTCAATTTTTCAAAGATCCTGAAACAAGTGCATACTAAGCCTTTATATAGGCTTTACATAAAATCCTAGGATAGAAACGTAAATAACATCAAATCTAAAAACATAATAATAAATAAAAACAATAAATTCTAATTTTACATAATAAAGTATATAATAACATGTAATAATAAATTTTCATATAATAATATCGTTCTTCATCCTTCTCCACTTGTTAGAAAAAAATCGACCTCGAGTTTTGTAATGAAGGGAGATGAGAAACCTCAAGAATAAAATCATGCAGCAAGGTCGAGAACAATAGCATAAACTCATAAATAAGAACTTTGTCAAGGACCACAAACACCTGGAACTGCACTGTGATGATAAAATCAATATCTTGGACATTAGAAATATGGGTATTTTCAACCATTAGCTTTAAAATGTCAGCTAGTTTAATCATTTCTGCAATTGGAACCTCATCCTCCATCACAAATGGCTCGTGAACAATATTGGCTTCATGGTCATGATTCTCAGCCTTAGGTGATGAAGTAGTAGGCGCAAATGATAGTTCCTGTATATCATCATTTTCAAGGTTCTAGTAATCATCTTGTATGTCTGATACTTCATCAACACTTTTTTTCTCTGTTGGAATCTCTTTATCTTGTGCTTTTGGTTCTGACAACTTAATTTCATTACTCGAATGTTCAATCTCTAGTTTTGAAGAAGTGGATTCAAAAATGTTATGCAAAACATTGGTGGGTACTTTTTGAGATTGAGAATTGAATTTTATAATGGCTAACTCAGGGTTAGATGTTAGAGAGCGACCAAAGGATGTAGGTTTAGGCAAGCGCAAAATTGCATACATATAATCCATATTTTGTTGAAACTTATCGACATGGACTACACGAAAAAGTATTATCTGTGTTTGTCAAATATAGACACAAAAAGTTAAAATACAAACACAAATAACTATATGCATCTACACACATAGACACAGACATGTAAAAGCAATAAGACTAGATTTAGATACAAGTTTCTACGTCTGGAAAGTCTCAGACTTTACCTGTTTTTGTACATCTGCATCTATGAAATAGGCGCAAACGTTATCGCCAACAATGATACACAGACGCAATTTGATTTAAATTTTTTATAATTTATCTGCTTCTGCATGTTATATACTCAAAAAAGACAAACACATACACAAATATCTGAAGTGATTTAATTGTTTTATTTATTTTTATTCTTATATTTGTAAATACCTGCTTAAAAATAATTTTTTTTATTTAAATACAAATTTTTTATAAATCCAAATTCTTTATAAATAAAACATTAATATACAAAATTTCATGAAAGTAAAATACATAATCTAAATATCAATCTTATCTCCAAATACATAAATCTAAATATTAGTCTCATCTCCAATTCCTAAGTCTTTAACATCTTCAGCTTTTTTGTCATCTCCAAATACAACAATGTGGTCGGGACTGTAGAGGTCGTTTCTGGTAACATCTCGGGTTTGATTGGAAATGTACTTAAACCTCAAGTGAAACTCGCCGGAGTAGAATTCACATTGGCAATCACCATCACAAGCATCTCAATCATGTGAGAAGCGCATAACCAGGGCTTGTTCAGTGGTAAGTGGGATGAGCCCAAGTCAATGGACAACGAATTAACCTCTATTTCCATTAGGTAAAAGCAAAAGCATATTGTCAGTAATTCAACAACATATTAAAATGAAATTTAAATTTAAACAATAATAAAATTAAACTTACCATAAAATCATTATAACATAGGTTTTATGTTCTCCAAGAACTTTCAATACTAGAAAAGTGGACCTGAAAGGTGCTTCATGATGATACTAGAAATGTTAGTCGTCACCTTCATGTTCTTGGGGTGGTCCCCAATGAATGCTCTGTAATATAAAATTATGTGGCATATAAATTCATAAAATCTTTGTTCCCTGCTAGTAATGAATCAATTATATTCAAATTGTTCTACAACAATCTGTTCAACCATTTATTCTTTATTCTGACTGGGCTAGCAATCAGGGGTAGTACATGACATAAGACAGATAATGATTTCTTTAGAAACCCTATTTCTAAGGGTTACTACATATTGGATGAAGCCCCAGAACCTAAGGTTTTACCTTTATGAATACTCATACAACTGACACCATTATTCATTTACTAAAACTATAACATAATAAACAATGAAATATGTCACTCAACAACTAGAAGATCCAGAGACTTTTTTTTTTTTCTTCTAGACTCCAAATCTAGTACCTGTTGTATCTAGTAAGAAGCTTAGAAGTTCAGTGCAGAGTTCCTCTAGTGTAAATTATGTTGTGGATTCAACTAATGTAATTGATCCATCTTTTTGTTCTACAAATTTATTGGTTGTGAAGCCAGACAAATAGTGTTACAGATTAAAGTGATAATTCTTGAAAGTAGAGTTATTTTACATCTTTTTACTCATATTATTGTAGCTATGTTTTAGAGTTTTAATTGGTTTTTACTTAGTTTTAGTTGGTTTTTACTTAGTTTTAGTTGAATTCCTAGTTTAGTCCATATTATATTAAGATGTTGATTCCTAATTGTTTTAGGATTAGATTTAGGTGTTTTATAGGAGTTCTAACTTGTTTTAACTTAGTATTTTTGTTTTGAATGTCTAATACAAGAAAGAACCCCATTAGAAGTCAAATTCGAGCTCAAAAAGGGCAAGACAAAGAAGCTACCTAAGAGATCAGTGCCCTAGATCCAGAAAGTTGCAGCCATAGTGCCAGGAATTCCCAAGAAGGCGCCGTGGCACCATAGAGCTAAGGCTGCGTGCCTAAGCCATTGCCAATTTGACCAATTTCTTCAATTTTTGATGTCGCGGTGCTAGATCGAATTTTAGTCCGTATTGTAGTCAAATTAAGAGTTTTTAAGCTAGTAAATGAGGAACTACCTTGAGGACTTAAATGCACAATTAGAGACACAAGTTAGCAGTGTTTTTGTTTGGAGCATGAGAGCTTGTCAAAGGTGCAAAGAAGAAAGAGGAGCAAGGATTGTAGGAGCTTGAAGAACTGACAACCTTTATAGCTTTCTCTAGTTCTACTCCTTCTTTACTTTTATTGTACTCCTTTTATGTTTATTATTGTTGAAACCATGTTTACACAAAGCAGCATGAAGTAGTTTCCTTTCTAGAATTGCAACTAGAACTCAACTTGTAGCTTGATATTATTTTATCTATGGATTGCTTTGGTTTTGGTATATGATTTATCTAATTCATTTTATGCTTAATGCTTCTAATTAACTAGACATCTCTTAGATTGAATTAGGAAACCTAAAGGAACTTGGGAAAGGAAATTTAGGCTATTCCTTAAATGAATTAGCACTTGTTTGAATTCAACACATGTTGTTGAGTTTAATTTAGGTATAAGATAGGAATATACTTATATGCCTTGTGTAGCCATGTTAGGTATGATCTTAATGACTTGTTTAATTTAATTCATATAGAAAGATAGTGAATTGGTTAAGTGAGATATTATTATAAGACATAAGAAAATGCTTATAATTGATTAAGAACCATAGGTTAATAATTCTTTGCCATAACTAAGCAAGACAAAATAATAATAATTCAAGTGAAGTGTTGAGGGAAGTTGTAGTTCTAGGTTTATCTCCAGTTTATTTGTTTGTTAATTGATTTAGTTTATAATTAGTTCATAATCTACCCAAATCTCAGTTGTTTGAATAAAATTGGAATTGCAAGTTTTTAATACTTGACATAATAATATTTGAAAACTCTTCATGGAAACGATCTCTACTTACTCTATATTACTTGAGAACAATACATGCATTTGTTTTTGTATAAAACATATTAAGTTTTTGGCGCCGTTGCTAGGGAGTTATTCTTATATTTCTTAATATTAATATCAACCAGTTCTAGTTTTAAATCAAACTTTCTTTTTTTCTTTTTGAGGTACTCTTGATTGTGCATGCGAAGAACTCGTAGCTTGGAGCTTGTTTCATTCGAACCCGAGATCAATAGGAAGTATCAAAAAATTCAAAAGAAGAAGCAACAAGCATCAAGCCGAATTCCAACAATGGCTAATGATCAAGAACCTAAGTTCTTGAGGGACTTTGCAATCCCTCTGCTATAAGAATTTCACTCAAGCATACTAAGGCCAGCAATCTAAGCCAATGATTTTAAAATCAAGCCTGGCTAAAATAGCCAAGTTGTAGAACTAAATCACTTCTTTCTTACAACTTGAGTTAGAATCTTTTTATGAAGCATGGGAAAGATTCAAGGAGTTACTTAGAAGATGCCCCCATTATGCCTTACCAAAGTGGCTACAAGTCCAAACCTTCTACAACAGTTTGGTGAGCCAAACAAGGATAATAATTGATGCGACAACTAGTGGACTTTTAATGGGAAAGACTATTAGTGAAGCATTTGAATTATTAGAGGAGATGGCTGGCAATAATTATCAATGGCCTTCTAAAAGGTTGTCAACTCGAAGAGTGGCTGAGCTGGATGCCATCAGTTCATTAACTACACAAATGGCTGTCTTGTCAATGAAAATTAACACCCTTGGAGGACAACCAAATAGAAGCCAAGCATAGATTGTGAGATTTGTAAGGATGCACATGCAAGAAATTTATGCCTAAACAACTATGAAGCTTCAAATTACTTGAGCAATTACAATAGATAGCAAGGTAATCCTTACTCCAACACCTATATCCGGGGCTGAGAAACCACCCAAATTTTTCTTGGAGTAATCAAGGATAATCAAATAAAGCAAAGCCCACTTATCCAATTGATGTTCAATCACAAGCACAAATTCCTGCACTAGAAAATAAGCCATTCATTGAAGAACTATTTGTGCAATACATATCCAAGATGAATTCTGTAATCCAAAGCCAAGCGGCATCACTTAGAAACCTTGAGAATCAAATGGGCCAACTGGCCAATGCCATTACAAGCGATCCTTAAGGTGCTTTACCTAGTGATATTGTACTAAATCCAAGAGAAGGGAATTCCAATATGGAGGATTGCAAGGCCATCACTCTAAGGTGTGGTAAAAAGGTATAAGAACCTCCTAAGCAAGCTAAAATTCCATCTAAGCAAGACAATGAGGTAATTGTAAGTAGTAAAGAGGAGGCTCAAGCTCCCAAAGAAAACAATCTAACATACCCACCTCTACCTTTACCTCAATGCCTTTAAAAACCAAAGCTTAATGAGAAATTTTTAAAAAATTTAGAGGTATTAAAAAAGCTTCACATCAACATTCCTTTTATGGAAGCTCTTGAAAAAATGCCTACATATGTGAAATTTATGAAGGACATCTTGTCCAAGAAGCACAAAATAGAATAGAGGACAATGAAATGGTTACTTTAACCAAAGAGTGTAATGCTATCCTCCAAAAGAAACTACCACAAAAACTTAAAGATCTAGGTAGTTTCAACATACCAACTTCCATTGGCAAGTCCTTTAGTGGAAGAGCTTTATGTGATTTGGAAGCAAGTATCAACTTGATGCCGTTCTCAATATTTCAAAAGCTTGGACTTAAAAAGGGGAAGATCAAGCCAACTAAAGTGACTTGCAACTAGCTGATCCGTCACAAACTTATCCAAGAGGAATCTTTGAAGATGTCCTAGTCAAAGTGAATAAGTTAATACTACCGGTTGACTTTCTCATTCTTGACATGGAGGAAGACAAAGAAATGCCCATTATTTTTGGGAGACCATTTTTAGCCACTAGTAGAACTCTTATTAATGTGCAACAATGAGAACTTATCATGAAAGTTCAAGACCAAGAAGTAAAGTTTAACGTCTTTAAGGCTATAGCGTTTCCTTCTGAAGCTGATGAATATTATGCAATTGAAGTTATGCATAAAGCATCAAATGAAGGAGTTTAAGAGTTGCTTAATCCTTTTAACACACCCTCACCTTTAAAACACCACTCAATTGCTAGGCCACCACCCTTGAAGACTACAAGCTCAATAAGAAAGAAAGCTATCAAATGGTGGGATCAAAAAATAAGGAAACCAAAACTCTTGAAGAAGATTTCCAATGGAGATAATGCCATGGCCAATGCAAGCTCACGGCAAAAATACATGAGAAATAGGAAGAGATTTATGAACTTTGAAGAAAATAATTTTCTTAAAGCCTCTATGGTTTAGGAGAACAAGGGGCTAAGTATACAAAAGTTAAGCCAACGACTATAAATCAAGTGCTACTTAGGAGGCAACCCAAGCTCTTTAACTTTACACCTTAGTTTTTGATTTGTTAGAATTTTTTTAATTAAGTATTCATATTTTTGTTGTAGGTACAAGGGTCAGGCATCACAATACAATCAACATGGTGAAAGGGGGATGATAAACAGTACGTTGGGTGCCCCGGCACCAAGAAATAAGCGCTGAAAAATTGTACCAGATAGAGAGGCTAGTGCCACTGTGCTACAAAGCTAGTGCCACGACACCAATAAAGACTTTCAACCTGTGCCTAGGGCGCCATGGCACCCCCAGTACCCTAGCAAGCCCATTTTGCCTGTTTTGACACCTTTCAACTTCCTTTCAAGCTTGGACATTTCAAATACAATGTGGATAAGAAATTATATTCTTTATACCTTGCTTAAATTCTAGGGACTATTTCTATCCTTATTCTTTTTGAATATTTTTAACATTGAAGACAATGTTCGTCTTTTTGATGCTTATAATTTTCTTAGGTTGTTTAGTTAGCCAAGATGTTATTACTCTTTTATGAGGAAATCTCTCATCCTATGAAAATATGTTAGTTTTCACATGCTCTTGACATTTATGTTAAATTTATGAGTTAGTAGTATTGTAGGATGTGATTTCCAACGCTTTTATTCACTTGATCTTTTTCTTGGGATTGTTTTGCTTATTTAGAGACATTTTATGTTTAGAAAGTTTATATTTAGTTAGGAACCTTATAAATGTATTTGATTCTCTCTTGAGGCGAAATTCTAAACAAAGCTAAGTTAGGAACATGATTTAGGTCATCTTTTGCCCGTTTGAGCTTTTCATGCCAACCTTGATATATTGTATCCCTTGTTTATCTCATTGAACCTAATTTGACCTTTTCTTGTTCAACTACAATAATTTTTCCCTAGCCCTTTTTAATTTTCTTTTGCACCCTTCACTTTTAAGCATGTTGATCTTTCTAAGAAGATTACAAAGTTATATGATGAAAAAAAAAAAAAGAAGGAAAAAAAAAACAGTGAAAGCCAGGTGTGTGTATTACTTGGGATATGGAGTTCCAACAAATGTCCTAGAATGAATAATGTGCTTAGGGTGATTTTGATCCTGAAAATTTCTTTTATCATACCATTACCCTAGCCTTATGTTACAAGCTTAATAAAGACCTTTTGATCCTTAACTTAGTGAAGTCTACATTAGTGGAGAAAGAGTTGAAAAACATGCTTATAGGTTTGAATGCTAAATGGGATTTACTTAGACATGAACTTATATAGATTGCATGCATTCGTTTGTTAAAAGATCATCACACACGCACACTTGGGAAATTCATTTGAATTTGATACTTGCTTTTAAGTTGAATCATGAATTTGAGTGATACTTATAGTTAACATTTAGTCAAGCTCATGTGAAACTTTTGAGAGCATCTTGGGATTTTATTATGTTTGGGTGATGCATTTTTTGGGCTATTAGTTTTTGGTTTGTGTTTTCTTTAGCTCGAGGACTAGCAAAACTTTAAGTTTGGGGGTGTGATAACTCTTGAAAATAGAATTATTTTACATCCTTTTACTCATTATTTTAGCTATGTTCTAGAGTTTTAGTTGGTTTTTGCTTAGTTTTAGTTGAATTCCTAGTTGTTTTAGGATTAGATTTAGGTGTTTTATAGGAGTTCTAACTTGTTTTAACTTAATCTTTTTGTTGAAGGTCTAATACAAGAAGAAGACCCATTGGAAGTCAAATTTGGGCTAAAAATGCTCAAAATGAGTAAGACAAAGAAGCTACCTAGGAGAACGGTACCCTAGCGCTAGAAAGTTGGAGCCATGGCACCAGGAATTCATAGAAGGGAGTCGTGGAACCAGGAAGCTGAGGCTGCGTCACCCAAGCCACTGCCAATTTGCCCAATTTCATCAATTTTTAAGGCCTAGCGCAAGAAAGTTGTAGCCGTAGCGCTGGCTCGATTATTAGTCCGAATTCAAGTCAAATTGAGAGTTTTTAAGCCTATAAAAGAGAGACTACCTTAAGGGCTTAAATGCACAAATAGAGACATAAGTTAGCAATATTTTTTTGGAGCATGAGAGCTTGTCAAAGGTGCAAGGAAGCAAGAGGAGCATGGATTGTAGGAGCTTAAAGATCGATAACCTTCGTAGCTTTCTCTATTTCTACTCCTTCTTTACTTTTATTGTATTCCTTTGATGTTTATTATTATTGAAACCTTGTTTACACTAAGTAGCATGAAGTAGTTTCCTTTCTAGAATTGCAACTAAAACTCAACATGTAGCTTGATATTATTTTATCTATGGATTGCTTAGGTTTTAGTATATGATTTATCTAATTCATTTTATGCTTAATGCTTCTAATTGACTGGCCATCTCTTAAATTGAATTAAAAAACCTAAAGGAACTTAGGAAGGGGAATTTAGGTTAAGTCTTAAATGAATTAGCACTTGTTTGAATTCAACACATGTTGTAGAGTTTGATTTGTGTATAGGATAGAAATATACCTATATGCCTTGTGTAGCCATATTAGGTATGATCTTAATGACTTGTTTATTTAATTCACATAGGAATATAGTGAATTGGTTAAGTGAGATATTATTATAAGACATAGGAATATGCTTATAATTGATTAAGAATCCTAGGTTAATAATTCTTTGCCATAACTAAGCAAGACAAGATAATAATAATTTAAGTAAAGTGTTGAGGGAAGTTGTAGTTCTAGGTTTATCTTTAATTTATTTGTTTGTTAATTTGCTTTAGTTTATAATTAGTTCATAATCTACCCAAATCTCAGTTGCTTGAATAAAATTGAAATTGCTAATTTTAATATTTAACATAATATTTGAAAACTCCTCGTGAAAATGATCTCTACTTATTTTATATTACTTGAGGATGATACATGCACTTGCGTTTGTACAAAACATATCATAGAGGAGCAATCATAATGTCAGAAATCTCTGCTTCAAAGGATTGGCTTCTTGTAGTAAAGAAAGATGGATTAACAAGATATTCTCTCGAGGCAGAGAAGGGAATGAGACCCTGATTTAACAATCGATTCACCCATGTAATAATGTGGACTTTGGATAATGGGTGGAAGTTGAGTTTCCCAATAGAAAGGACTGGCTTGTTTTTAAGGACCTTTATAAGGAATGTTCTGAGCGTAATGTACCAGCTCCTAGTTCCAAGTGTATCACCGTACCTGGAGTACATGAAGTCTCTTGCTATAGGGATGACAATGATGTTCCATGTCATAATTTGCGAAGAGTACAGCAAATTATGACATGGATTCTGAAGATGAAGAATGGCTAACCAAGCTCAATAACGAGTTTCAAGAACATGTTTCGATGGATAATTTTGAGTTAATGGTTGATGCATTTGAGAAAGCTCTTTTTTGTAATCCAGATGATGTCTCTGATGAGAAGGTTGCTGCTGTTCTTTGTCGAGATCTGGGTGGAAAAGAAGTTGTAGGAGCAGTGTTTAGTTATTGGATGAAAAAATGAAAGCAAAAGCGATCTTCGCTGCTTAAGCTTTTCCAGGTAAAAGTGCTTTCATGTTTTAGATATTGCTTTAGTCATTTGGAATATCTTCCTGTTAGTTTTATGGTGTTCATTTGCCTACATTGGGTGATGCTTATAAGTTATCTTATTGATTTTGTCAGCTATTAGAAAAGTTTTAGCGCTTCTGTTAAAAATAAGGGATGTCCAGATGTATCATTATACGAGGTATAGATATCTTCGTCTGGGTTTGACATGATAATATTAGTGAAAATTAATGGCTAGTGCCTTTATTGGGCTTCTATGTCTTGGTTACAGTAATGTTTGTTGTTTTGTCTATTCATTGGATCAACTCCATATTTAAATCTTATTGCTTTATAATTGATAGCCTCTTCAAGGGAATACAGTGCTTCCTTTCTAAGCAAATGATTATGTTCCATGGATGCTTTGTCATCGTGCTAAAAGCTAATAAATCACTTTAAATTGGTGTATCTGTTTAAAAAGAAAAATTGTTAAGAATGAGAACAGAACACTGCATTTGTTTTAAGCAGAGTAGGATTTAGTTGCAATAATATGCTTCAAGTGCCAGCTTGATACTTCTTTTTTGTTTTACCCAACACACGTGAATTTAGCGTTTGATATTAATTATAATTATATTATACACCAAATATTGACATAACAGGCATAAGTGGAACCTCTTATTTTTAACAACTGCTGCAAATTAGCTCTCTACACTTTGTAAAAAAATCCATAAGACATGAAAAACATTCGTACAAGAGAAAAAGCTTAATTAATATTATATATCTAAAGTCTAGCTGCCAACTTCACTAAACTAGTTTTTTCCCTAAAAAAATGCTAATTAAACATTAAAGCCAACATCATGAGCTTTACTATTCTAAAAAGAGCAAGAGGACTAGAACTGCAATTCCAACATGAAATTCATCTAAAAAATACACAGAAATCAAGTTCTAAGTAATAAAAGCAGGACATGCAAGAAATATAGAAAGCAAAGGTATAACTAGAAGAAAGCTTGCAAGCAATGGAATGGAGATTGTGACAATTAACAACTAAGATGGGCGAGTATTATACTCCAAAAATACACACATGCAATAAATATAGAAACCCATTACCCACTAAAGCATACACAACATTGGAGCAAACATAAGAGACTTAAAAATTTGAGGCAAGCAGTTGAACTACTTGCAGCAAAACCTATTAGAAAACTGACTGAATAAATTTAGAATGACAAGAGCAGCATCTAGAAAAAGTAAAGAATATCCTTAAGTGTGTCTAAAAGGGTTGTACAAAATAATCAACATCAACATTGGAGCACTACCAAGATGATCTAATGTCGATGGTTTTTTTTTCTTTAGTAACACTCCTGACTTCATTAGGTTTATCTTCAGTAGCTTCTGGCTTCTTATATTAATTTGGTCAAGGTTCAGGACCAATAACCCGTACCCAGATTACAGCATAAAGCCTAAAGCTTCTTTCAAAACCTGAAGAGCGATGAAGTTAATCATGTGCTTGTGATGTCAAGTCGCCAAATCTTATGGGAATGCACAAGGACTTTGCCAACAACTGTTCCAGTATGGCAGTACAGTATCTCGGGAACCTAGTTTAGTCACCAGCGCGAGCAATATAAACAAAACCCGCGCGAGCAACGTAAGGGTCATCACCAGAAAAATACCTAGGATCTACAAAGATTCTGGGTCCATAATCAAGATATGACACATGTAATTTTATGATAACTGGACCTTAGATGTATATTGAGGAAAGCAGATAGTGATGTTTCTTAATATTTCAATGATTCTAGATTGAGTACCATAACTAAATTGAATTGTAGGATATGAAAAATTTCTCAAAGACCATCAATACGTCCTACAATAACACTTTTAGATCCACGCGAATAGACACAATAGGATAATTCATGATGCCATGTGCCATGATTTCTTTCTTTTCTTTCTTTTCATTTCTCTCTCTTTTTTTATTTTATTTATTTATTCTTTTGTCTCTTTTAAAAAAAATAAAATAAAACTTCAAATGCAAAAATAAAAAAAAAGCAACCTACAAAATGGATTAAGAAAAACAGGCTAGAATTATTAAAATGTAGAACCTGGATGAAATAGGCCACAGGCCTGAATATGAAAATTGTTAATTTGGATAACTTGGACTCAAGTGACAAAGCAGATCCAAAGTAGGGAATCTTCTAGTGTTGCTTGGTGGCTTGGCAGCATGGAATGAAGTGGAGGATGGAGAGCAACAGATGAGGTTAGGTGACTGGTAGTAGTTTATGGTGATTTGTGTGATTTTTGGTTTAGGAAATCAATAATTTCAGCTCTATTACCAACTTTGATGTAGGACAATTGACGATTTTGGGAAAAACTATGAGAATGCGAAGAAAGGGGGAGATGAGAGGAGGAATAGATAGGAAAGCAACAAAAAGGAGGGGGTATTAGATGAAATTAGGATTTGTAAAGCTTGCAAACTTGCTCTCAATATTTAATTTGTCAAAGATCTTGAAACAAATGCATACTAAGTCTTTATATAAGCTTTACATAAAACCCTAGAATAGAAATGTATACATAAAATCTAAAAAAATAATAATAAATAAAACCTTAAATTCTAGTTTTACCTAATAAAATATAGGCTTAATTACACTTTCGGTTCCTATAGTTTAATTTTGAGTTCAATTTAGTCCCTAGAGTTTCAATTGCGACAATTAAGTTCCTACCAAGTTTAATTTGATGCAATTAGGTTCCTATCGTTTAAATTAACACCAACTTGAGTGACATGACTAACCAAAAATAACATGCACAACACATTTGGTATATTTAAACCAATCAAAAATTGCCACTTGTCTTTGTGTAAAATTTATATAAAAATTAAACTTAAACATTTAAAAAAAAAAAGAAAAAAAAAGAAAAATGGTATTAAGAATTAAAAAATATGAAATAAATAAATAAATCCCTCGTCTTCTCTCTCTCCCTACCATCACTACCAAAGCACCAAAGAATTTCAATGCAGGACCATTTATGGGATGAGGATCGGCATATTCGATCCCTTGCAGTTGCGAGCATTGAGCGGAGTGTTATCGTTGCTGAGGATTTCCTGGAAGTTTATGAGGAGGGGGGTCTTATCCGTGCTGGTTTTAAATGGAGATCTAGAAGAGAGGTTGTAGATTGGCTTACTTCTATGCTATCAAAGCACATCTACAGGAAGATGGGATCAAGCATTCATGTGACCTTGTGATTTCGTTATAATAGATTCATTTATGGTACTGTTTTCCTCTTTTCTCTTTTTGAAACCCTAAAATCTTCTCACCATTGAATTTTTTTTGTCTTCATTTAGAATCAGATCTGGAAAGGAAAACCAACGCTTCTGTTTCCAGGAGCCTATATTTACTACCATGGCTATGTAAGAGTATGATGAATATAATGGTTTGTGAATTTGGTGGCTATGGAGGAATTTGGATGAAACGGGTGTTGGTGAGGAAGGGAAAGAAAGTTATACAATATATATATATATATATATATTTGATATTATCATTTTTTACTTAAAAAAATTATTTTTTAATAAAATTATTTTTTAATAAAATTTTATAGATAACACGTTACTATTTTTTATTGGTCAACTATTTACAAGGGCACTAAATCACTATCATCAATGTTAATTTAAATTGATACTTAAGATAGAGATCTACCGTTAAAATTTGAGAAACTAAATTGAAATCTAAAAGAAATTATAAAGCTAAAAAATATAATTAAATCTAAAATATAAAATAACATGTAATAATAAATTTTTATATAATAATATTTTTCCTGTCGGTCTACATCTTCCCAAAGCTTATAAATATCCATGTTACTTAGTGTCAAATCCAAGTATAGTATTCCATACCTTTCCTAAAGCAACAGAACCACACCAATCCTCTTGAAACAAGAAGAATTCAATAACTCATGTCAGCCCTGATTATCGTACGAACCCCAATAGTACCAGCATTACCCAAAGAAGATTTATCACCGTTAAGTTTCCACATGCCTAGTGGAGTGGGACTGCAACGAATGGGAATCAAAATATAATAATGGACAACATTATCATAACCGGTAGCTATGAAATGAAATTATGAAACTTTACCTAAAGTCTGCTTGGTTGTAACAATTAATAAAGGATTCTTTATCTAAAACTTTTCCATTCCTGGAATATAGTAGGAAAATAAGATGAGTAATGTCCCCCGCGAGATTGAAAGAATTTTCTTTAGGGAACAATTGCTTATTAAGGAGAATTTAGCAACCTTATTCTCTTTGAGCTATCCAATTAAGTTTAGCAAGGAATGTCTTTTAAATTTGAAGATATACTCCCCTTATTCTTAGACTTTGTCACATTTTTTCTCCCAACCAAATGTAATTTTTTCTTTTCCAACACGGTTCCTGACATGAAATTCTTTCTTTCTTTTTTTTTTTTTTTTTTTTTTTTCGTCGATGAAGGAAAGAAAAATACTACAATGCATCGTATAAAAATGACATAATAGTATAAGACTATCCAATTAGCTCTTATACAATGCTTAACATCAACAAGATATTATAGACTTATACTGTTAGCTCTCTTCTTATATTATGTCTGATAATATAAATTTATACAGTGAGAAAGAGAAGGATAAGATAACATTATAATAATTAAAAAATTATACAGCCTAATACATTATATAATCATATATTATACAATCATATACGATACACCAAACAAGCTAGTACATGTAATGAGAAGGATAGATTCATTGACCATCTTGATGAGAGTGGAATGACATGTTAGGAAAGTAAATTGGACTTCCATCCGTCCACTTATGAACCAAACTAGAGAAGAGCAAGAGTAGTACCAACGAAGGAACTTAAAATACGTCCTTCACGGCAGTGTAAAAAAGAAAACATTAATTTGGAATGCTAATATTAATCTTTAACCTCAAGACATGACAACTATTATCCAAGATATTATTAACGGTGGAGCCAAATTTATTAGAGGCTTTAGCGAAAGAGTAAAATGTCGTACGCAAACAAGAGATGAGAAATTAGAGAACCTTATCTTCCCAATCTACAAGGTATCCAATGATAAAGAATAAAGATAAACAGGAAAACTGGATCTTCTGATACCTCTTTTATAAAGATTTTCGATTTCCCATCATTAATAATAATGGAGAATTTAGGAATACTATTATGGAATTACCCTGTTTTACAAGAATATCATTAAACGATGAGTTTTGGTTCCTTAATTTACAATGGTCCAAATGAATTGGAAGAAACTGGTTAAAGCCCATCAACTCCTGGGGCTTTAAAAGTTTCATGGTCCAAATAACTCGTGTAATTCAAGTAAGTTAGGCTTTTATATAAGTTCATCCCAACCGGGGTCAGGAATTTTGTTAAACACTGTTAAAAGAGGTGAACACTTCTTTAAATGAGCAGCCAAAAAATTCTTTATTTCCCCTCATTATATAAAACCAGTACACTCTATTAAAAAATTTCAAAGCAATACCTATTGCGTCTTCACTCTTTTCTTTTTGACCATGAAAGTAGGCATCACCAACACAACACTTACCACATGGAAGAAAGCCAAAAACCAACACATACCTCATTAACTTCATCTTTATTCCTCTTTAATTTCCTATAACTGAAACAGCATCAAACGAGAGTACTCCCCGCGCCCTCCTTGGCTTCCTCTCAAACTCAGTACTTTCAAATGATAATTCTTAGAGTAAATTACATTATTCTTTCTTAAATTTACTGAAACGATATTGAGAACTAAATTTAAGGAATAATCTCCTTATTTGATTGTGAAAAACTAACAAGATTAAAGAATGAATTTGGAAAAAATAGCAACAAGCCCCAATTTTATCTTTAGAGTATCAAAATCTCTTTTATTTTTTTTTTTTTTTTCAAAAGTGTTATAAATACATATTTTTTCTATATTGCTATTTAATTTTAGTTTATTAGTCTTAATAGCAATACATTTAAATTCAATATGTTTAATTTTTTTTAAGAGAAAAACTATTGTGAAATGAGAGGATGAAAATACCTTATTAATTTTTAGAATATTTATTCTTTTAATTTTTAATATGTGATTTAGTTTTTTGAAATTTTTTACTATTTAATTAATATTTTGAATCTAAAACATTTAAAAAAAAAACACATAGGTGAAAGTGATAAAAAAAATATTTTTATTTGAAGACTTATTTAAATGAGAAAAGTTGACTAAGATCGTTCAGCTAATGAGAGAGAGAAAAAAAAATATATATATGTTATTTTATTCGCAGATTTTGCATCTTCTTGTTGACTAAGATTACTTAACTAATGAGAAAAGTGATGAGTGTCTCTGCTGACATCATCTACTGACTTGTCAATTATGTGATGCCTTTGTCCAATGAGACACTTGTGACTAGTTTGGTACGCATGAATGATTTTTAAGCAATTGGAAGGGGAAAAGGAATGGGAATGGAATGCAAGACAAATGGAATGATCATTCAATTCTATTGTTTGGTATAGTCGGTGAGGAATAATCATTCAATTTTATCTATTTATTTTCTATACAGTTTTTAGATATAAAATAATATAAAAATTATGCTAAAATGATAAAAATATCCCTCATTAAATAAAATAATAAAAATTTAACATAATTTAATTTCTTAATTTTTAATTAATTTTAAAAATTTTATATTTTTTATTTATTTAATTAATTAATATTATTATTACTAATATTTATTTTATAGTTAATTATATTTATTTTTTTTATTTCTTATTTCTATAATTTATTAATATTAATATTTTAGTTTAAAATTACTTAACTAATTTATTTATTTAACATTAATTATTTATTTATGATTATATTATTTACGATGATATGAAGGGTATTTTTGTCATTTGACTAAAATAAATAAATTTATAATTATTTTTATATAATTTTTTTTAATTTTTAATTTTTAATTTTATATGATTTTATATTATTTAATGTGATATGAAGGGTATTTTTTTCATTTGTCTAAATTAAATAATAAATATATGTTATTTATTTATGTATAATATTATTATTTTATTAATATTCAACATTTTATTTTATGTGATAAAATAGTTTTTTTTGTCATTTAACTGAATTAAACCAATTCTATAGAAGTAGGAATGAGCAATCCCACTCCCTAGATGAGTTTGAGGATTCCTATTTTTATGAAATAAAATGGCTGGAATAGAATGACTATTTTGAGGTTAAAAATATACCAAACGAAAGAATGCTTATTCCATAGAATCATACATAGAATGAAATGACCATTCGTACATACCAAACTAGTCCTTAGTATTATGATACAAACTACTTTTAGGTGCAATTCAGAGAAACTTCAAATTCTTTGTGTTTTCATTTAATGTATATCAAGTCATCCTCCTTAAAGTCTCAAGAAGTTCAAATGTCTGAACCACATCATGCGTATGATACTACTATTTAGATTTGATTCTTAGAACGCATGAATCATCATTCCAAAGATTTTAAGAGCTTTCTATCATATATACCCTTCCCAGACAAAAGTCTACTTGACAGTTTTACCCCATGAACTCTATTTTTTAAAACTTTTACTTTGAAATTTAAACTTGTTCTTAAAATCCTAATCATTGATCCAAATTCCATTTCATTTTTTCTTAAAGGTCTTATTTATCCTCACGATAATGTTTAGTATTATCAGAATCATGAACGGACGTCTACTTTACCCTTTCTACCTCTCGAACCCCAATTTTCAAAACTTTTTCTTTGAAATTGAAACTTTTTCTTAAAATCGTATTAGTTCATCCATATTTTATTATATTTTTTCAAAGGATCTTATTCATTCCCATAGTCGTGCCAGTACTCTCAGAATCTTGAACAGCCGTCTACTTGGCCGTTTTTCCCTAAAAACCCATTTTTCAAAGATTTTGCTTTGAATTGAAACTTATTCTTAAAATCCTAACCATTGGTTGAAATTCTATATCATTTTTTAGTAAATGTATTATTCATCCCACAGTCATGTTGGCATTCACAGAATCCCAAACAAACATTTAATTGACCATTTTGTCCCTAAAACCCCATTTTTCTGAACTTTTATTTTGAAATTGAAACTTGCTCTTAAAATCTTACATTCAGCACACATTAACAAAGATAAAATGATAAAAATGTCAAAGACAATATTGACATCTAATTTGGATAATGTTGATTTTGACAATGTGTGTCACACCCTTCATGGAGGCATGACTAGCTGGAGAAATGGTAACCAAACCTTCATAACCCTAACTCAAATAAATGAATGACCGTGACAAGACTAACCAATGAATAAAACCAATAATTTATAAAGACAAAAGTTAACATTAAAAGTTTATTAATTACAATAAATCACAACTTACTGAAAATTTTGGCAGAGGTTCCTTGCAATAAGGAACATGCCTTAAAATACAATCTTATAAACTCTTTTTATTACTTAACATAATGCAAAGACAATAAGGTGCTTTGCTCCGTTCACATCATCAACTATACAAATACTAGAATATTACATCATACCACATTTGACACCCACAGTTCTATTGTAACTACAAACTTTCATTATTGACTCGAAGTATGAGATTTGGAGGCATACCTTGTCGTCAAATCATCAGCAAAACCTCGTATTAGTTGTTAACTTCTTTTGAGGTCCTGCTACTAAAAAAAATATAACCATAAAAGAGGGGTGAGTCCTACAGACTAAGCGAGTGGAAAATCGTACCCAAAAAGGGTACTTGCATCATACAACACAAGCGTATAACATATGTCATAACTTCATATAAAATTTTTCATATCTTAATTCACATTACACATAAATATTGTAATCGTCATAAATTCACAATTTACATAATACACAAAATCATAAATCTATCAGAGCAATGATATCAAACAAAACAACCAAAGGGCCAATGAGTAACCCAGCTCCACACAACATTATCACTTCTTGCCGGTCATTTATGCGCCCACACAACAGATTAATCTCCATACATAATCCATCCCATCGGGGCTGGGCACTCAGTAAAAAAAAATATTTATTAGAATTAGAATTTCTCATGATTTTAAGTTAGAATATCCTTGGTGCACTTGAACCTCATTTTTTGGAGGTAAAATCATTTCTCAGAAAAAAAAAAAAAAAAAATTTCTATGTGTTGGCCCTTATCAACCACAAACAATTTCAATAAACATGATTCAATTAACTCAATAAAATATTATACTAGCACATATAATTAAATACATATACAATTGAACATAATAATCTAGCCTCTAAAGGCAACAATTAACCACTTACCCGTAACCGATTTTATTCGTCACTCACACTTGCGTCCACGTGTCTCATCAGGTCCACGTTAGAATCTAGAACTGAAATTCATATTTCCAAATAATACTTAGTTCATAAACATTATTGTTATAATCTTTTAATTACTAAGCTTATATCTCAACTTGTATAGGTTTCTTTATGAAAGTTTTTCATTAAGCTATTACATGTCAATTAATATGAATTGAATTTTATGTGATAAGGCTAATAATGAAGTGACATTTTAAATGTCCTGACAATGCATAGGGCAGAGGGAAATTATTAGCAGAGATAGAAAGCACTAGTGAGTTAAAGATGTTGAAACTGTTTAACTTGGGGTTTGGACCAGTGTCCACTTTAATGGTCATATTTTTCTCTAGGAAATTTTGAATCCAGTTTTGTAAAATTTATAAAATACTAAACACATTTAGCTTTATAATAGTATATCATTTGTAATTTTTTGGTGTGTATATCTATCATTATTTATTAGAAACTTTTCCTAAAATTAGTTTTGAACCCACTCAATTCCTTACATAAACTAAAACAAGGCACTAAAAATCCTGCCTGACCTAGCCGAAGTCTAACAGTTCTAACTAACAACATACTTGGAACCAAGCTATGAAATTTTGCAGACAACATTTCAAGACTATAAGATACATTTTATATTTTGAACTCTTAATTTAATTCTACCCTGAAGACACTCGAAATACTGAATATCTGTTACTCACGAAATCTGCCCCCTGCACCCCTTCAAAACCACTTAACTCTTTTTTTTTTCTTACCATTACTCACTTCCATTAACTCTTTAGCCCAACACACCAGCCAACCCTTTGCTCTTGTTATGAACTTTTTATTCAGATTGTTAATAACAATTTACCATCAAGACTTAGATTTACCAAGTTTTAATTAAAAAGTTATAGCTAGTTTTCTTATAAACATTTTATCAAACACATTGGGTGCACAAATTATTTCCCTTAATGTGTATGTATATCTATATATATATATAGACCCTAATTTAATTAATACATTTCAGTAATCCAACATTACTAATCATTTCAATCTTAGCTTTTAAGGTTTACTTAATTATCCAAAGTTTCATACATAAACCACAATTGACTAACAAAATTCCTAAGACCTCATTTGATTTTCCTTAACTAACCCTTTTTGGTTAAAAGAAAATCAAACCCTTATTGCCTTAATTTTATGAATCACCCACTCCTATTAAAAATAAGACTTACAATTGGGTGTGGCAACTTACACTCTTTCCTATTGTTCTCTAAAGTTAAACAATCAAGTATCATCTTTTCAATTCCAACGACTAAAATAGGAAGTGAATAAGGCACAAAGACTCCTTGTTATTATTTGGTGGCTGGTTCCGCCAGCACATTATTGCCATCACCTTCACGCCATAAGGGTTGCTGCAGGATGAAGTAAGCCATGGCAGCTGGGTTGTTACAAGGCAACCAACCAACTGCCATGGAAGAAGCAGCAGAATAAGGGACATCCAAACTCAGCCCCAATAGCTCTTCCATTTGGTGGAAAGAGGAAAATTCCACTTAACTTAGCTCCAAAATCAAACAAATGTACATGATAAAATAGCTCACCAAGATGCTGAGTTTGGTTACCAACAAAGGGAGGAAATTCACGGCTGCTCCTTCACCAACGCTGCAACAAAACCCACCAGCTGTCTTCCTTGTCTCCTGGTGAAGACTACCTCCTATGGCTAGCCAAGGGCTCACAACCAAGGAAGCAAGTGAATCAAAGAAGAAAGAAAGGAGTTGGCTGAAGAAGTCTCTCTCTCATAGTTGGAGCAAGGAAATAAACAGAGCCTCCATAAGAGCTCTCGGTTGCAACGTTTTTGAAAGAGAAGAAGGCTAAGTTGGTTCACCAAAGGAAAAGGGGAATAGGACAAATAAAATAAGAAAAATGAGAGAAATATCTAGTCAAAGTTTTATTTTCTATTTTGAGGTGGAAATTTATTCTTAAATTGTATATATATTTACTACTTTGTTTCATATACTTATTTGTCTCACTAATCAACACAATTTCATAAATTAAAATTTACTTCCAATTTAACCATTAAGGTGATAAATTTTAATTTACTTTATGAAAAATTATCACCTACTTAATCACGACCATTTACGTACAACATCCTAAACGTACATTAAATTATCAGGTTGTAACAAGTTACATCATGTTTAATTACACTGTTACTTATTTAATTGGATTGTGGTGGAGATTAAATCTTGATATATTTATACCTATACATTTAACTACTCACTTATTTGAATTTACTTGGTCACAATGTTATTTATTTTACGACAACCAATACACAATATATATATATATATATTTTCAATTTACCCTAAGGTTACACTAAGATAGCGAATTTTAACATAAATTTACACATTGTGTCTTAAAACTCGATTTTACATTATTGTGTTATGAGGGTTATAAGAATGTGTACCTTATGTTAAATGAAAAATGACTTGAAAACTTTTTTCTTAAGAGTTGCATATCAAATGAACTTTTAGAAGTTCTACACTTAAACATCTGTGGGCCATTCTGAGTAAAAAGCCATTGAGGAAATGAATACTTCATTACCTTCACTAATGATTATTCAAGGTATGAACATATTTATTTGTTCAAACATAAATCTGTGACTATATATAAGTTCATAGAATTTAAGACTAAGGTTGAAACACTACTTAGCTGAAAAATAAAAACATTGAATGATGATAGAGGACGAGAATATGAAGCCATGGATGAAATATGTAAAGAGAATAGTATAAGGCAGAACTACACAATGTCATATACTTCTTAACAAAATGGTATTTGTAAAGAGACATAATAAGACTCTGTTAGACATGAAAAGATTGATGATGGCATATGTAGACCTTCTAACCTATTTTTAGGGTGAAGCGTCGTCTACTACAGCTTACATGATAAACAAAGTCAAAACAAAAGTAAAACCAATTACACCTTTTGAAACACGGACATGTCGAAAGTCAAATCTAACAAAGTTAAAGGTTTGGGTGTAAAGCACATGTACTCATACCCAAACAAAAATTAAAGAGCAAAATTTGGGAATGCAAGTTTATAGGATACTATGATAGAAGTTCTAGAAATATGTTGAACCACAAAGAAAGAGGATTGTTAGAAAGTGGAGATTCTATTCTCTATGAAACTATTGATATAGGAAAATAGATAGAAGGCATCACGCTCATTGAAGCATAATAAATAATCCTACAATGTCAGATACAAACAATGAAGAGAAAACGAGAATGGATTCATATTTTTCACAACACCTAGAAGCTCGAAATTGCGGGAGTCTAAACTCCAAAGAGATAAAAACAAAAAATAATGAATTACCTAATGAGGACCAGACAACAATGACCTGGATACAGAAGAACATGAAAATGAAGTTGTCAAGGTTCCAGTTGGTACCAAAAAAGTGGGAGGAAAAGAACAAGAGAAATATCTCATTTGATGAAAGAATACTACATTTACAACCTTGATAACATAGAAAATGAATTTAGTGGAATTAATTATGGTCCCAAGAATTTTAGAGAGGCAATGGAAACTTATGGCTCAGGCAAGTGGCATGAAGGAAGCCATGATAGATGAACTAAATTCAATCGAGAAGAATGATGTATAGGAATTAAAAGATGTACCCAAAGGTAGGAGACCTATTGGTGTAAATGGGTTTTAAAGAAATAGTTCATGGTAATGGAACCCTAGATAAGTATAAAGGTAGATTTGTAGCAAATGGATTCACACAAAAGCCTAGTGAGGATTTCGTCGACACGTACTCACCAGTGGTAAAGTTTGCCTTAATAAATGTAATAATCTCTATTGTTTCAAATTAGATCTAGAGTTGTATCTATTAGATGTGAATAATGAGGATAAGAAAACAAGATTTATATAATGCAACCATACGGTTTTGAATGGAGAATTAAAACAAGAAATTTATATGATACAACCACACAATTTTGAAGAATAAGGATAAGAAAACAAGATTCATATGATGCAACCATATGGTTTTGAATGGAGAATTAAAACAAGAAATTTATATGATGCAACCATATGGTTTTGAAGAATGAGGATAAGAAGACAAGATTTATCACTTAAAGAGATCTATGTAAAGACTAAAGCAGTACCCGCGACAATCTCTACAATGGTACCTAATGTTTCACTAGTCTTAGAGATATTTTATGAAATGAGACTGTTAGATCACACATATCAATACTAAAAAAAAAGAAAAAAGTTTAGCTAAGTAGTTTAGCAAGGTACAAAATCCCTCGCAAATAACAAGGGATTGGGGAGGAAGAACTACATTCCTTGCCAAATTGATGCAAACTTATTTCATGCTAAAAAAAAATTGGCACCAAATTTATAGAGGAATTGGTGATGAATGGATCAGGAAATCATTCCTCGCCCTATGAGAGAGAGAAGTTTTGACTCGCTAATCCATTGACAAAGTGAGCGTGGGATTAGTGAGGGAAGATTTTCCTCGATAAGTGGTATATTTAATTTGTGAAATTAATTTGTAAATTTAGTTTGGGATTAGGTTTTAGTTTATGATTTAGGGAGTAATTTGCGAATTTTGGGAGTAATTTGAGATTTAATTTTAATTTTTGACTTAGGGAGTAATTTGTGAACTTAGGAAGTAATTTTAGCGAGTAATTTATGAATTTAGTTTGAGATTGAGTTTTGATTTGTGATTTTGGAAGTAATTTATGAATTTAGTTTGGCATTTATTTGTTAAAATTATTTTGGGATTGAAATTAAACACTAGATATTTAGGGAGTAAGGAGTAATTATGAGAATTAGGGAGTAATTTCATATATTATATAATAATTTAGAAAATAATTATATAATTAAGGGAATTAGGGAGTTATTTAATGAATTATAGAATAATTTAGGCAAGTATTGAATAATTTAAGAAATTTAGGGGAATGAGGGTGTACTTTTGAGTTCTAGAGAGTATTTTTGGAAATCATGGAATTAGATATTAGGTATTAATTATGGTGTATTTTAGGAATTAGATATTAGGCATTAATTTGTAAACAATTGTTATTAATTGAATTTAATTATGTAATATCTATGTGTAATATATTTAACTTGTTGAAGTTGCATACTCATTAAACTTTAGATTCCCGTTCAATGATTAATAAGCAAGAAAAAAAAATTACGTTGATGTTTATATAAATTGGATGAGCATTGAATTTATTTCTTATTGGTAATTGAATAGTCCAAGTTGGATAGTTTAGGAAAGTGACAGATCACCTCTTATTGTTTTGCTAAATATTTTCATTACCCGTGTTTGACATAGACATGGAGTATACATGTCTATGTTGTGTACTTAAGAGACCATAATGGAAATGTTGTCAAAATTTCATCAAATTAGGAATCAAGATGAGTGGATCACCAAGGTGAATGTGCCACTTTCTTGAATGGGATAACTTCTTACCCTTGTGATGCAGTTAAAGGTGTTAAAGTATCATACTTGATTGAAATGCCTAATTAAATTAAAAAATATCCTTACCTCTTCATTTTAGGAAAAATATTACTTGATTGCAGTTGGATCTTTAATTATAGAGATTGCAGTGGTGTAACCAAGACTTTTAAGAATGGGGTAATTTGAGGGCATCTGTTACTGAGGATGGTCATGTTTATTGTCCTTGTGTCACTTGTAAGAATAAGAATTTGTTACATCCCTTTACAATTTCAATTTGTCTTTACAATAAAGGTTTTGTCGATGCTTACTTGAGTTGGACTTTGCACGGAGAAGAGTTTTAGGGTAGTGGTGGATTAAGCATAAGCATTTATGAACCCCCAATTGATAATTTGAATCCTTATATCGATATGGTAATTGATAGGTCATTTTATGGGCACCATTTGGATAATGATGATGTTTGTGAAGAAGAGCCTAATGAGTCAGCTACCAAGTTCTTTGAACTATAGTCACATACCAACAAACAGTTGTAGGAAGGATGTGAAGAACCTATTATATCATCAGCTTTTTCTCAATTGCTAGATCTGAAATCAGAGTTCAATATGACATAATTGAATTATGAAGGAATGATATCAATTATAAAAGCTATGTTGCCAAAACCAGAGAATTTACTTGAAAATTATTATGAATCCAAGTAAATGGTGAAAGAAAATCATTTTGCAATTCAGACAGATTCAAGCATATCTTAATAATTGCCATCTGTATTACACTGAAGAAGATAAGAACATGACTGAGTGTCCTGTTTGTGTCCACCAACGATTCACGTCACACTCCTCACAAAGGATTGACTGGCCCGAGGAACGGATAACCAAACCTTCGTAGCCCTGACTTCAAAAATAAGAAACAAACACGACTCTTGATTACAAATTTCGAGAGAGGTTTCCTGTAAAGTATAACATGCCTATCAAATATAAACATAGATTCTTGTTTTTATACAATAACAACTACAACAAAAAAGACAACAAGGAGCTCTGCTCCAATTCTCATCAAAATAACAAATAACTAGACTATTATATTACATAAGACTAGACTCCCCACAATTATAGTATGACTGTAAATGATCACCATTTGACTTCAAGATTGAGATTCCAAAGAGTTATCTTGGCATCTAACACTTACTAAGACCAGTATCAATAAGTGTTGTCTAGTGAGATCCTATTACTAAAAACATCAACATAGAGAGGGATGAGTCCTACGGATTTCGTGAACGGAAAAGCATACCCAAAGGGTATTAGCATCATTTAACTCACTATAGGATATATAATCAACTAATATCAATTTATCATATATTTTAAATAACTAATAAGATTACACATATCGAATTATGGAATTATAAAACATTACAAACATAGTTCAAGTAATACTCTGTATAATCTAATCATAGAAATCAGAGTACCCGAATCATACAAATCATTCAAAGCATGCAAAGGGCTAACTGAGTAACTCAGCCCCATACACTACCTCCCACTGGGTAGTTTTGCGCCTGCACACCAAATAGAATCAGAAACGAAATCACTGAAACCCTTATTTGAATCTACCTATCTGGGCTGTGTACTTAATTCTTTAAAAAACACTTATCAAAAAAATCTCATATCAAAATATTAAATTAAAACATCCTAGATGCACTTGGATTTCATTTTCGGTAGTAAAATCATTTAAAAAATCACTTTGTTGGCCCTTATCAACCACAAAAAATTCCAAACATCAAGCATAATCCACATAATTCAATCATAGCAATATAACTCTTATTCACCTTTATATAACATATATATATTCATATATATATATATAAATCAAATTAACTAATCTAGCAACCAAAAGATAACAATTAACCACTCACCAATTTACAAATCATGTTCGTCACTTTTTCTTACACCCACAAGTGTCATCAGGCCCATACACGGGTTCGGACCTGAAATTCATAGTTCTAAATAATACTTAGTTCATAAACATTATTGTTATAACCTTTTAATTACTAAGCTTATATATCAACTTATATAAGTTTCTTTATGAAAATTTTCTATTAAGCCATTACATGTCAACTAGTATGAATTATATTTTATATGGTAAGGTTGATAATAAAAAGAGATTTTAGATGTCTTGAAAATGCATAGAGTAGAAGGAAACAATTAGAAAAGATAGAAAATAATAGTGAGTTAGATATGTTGAAACTATTCAAACTTAGGGTTTGGACCAATGTTCACTTTAGCAGTCATATCTTCCTCTAGAAATTCCAAATCCAGTTTTGTAAAATATATTAAATATTAGACACATGTAGATTGACAATGGTATATCATTTGAAATTTTTAGGTTTATATATCAATACAGTTTATTCTTTGAAGTTGCATTAAATTCTACAAAACACAAGATTTTGGCAGCTCTAACCTTACCTTAGTTATTTGAACATAACTTTCGCTAGGAAAGACGAAATCCAATTCCTTTTATTGGATTTATTAATAGAAAAGTATATATTTCTATATAAGTATCATATGTATAATTTGGATGTGTATATTAGTACAGTTAATTATTTTAAATTTTCTCTTTTTAGGCATTTCACAACCCATTTGGATATATATTTATTTTCACTTACATACTTAATCAAATTTAATAAAACCAAGTTGAAACATTAACTTTAGGAAGTTAGCTAGATTTCTTATTCGTAAAATTTTCCTAAAATCAGCCTTGTACTCACTCGATTCTTCAGATAAACAAAAATAGAACACTCGCAAAATTCTTGGTTGCCAACCTTTGATTCCGATGTTTATAGAATTCTCATACTTGGGAATTAAATTAGGAAACTCTATGGTATAGTGTTTATATATGTTAGAAACAACTTTCATTCAGAGGTCCTAAGCTAATTCCAACCACAACCCCCGATGAAATCTCCCGAACTGACTAAAACTCACTAAAAAATCCTAGATAAGCCTAGCTGCAGTCTAACAACTCTACCAACAAATATACTTTGAATCAGGCTATGAAATTTTACAGGTATAATCTTAAGACCCTAACCTGCATTTCACTATAGAACTTGTAATTTAATTTAGGCCCAAAAGCCTCTGAAACATAAGATTTCTCTCATCCATGAAATCTTCCCTGCATCCCTTCAAAAACCATTCAACTCTCACTTTTTACATCTCAACTCATCCTTAAACATCCTTTGCCCATACTTACTACCTACTATAATTAAATATTCACTCCCCATATCAACCAACCACTCTTTGCTCTTGTTCATGAACTTTAATTCAAACTTAAAAAATACTTAACCTCTCAAGAATTGAAATAACCAAGTTTCATTCATTATACTATAACTAGTTCCTTTTAAGCATTTATCAAACACCGTAAAGGCATTTTCACTCTTATCCTATATGTATGTGTATGTATATATATATATATATATATACCTCTTCTAATAATTCAACATAAATCCTCAAGTTTCAATCATATTCATGTTCCAATTTTGCATTTAAATTAAACTACCTACTTAGTATTCATCAAGCTTGACTAAACTTTACTCATACCAACTTACTCCCATCTCTAAAATTTACCTTTCCAATTTTACACAAATCATGACCATTTCACCCTTTTTAATCAAACCTTTAACACCTCTAACTCACTAATTCCTACATATAATTCATTAAACATCAAAGAGTTCACCAAAATAAAGAAAATTTTAGGATCAAGTGGTTCGAATTTACCCCTTAGCAACCTATCAAGTGGCTGCCACTGATGGCTGAAGCTGCTGCCTTCTACTTGCTGCCACCATTCACCCATCTAAAGGAAGAACAAGGTTTGCTGCAACAAACCCAAAACAAGGTAGCTAAAGAACTTGGGCAAACAAGGGCTGAGCTTCAACGTAAAAAGGAAAGGAAGCAATGCATTGCAAGGTTAGGATTCCTCAAGGCCAGAGCACCCCACAATCAAGAAGGAGGGAGGCTGGCTGAAATGTCCAAATATGGAGCTGTTATGAAGGGCAGGACTTGTACTCTTCAAGCAAGTGCAAACTAAACAAAATAAGCAAAAGCAAGGGGAGGAAGGAAAGTATATGTCTTGTTCAGCTAAGAAGAGTGTAGAAAAATCTGGATCAAGCCGAAAGGAAACAGGCAAGGTAGGTAAAGCAAATAAGAGGAAGCTTTAGTCAAGAAAAGAGAAAAAGGAAAAAAAAATATGAGAAGGAAAAAGGAAAAGCAAAAAGTAAAGAGCAAGGTCTTGGTCAACATGTATAAATATATGGTTTATGTGAAATCTTGTTTTGAATATATGTAAATATCTACTTACTAGTTCATGAATGGGTGGTCCACAATTATTCTTGGTTGTACATATACATTACTTTATTATGTTTATCTATTTGTTTTGTTTATCAATAAAATTACATGAGATGAAATCAAAATTTCAAATTTTAATTTAATTGTATGCACTTATATTTATTTACTTTAAATACTTGCATTCATTTTTACGATCATGAATTATGCCAAATTGTTCAATTACACTTTTATTTAATTACTTTATTTATTTTTATAACTAGAATTTACACATTAAGTCTAAAGCTCGACTTTACGTTATCGAATTGTGAGAGTTATGACAATTCAAGCCTAAGATGGTAGAAAATTCGAAACAACAAGATGCCATATATAAGATTTGAAGGCATTTTCCAATGACACCAAGATTACAAAGACTTTACATGTTAGCTAAAATTACTAGACACATGACCTAGCATAAAGATGACCTTCATTCAGACCCATTTCCATCACTTCCCCAGTTGATGTGGAAGCATGAAAATAATTTGATCTCATCCATCCAGATTTTGCTATTGAGATTAGAAATGTCAAGTTAGGACTTTTTGTAGATGGTTTTAATCCATATGGTAACTCAAGTGCCAAAACCAATTATTGGCCTATATTTATTATTGCATACAACTTTCCACTCGACATGTATTTGAAGAGAGAATATATTTTCCTAAAAATGGTTATTCTTAATCTAAATTCACCGACTAAACATTTGAATGTGTATTTAAGACCTTTGATTGCTGAGTTGAAAACTCTATGGACTAAGGGTATCTACACTTCCATTGCTTATAGAAAACATAATTTCCTTATGAAAGCATCACTTTTGTGGACTATTAGTGATTTTCTTGCTTATGGAATGTTATCCAAGTGGAGTACTCATAGATAACATGCTTGCCCAATCTGTATGGAGAAGAGACAGTCTTTCTCATTCAAACATGGAAAGAAGTGCTATTAGTTTGATGACATTGACAATGCTTGCCAATAAATCACGCATTTTAAAAGAATAAGAATGCATTCAAAATGGGGAGCATTGAGAAAACAAGACCATCTCCAAGGTGAAGGCACAAGTGTTTAAGCATAAACAAATAGTGTTCAGTAGAAAAAATGGAAAGAAAAAAATCTGTGACTATGGTATGGATCATCACTGGACAAAAATTAGTGTTTTTTGGGATCTGCCTTACTGGGAGACAATTTTGATTTGACATAATTTTGTTGTAATGCATATTAAAATAAATTCTTTTGACAACGTCTTCAACACTCTCATGAATGTTAAAAAGAAAACAAAAGACAATACTACCAGCAGTGAGGACTTATGTTTGTTATGTAAGCATCTTGAATTATAATTGCAATCAAAAGATGGGAAGTTATTGAAACCAAAAGTCGATTATGTTTTAAGATTTTTGGTTGATGAGTTGAAAACTTTATGCAGTGAGGGTATCTACACATTTGATGTCTAAAGAAAACATAATTTTCTTATGAAAGCATAACTTTTGTGGACGATTAGTGATTTTCTTGCTTATGGAATGTTATCCAGGTGGAGTACTCATGGACAACTTGCTTCCCTGATATGTATGGAGAAGATAAAGTCTTTCTCACTTAAACACAAAAAGAAGTGTTGTTGGTTTGATTGTTATAAACAATTCATGCCAATGAATCAAGCATTTCAAAAGAACAAGAAAAGGTTCAAAGTGGGGAACATTGAGGAAGCGAGACCACCTTCAAGGTTGAGTGGCACTGAGGTGAACATACAAGTGTTAATGCCTAAACAAAAAGTGTTTGGTAGAAAAATTGGCAAGCAAAAACACTGTGGCTATGGTATGGATCGTCACTGCATAAAAATTAGTGTTTTTTAGGATATGCCTTATTGGGAGACAAATTTGATTTGACATAGTCTTGATGTAATGCATATTGAAAAAAATTGTTCTGGCAATTTTCAACACTGTTATGAATGTTGAATGGAAAATGAAAGACACTTTTACTGCACGTGATGACTTACAATTGTTATGTAAGCTTCTTGAATTAGAATCAATCAGAATATGAGAAGTTATTGAAACCGAAACCCGCTAATATTTTAACAGATAATCAAATAAAAGAAGTGTGTGAATAAGTGAAACAACTAGGTTTTCTTGATGGATATGTCTCCCATATTTCACTTATGTCCATATATATCGACAAAAAGAAACTCTATGATATGAAAAATCAAAATTGTCATGTATTCCTTCAGAGGCTATTATAATTGATTATAGTGACCATCTAACTAAACTGATTTAGGAAACGTTGACGTTATTGAGCCAATTTTTCATTGATGTTTATTCCCCTAAGATTGACATCGACTATATGGTTCAACTAGAAAAAGATGTTGTTGAAATCCTATGCAAGTTAGAAATGATATACATACCCAACTTTTTTGATTCATTAGAACATCTCATTGTACATCTCCTTTATGAGGTAAAAGTTGGTTGCCCAGTTCAATATCGTTGAATATATCCATATGAAAGGTAAATACTCTTTCCTAATCAACGTTTCAACATATGCTTATTAACTACTTGATAGATCAACTATGTGCATTATAATACATATAGGTACATGCATGATCACAAGAAAAAGATTCACAAATAGAAGGATCCATTATGTTCCATTCCTTTCAATTATTGAATATCCCGATAGATCATTTGGAAAGACTTCATCAAAATTTCTAGATGAAAAACATTGAAAGCAACATAGACGTATATGCTCATAAATTGCAATGAGATTAAACCATATCTTGAGTAAGTTCTTACTCTTCCTTACACTTATAGGTTTCATATTCCATATCTCGTATTTTTATTCATTCTATGTAAACAAAAACTTCAATGAAATGGTAAGAGCAAGGAATCCTGGAATCACCAATAAAGACATTGTCGATGAAAGAGAAAATAGTTCCTTAATCTTCAAGAAAAAACTTGTATGTATGGTGTGCAGTTTCATAAAATTATATATTTTATTTCATCAACATGCTCACACATTAACATTGATTTAGGCAAAAGAGAAACGGGTTGAGGATCCCATAATGTGAGACATGGCTCATGGTCTAACTAATTCTGTTACGTGTTACAATATATCTATTGTCAATAGGTATAGGTTTAACACAAGTGACTATAAGAAGAACAAGTCAACAATCAAAAATGGTGTTTGTATACTAGGTAGTAATTATGTAATGTTTCACTTGATTATTATGGAATGCTTAAAGAAATAGTAGGGTAGAGCTATGTTGGTCATAACCATCGGGTTGTACCAAATAAATGTTGGTGGTTTGATCGAATTAATGGTATACAAGTTGATAAACATGGGCTTATGGATGTCAATCAAAATCAAAGTTACATTCCTTTAATCCATTCATATTGGTGAGCTATATGCAAAGTGAAGAGAAAAGATCAATAAACTTTCTACCAACATGATGCCTGAAAGAGGTTTAACAACACTAACACATTCAATGAAGTTGATGAACCTTTCGTGTAGGTCAATGAAGGACTTTTGGAGGAGGTTGACCACAACACTAATATCTTAAAGTTGTAAATTTTCAAAATAAGTGATCATTTCTTTTTATTAAATATGGGTATTGATAAATATATGTGTATGTGTTTACATTTCTAGATGTGCAGATGATGATTAAAGGTCGCTCTACAAGTGGGTCCATTTCAGTCACTTCCTTAACTTCCATGACCTTCTATGTCCTCAACATGTAAGTGTCATTCCTTTTTCTATTAACACTTCTAGTTATTTAGTATAAATCAATAAAATTATATTATGAAAGTATATATATATTATTGTTGTAATTCATAAATGCATTATTAATGACAGGGTTAAGGTTAATTTTGTAGGAAAACTTCATTTGAAATCGCTCTTTTATTGATGATAACTATTTTAGTTTTATTACTCATTAAATTGGTTGACAATAAAGTTGTCTTTTATTGATTATTCTTTGCAAATTGTCTTTCTTGTTGTTGCCATTTGTTGTTACGGGCATTAAGGGGTTAATGGTGAATATAAAAAATTTTCACGTGTTTAATTGTCATATTTAGGAGAAATAGGAAAAACAGATCAAACCCGTCAAAAAATATTTAGTTTAGAGAGGGATTAGCAAGGGATTTTCTCAAAAATTAAAGCGTAGTGAGCCATTAGCGCAGGGAATGTTCCAAACTTAGCGAGACATTGATGGAAAAATTAACGCAGATTGGCAAGGTTGTGTCAAGGAGTTTAATGAGAAATATGGAAGAATCAGTGATTAGATGGCCTCGCTAAGTGGCGAGGGAAGTACCTCCTAGCCAATTAGCTAGGGCATTCTCTTGCTAGATGCCTTTTCTTTTTTTTGGCTATCTATTTTGTTGACGTGTTCCAACACAAGAAATTTTGATAAATAATTCTTAAATTTTTATGATGATCTGAAAAATTCTCTTTAGTCATATTTTTTGCCATTATCAGTTTTGAAAATTTTAATTTTATGACCATATTGATTTGAAACTAAATTGATAAAATCTAAAAAACATAGAATTTCTTTAATAAAAAAATCTAAGTAGCACGAGATTTATGGTTAGTGAAGGAAACAAAATATTTAAAATCATCATGAGATGTAGTTGCAAAGGTTTATAAATGAGAATGAATTAAAGAATTTCTTCAACTTCATGCATAGAATGTTTAAATGGAAGTCTAGTTTGCTTAGAAAACCTACATGTTTTACATGCTGAATCTACTGCTAAAGATGGCATTCGAACATTTAGAACTGGATCAAATAGATAACCCATCCTTAAGTGCCATAAATGAGAATCATTCTTTCATTTTAATTTGGCAACTTTATTTTCTTCATTAAGAATGTAAAGTCCTTGACAACACCTTCATTTACCAAGTTTCCTCCCTGTAGTACTATCCTGAAAGATCACATGATTTGGAGTAAATAAAACATTACAATCTAGTTGCTTGGTGATTTTATTAACTAACAACAAGCTTGAAGGAAAAGGAAAAAAAAAAAAAAAAAAAAACTTACCTGTACCAATACCTTGAATAGGCACTTTAGAACCATTTGTAATAGAAATCGATTTCTTATTACATATTTATCCTAATTTTAATAGTTAATTAAAATTACTTGTCATGTGTTCATTAGCATCTGAATCAATGATCCAACTATTATCATTTAATGTACAAGATGATAGTGCATATTGTAACTGACAAGATGTCCCAGCTACTGTCAAACATAAACAGCTTACTATGTGCTTGTTGTCTGATAGTTGCTATGTTTTTTGTTGGATGGCACTTAGAAATGATAAAAGCATGCATTATGATGATGAAAAATATATAAATTTGAACTAAATTGTCACGACCAAAACCGGGGACATGATCGGCGAATGGATTGGGGATAACATAGGCCTACAATGATCCAAACAAGCCTACAAAAGTACTCAAAAACAAAGAAAAACTACAATAATCATCTGAAACTTTGATGATCAAAAGGTTGTAAACTTGAAAGAACTACATCATAATCCACACATGATCATTCATTAACAAAAGTACATAACTAAATAGAAACAAACTCTAGAATGAAGTTGTAGTGTAATTTATAAATATACAGATACAAATATAACTAGGTCCAAGCAGAAGCAAAGACTGGGCATACCAAAAAGAAATTCATATGGAAACCTTCCCCCGACCTGAAACTAAGAATCCATGATAAGCTATTTGAAAACAAAAATATAAAAAAATGAAAGGGAGTCACAAAGACTCTGTGAGTAGATAATATGTAATATAGCAAGTGGGAAACAAGCCAAAGCACAAACTTTTTTATGAAAAATCAATTTATATAAGGATATATTTGATAACATAAGTAATGTAGTTAAATAGTTTTTGAAAACCATTTGGTGAAAGAAGTATAACCTAAATCTTAAAGTAGCATCTAAAATCCATTTAACATAACCATTTTCTAAAGAGCATAGCTAGGCATTATACAACGTCATAGTGTCCAACTGCTATACTCATAGGTTACAATAAGTCAGCGTTGTAGCACCTACCTAGAAATTCCTGGTGACAAGGCTGCAACTTTTTGGAGTTGGGGCATCGGATTCCTAGGCTGCTTCCCTTGTCTTTCTCTTTTTGAGCTCGAATTTGACTTCCAATGGGACTCCTTCTTGTATTAGACCTTTCACTATCATAAATACTTAGTTAACATAACTTAGAACTCCTATAAAATATCTAAACCCTAATCCTAAAACAATTACGAAACAATATCCTAATATAATACGGACTTAACCAGGAATTCAACTAAAACTCTAGAACAAAGTTAAATTAATATGAGTAAAAGAATGTAAAATAACTCTTCTTTCAAGAGTTATCACACCCCCAAACTTAAAGTTTTGCTAGTTCTCGAGAAAAACAAAAACAAAAACAAAAACTAATAGCCCAAAGATGCATCACATTTAACATAATGAAATCCTAACATGCTCTTAAAAGTTTCACATGAACTTAACTAAATGTCAACGATAAGTATCACTCAAATTTATGATTCAATTTAAAGGCAAGTATCAAATTCAAATGGATTTCTAGTGTGTGATCTTTTAACAAAGGAATGCATGAGATTCGAATAAGTTTATGTCTACGTAAATCCCATTTGGCATTCAAACCTATACGTGTGCTTTTCCAACTCTCTCTCTACTAAGGTAGACTCTACTAAGTTGAGTATCAATAGGTCTCTATTAAGCTTATAATATAGGCTAGGGTAATGGTATGATAAAAGAAATTATAAGGCTTAAAATCACCCTAAGCACATTATTCATTCTAAGACCTTTGTTGGAACACCCTTCACATTCCAAGTAATACAACCATACTTTGCTTCCACTTTTCTTTTATCTCCCACAAAATTCACACCTTTTTTTTTCACCCCTTTCTTTTTTTAATTTTTTTTTTCACAATTTGAAAGAATTTTTATCATCATTTGAAAGAATTGTCATACCCCCAAATTTAAAATTAGCATTACCTTCAATGTTACAACAAAGAGCACAAGGTATGGAAAACTTTCTTTATACTTGAAAAACACATTCCTTTCTTGACACCCCTATGGCACACCTCCAAACTTATTTTATTATATTATGAAGAACAAAATGAACATGGAGCAGAAATTAACTCCTTTTTTTTTTTTTTTTTCCTTCTTTTAACTCTACCCTTTCACCTTATTTATTTATTTTATTTTTTTCATCATATAACTCTGCAATCTTCCTAGAAAGATCTTAACACTGAAGGTTGCAAAGGAAATTAACTAGGAAAAATTAGTGTGATTGAATAAGAGAATGTCAAATTAGGCTTAATGGGTTAAACTAGGTATACAAAATATTAAGGTTGGCATGAAAATCTCAAACAGTCCAAAGATAGCCTAAATCATGTCCTTAACTTAGCTTTGTTGAGGATTTTGCCTCAGGAGAGAATGAAACACATTTATGAGGTTCCTAACTAAAGATGAACTTTCTAAACTTAAATGGTCTCTAAATAACAAAACAATCCCAAGAAAAAGATTAAGTGCATAAAACTGTTGCAAATCACATCCTACAATACTACTAACTCAAAAATTTAACATGAATGTCAAAAGCATGTGCAAACTCACATATTATCATAGGAAGAGGAATTTCATCATGAAAAAATAATAACATCTTATCTCTCACTGAACAACCTACAAAAACTATAAGCATCAAAAATCAAAACAACTAAAAACCAAACATCCCCCAATATAAGATGAACATTGTCTTCAATGTTAAAAATATTCAAAATGAATAAGGATAGAAATACTTCCTAGAATATAAGCAAGGTAGAAAGAACATAATTCCTTATCCACGTTGTATTTGAAGCATCCAAGTGCAAAAGGGAATTAAAGGGGTCAAAAGGGGAAAATAGACTTATTGAGGTACTAAGGGCGCTGATGAACTAGCTTTTGGGTGCCGTGGCACCCTAGCCATGGGTTTCAGGTCTTGACTGGTGCCGTGGTGTCAGCTTTATGGTGCCTAGGCACTGTGACGTTGCTTTCTTTGAGCTGGGGTGGCTGACATACTGTTTTTTCTCCCCCTTTCACAATGTTAATTGTATTTTGATGCTTGACTCTTGTACCTACAACAAAAACATGAAAATGTGATTAAAAACATTCTAACAAATCAAAAACTAAGGTGCAAAGTTAAAAAGCTTAGGTTGCTTCCTAAGTAGCCCTCAATTTATAGTCGTCAGCTTGACTTTTGTGTGCTTAGCCCTTGCCCTCCTAAGACATGAAGGCTTGAGGAAAATTATTTTCTTCAAAGTTCATAAATCTCTTCCTATTCCTCTTGTATTTTTGCCATGAGCTTGCATTAGCCATGTCATAATCTCCATTGGGAATTTCCTTCAAGAGCTTTGGCTTCCCTATTATATGATCCTACTACTTGACAGTTTTCTTTCTTATTGAGTTTGTAGTCTTCAAGGGGGCAGCTTAGCAATTAAAGAGTGCTTTAAAGATAAGGGTGTGTCAAAAAGAGTAATCTTTTCTTGAACTCCTTCACTTGATGCTTCATGCACAACGTCAATTGCATAACATTCATTTGCTTCAGTAGAAAACATCATAGCCTTGAAGACATTAAACTTAACTTCTTGGTCTTGAACTCTCATGATAAGTTCTCCTTTTTGTACATTAATGAGAGGTTTACTAGTGGCTAAGAATAGTCTCCCTAAAATAATGAGGATTTCCTTGTCTTTCTCCATGTCAAGAATGACAAAGTCAACCTATAGTATTAACTTATCGACTTTGACTAGGACATCTTCAATGATTCCTCTTGGATAAATTTGTGTCCGATCTGCTAGTTGCAAGGTCACTGCAGTTGGCTTGATCTTTTCTTTTTTAAGTCCAAGCTTTTGAAATATTGAGAACGACATCGAGTTGATGCTTGCTTCTGAATCACATAAAGCTCTATCATTAAAGGACTTGCCAATGGAAATTGGTATGTTGAAACTACCTTGATCTTTGAACTTTGGTAGCTGTTTTTTTTTTATTTTTTTTATTTGGAGAATAACACTACACTCTTCGATTAAAACAACCATTTTGTGGTTCCCTATTTAATGCTTCTTGGACAAGATATCTTTCATAAACTTTGACATATGTAGGCATTTGTTCAGGAGCTTCCATAAAAAGAATGTTGATGTAAAGCTTGTTGAATACCTTTAAATTTTTTTAAAAATTTCTCATTAAGCTTTGGCTTTTGAAGGTATTGAGGGAAAGGTAGAGATGGGTATGTAGGGATGTTTTCTCTGGGAACTCGAGCCTTCTCTTTACTACTCATAATTAGCTCCTCATCGTATTTAGATGGAATTTCAACTTGCTTACGTGGTTCTTCTACCTTTTTACCTCTCTTTAGAGAAATGGCTTTGCAAGCCTCCCTATTAGGATTCTCTCCCCTTGGATTTGGTATAGTATCACTAGGTAGAGCACCTTGAGGATGATTTGTAGTGGAATTGACCAACTAGCCTATTTGATTCTTAAGGTTTCTAAGTGATGCCGCTTGGCTTTGGATTATAGCATCTGTCTTAGATATGTATTGCACAAATAATTCTTTAATAGATAGGTTTTTTTCAAGTGCAGGAATTTATGCTTGTGACTAAACACTAATTGGATAAGTGGGTTTTGCTTCATTGGATTGTCCTTAATTACTTCAAGAAAAATTTAGGTGGTTTCTCCACCAAGATTATAGGTGTTGGAGTAAGGATAACCTAGCTGCCTATTGTAATTACTTAAGTAATTTGCAGCTTCCTGGGTGTTTGGGCAAAAGTTTCTTACATGTGCATCACCACAAATCTTACAAGCCATGACTTAGCTTCTATTTGGTTGTCCTTAAAGAGTGTCAAATTTCTTTGAAAAGATAGTCATTTGTGTAGTTAATGCACCAATGGAATCCAATTCATAATTCCACCCACTCTCCATGTTGAAAACCTTTTGGAAGACCATTGATAATTATTGGTGGCCATCTCCTCTAATAATTCAAATTCTTCATTAATGATCTTCCCTATTAAAGCTCCACTAGTTGCTGCATCAATTATTGTCCTTGCTTGGCTCACCTAAACTGTTGTAGAATGTTTGAACTTGCAGCCACTTTAGTAAGACATAGTGGGGGTATCTTCTAGGCAACTCCTTGAATCTTTCCCACATTTCATGAAGAGATTCTGACTCAAGTTGCATGAAAGAAGTGCTTTCATTCTACAACTTGGCTATTTTGGCCAATGGAAAGAATTTCGCTAAAAAATTTTGGACCAATTCTTCCCACGTTGTATTAGAATAGTGGGGGAGTGCAAGCAACAGACTCTTTGCCTTTTCTCAAAATGAGAAAGGAAAAAGATGAAACCTTAATGCATTATCCGAAACTCCATTGATCTTGAAAGTGTCACAAAGCTCCAAGAAGCTTATAAGGTGGGAGTTCAGATCATCATTTGGAAATCCAAAAAATTGTACCATCTGCAGAATCATTTGGATTTGGTCGAGCTTGATATCAAAATCATTGGTTTGGATTGTTGGCCTTAGTATGCTTGAGTGAAGTTCTTGCACTAGATGAATTGCAAAGTCCCGCAAGAACTTCGATTCTTGTTCATTAGCCATGCTAGAATTTGGCTTGATGCTTGTTGCTTCACCTTTCAAAGTTTTCGATATGTCCTATCGATCTCAAGATCGAATGGAATAAGCTCCAAGTTACGAGTTCTTTGCATACACGATCAAGAGTACCTACGAAAGAAAAAAAAAAGTTTGTGCTGGGTGGTATTAATATTAACAAATATAAGAATAACTCCCCAACAACGGCACCAAAAACTTAGTACGGATTTTACCTATGCAAGGACACATATCATCCTCAAGTAATATAGAGTAAGTAGAGTATCGTTCCCATGAGGAGTTTTCAAATATTATGCTAAGTATTAAAATTAGTAATTCCAATTTTATTTAAACAACTAAAACTTGGGTAGATGATGAACTAATTATAAACTAAAGCAAATTAACACAAGATTAAACTAGAGATAAACCTAGAACTACAACTTCCCTTAACCCTTCACTTGAATTATTATTATTATCTTATCTTGCTTAATTATGGCAAAGAATTATTAACCTAAGGTTCTTAATCATTTCTAAGCATATTCCTATGTCTTATAAATATATCTCACTTAATCAATTCACTATATTCCTATGTGAATTAAATTAAACAAGTCATTAAGATTAGACCTAATTTGGCTACACAAGGCATATATGTATATTCCTATCCTGTACACAAATCAAACTCAACAACATGTGTTGAATTCAATCAAGTGATAATTCATTCAAGGCTTGACCTAAATTCCCCTTCACAACTTCCTTTTGGTTTCCTAATTCAATCTAAACATTAAACATAAAACAATTTAGATAAATTATATACCAAAACTTAAGCAAGTCATAGATAAAATATTATCAATTTTATAAAGGAAACTACTCTGACTGTGCTACTTAGAGTAAATATGGATTCAACAATAATAAACATCAAAGGAATATGATAAAAGTAAAGAAGGGGTAGAAATAGAGAAAGCTAAAAAGGTTGTCAATCTTCAAGCTCCTACAATCCCTGCCCTTCTTACTTCATTTCACTCTTGACAAGCTCTAATACTCCAGAAAAATGTAGCTAACTTGTGTCTCTAATTATATTTATAAATCCTCAAGGTAGTCCCCCTTTTATAGGCCTAAAAACCCTCAATTTCACTTCAATTCAAACTAGAAATCGCATCGGTGCCACGACCTAAGCTTCTCGGAGCCATGGACTTCAAAAATCGATAGAACTGGGCAACTTGGCAGTGGCTTGGGCACCACAGCCTTAACTTTCTGGCACAGTGACACATACTTGGAAATTCCTGGCAATATGGCTACAACTTTCTAGCACTAGGGCGCCAAACTCCTAGGTAGCTTCCCTTGCCTTGCTCATTTTGAGCTCGAATTTGACTTTTAATGGGGTTCCTTCTTGTATTGGACTTTCAAAACATAAAGACTACATTCACACAAGTTAGAACTCTTTTAAAACACCTAAATCCTAATCCTAAAACAGCTGAAAATCAACAACCTAATATAATACGGACTCAACTAGGAATTCAACTAAAACTGTAGAATATAGCTAAATTAATATAAGTAAAAGAATGTAAAATAGCTTTTTTTCAAGAGTTCTCACTAACTAGAGTGTTAATTATGTCATTTTTAAGACAAACAGTTAAACTTGTAGGTTCCAATGAGTCTGTGCCAGACCCCCACTAATGAGGATACCATGAAGCGTATCTTCGCATGTGTTGGCCTACACACGGGGTTAGGACATTCCTTCTTAACTAGGAACCATATCCAAAATAAATTCTTTGTGCACATAGGCTAACTATACTTTGTTAGCTAAGGTGTCCTGACAAGTACCATGCCATAAACACAATCTGAAAGGAAAAGAAAATATTTGAATAACAAAGTAATGCCAAGATAAAACTAAGAAATTCAATGCAAGCATTTCCTACATCATTGTCCAAATAACAAACATTCGAATGCTTACTTTCCAATAGTCCATCAAATCTGAAGCCGAACACAATTATATACCAATAGTCAAAATAATATAAAACAACTTTCATTCAAAGTGGCAATATCAATTTCAAACTTATTCAAATCATATGTCCAATAAAACTTTTCAAATAAAGGAGGGTAAAATGTTAAAGTACTTGTCCGTGATGATTATGTTCAAGAACGTAAAGTAACTAATAAAGATATACTAAGTAAGTATAACTGATACAAAAGGGATCTTCAAAATGTTTGATAGTTTAAATGAACTTTCAAAATCATTTAGTCATAAACTAGTTTCAAAAACTTGAAGGATCATAACTCAAGTTTAAGTAAAACATGTCTATACAAGAAGTAGTTTTTGAATTGAAAATTAGTTATGCATGTGGTGAGTACGATGAAAAGACTACACTAGGCAACATCCGCTCACAATACAATAAAAGCTTCTAAGAGTGCAGGGAGTCAAAAGTCACCTAACCAAACTTGGAGAGTGTCCAACAAAACCTAAGACAATACAAAAAGTCAATTCAAGTAAATGACGAGATTCTACAAGTCATTAGGAACTAAACCGATAACCAAGGAATATAAGCAGCAGGTTCCCCTAAGAAAGCCTGAATCTAAATTTCAACCAAAAACAAAACATTCAAGCCCAAAAGCAAAACCAATTACAATGAATTCCCATAGTGTCTAAAACATGCTCAATTAACCTTAGTGAGCTCAAGATGGAATATATATATATATACCATCATGAAAACATATGGTAAATACCAATATTCTAAAGTATAGCAAACAAACAAAAATAGGCATTTGAAAAAGTTTCCCAAATTTGACAATATTAAAATAAGTTTTAGAATTACTCACTTGCCCAAATCAACCCAATAATTCCATTTCTCACACTCAAAATTCCCAAAACTTAAATTTAGACAATTTTCACATTAAGTTCCTAACCAACATTCTAACACTTAAAATGACATTCTTTTAATTAAAATTTTACAACAAAACACCCAACAAATAATCAAAACTTAATTAATGGGAATTCCAATAACTAAGATTAGGCTAGGGTTTCCATTTTGGGGGAATCAATAACAAATTCAAACAACCCATAATTCTAATCCAGTGAACAAAATTTCAAGCTCATAAGTATAAAAATTAGTGTACTACAATACAAGAAAATTCAAGAGTGCAAGAAGGACCCACACACCAATGGGAGTTATCTACGTTTGCCAAATGCATAAGCAGACTTGCGCTCAAACAAAAATAAATAAACGCAATATCTATAGACTTCAATACCATTTTCTATGTTTATCTTTCTGCATCTGCATGGCAGATGCATTACGTAAACGCCAATAATTACTTGCCATATATCAAAATCTGAATCCCAAACATTAAAATGTAGAAGAAAAAAAGAAAAAAAAAGACGCACTTTTTTTTTCTTTTTTTGAATGTTATATGTGTATGCATTATTTAGACACAGATAATCATCATACGGACACATTAAAAAATTATTTAATTATTTTATTTTATACCTGCAAATAATTGTTTAAATGTATATTTTAAATTCAAATTCCAATTTTTATATAAATAAAAAAAATATTACATAAAAATCATCGTAACAATATTATTTACAATAAATGAAAACATACATAATAAATCTAACAATCATGATCATCTCTTACTTCTAAGTCGTATCATCTCGCGCTTGCTCGTCATCCTTGGCTGAGGGAAGAAGGCCCGGATATAGGAGGTGCAACCTAAAATAATCAAAATAAATAAGTTATAAGTTATACATAACTTAATATTCATATAAGTTAAAACTCTAAGACAAATTAAGCAAAAGTTTCGAAGTTTTTAGCTTGAAATGAAAAGTTTGGCCTAATATCTTAATCGATGGTTTTCCATATATTCCTACAGGTCTTATTTGTCCTCATCTTGTTTTGGTACTCTTGGAATCTAAAATGGACTTGTATTTGATTGCTTTGCCTCTCGAACCTAAACTTGCCAAATTTTTGCCTTGAAACTAAAAGTTTGACCTAATATCCTAAACGTTGATCAAAATGGTTTTCTGTCTCTTCCTATAGGTTTTATTCATCCCCACAGTTATGCTCATACTATTAGAATCTAAAATAGACCTGTATTCGACATTTTTGCCCCCTAAACCCAAACTTGCTAAGTTTTTTTATTGAAACTAAAAGTTTGGCCCAATATACTAACCATTGATCCAAATAGTTTTTCGTTTCTTTATATAGGTCTTATTCGTCCTCATGATCATTCCATTACTCTTGAAATTCGAAATGAACTTGTATTTGACCATTTTGTCCTCGAACCTAAACTTGCCAATTTTTTGCATTGAAACTAAAAGTTTGGCCTAATATCCTAACTGTTGATGCAAATAGTTTTTTGTATTATCCTACTGATCTTAGTCATCCCCACAGTCATACCAATACTTCTAAATTCAAAACAGGCTTTTTTTGAATGTTTTTCCCACTAAACCGAAACTTTCAAGGTTTTTACGTTTAAATTATAATAAACTAAAACTTTTGCATTATGAAAATAAAATTAAAAGATTACAGACCTGAGATGGATGAGATGGTGGTGTCGGAGGCTATGACTGTACTTTAGCTCTTTCTAGCTCTTTGCTAACTAAATCATGTTCAAACACCCAATTACTCTAAAGTGAATCCCAAAGGAGATGGAGATGTGGCAGGAGTCGTTGTGGAGCTGAGCAGTAGTGGTAGAAACTATGAGACCCTGTAAATTTGCTCAATACTTGCAGGGAATTGATAAAATCTCCCGAAGTCGTAGATGAGATCCTTTTACTTGCCAATTACTGGCTTTACAAAAAGAGTTAGCCGGTGCTAGATTGCCCCATCTCTGCTGCCTTTGAAGCCTTAATCTTCTCCTGCTAATGAAAACCAGTTATGTACGTAAAATAGGAAACAACTATCTAAAATAAAAAAGAAAAATAATGCAAACACTGATGGTCTTTGACTTTGTGTCAACAAAGTCATTGGACTTTCTCTTGTATGTATGGTCGAAATCCTTAGTAACTATATGTTCTCGACCCCACTTTTTCTCCTTACAAAAAATACAAAATAATATTAGTTAAAATTGTTGTAATACGAATTTATAACCAATGTTTATTAAATAAAACAATATTAACTAGTTGCTTCTTGTGAATAGCTGTGTTGATGGAGCCAGATGCATAATAAATAAGCTCATCACTTGCTCCCCTATTCCCTGCCACCATTCGAGAGCATCTCTAAGAGTTAGGGTTCGCCCACTCTTCATAGAATGACTCTTACCAATTCTGTGGAATCCAATCTAGGTGTCCATCCTCCTTCCAAGCAAGCGAGCTGATAGCTAATGCAGCTATTATTGCCTATCTCTAGTATGATTTTAGCAATCATATTATTACTCCTCTTCCCCCTCTATGCACCCATGCGCAACACGCTCAGTGATGTTGCCCTCCTTGTGGAGAATGTTGTCCTCCATACTAGGCTCAAGATCCGCCCCATACCTGACATCCTGATGACCTGAAGCTGCAATACAAATTATGTACATGTAAGAACAATGAAATTGGAAAAAATAAAATCAATAAATAAGGAAAAAATTCTTAAACTTGAAACTTACATGTTGTTATAGATCCTAAGCTTAATGGGATCTGTTTTGAGCTACAACTATAAAGAGAGGTAGAGGTGGAGCTGTAGCTATAAAAGAAGGTAGAGGTGGAGTTGTTGCTGTAAAGGGAGCTGATGGAGCTACAGCTGTAGAGGAAGCTAGTGGAGCTGTAGTTGTAAATGGAGAAGTAACTACTGCAAATGGAGATAAAGCTGCTACTGTAAACAAAGATAAAGCTCCACAACATCCTCGGAGGGGGGGTATCACTTCCTCTAGAAATGACTATGTAATAACAAGTTATAAACTAATAACAAACTTACAAGAGCTTAAAAGTCAAATAGAAATGCTAATAACTTTACTAGCATGCTAGCAGTTCAAGAAATAGTTATAGACTAAACTAGTCAAAGTTGGAGATAGAACAAATTGTTTTTCTTTCAAACATTGAACCAATCATCAAAGGTTAGTGTAATACTACAAACAATAATTCTTAAAACTAAAACTCTTAAATTTTAGCTTGATTTGATACCTTAATTTCAGTATTTTTCTTATACAAAAGATTATTGTTGAAGATGAGATTTAAAAGGAGAGTGAGAAAAGAGCGAACAAATTATACTGAAGAATGTATTAAGAGATTGTAATACTCTATCTATTTGGATTCATTTCATTCAAATATAAAATTTAACAAACAAAATTTTGATAGTTTTCAAATTGACTCTCTTTATGCTAGCTACTTGGCACACCTTAAACACACTTATGACACAAAAGCAACCCAAGGATTATTCAACAATGCAAGGTTAGTCCAGGGGTTAGGAAAGCCTTAATTGCCAGCAAAAGGCCAAAGTTTTTTAGGTGTAAAGGGATTCTTAGATGGATCCATTTTCCATATAAGGTGGGATTGTTTCGATACCTAGGTAATGATAATGAGAGAAGGGCACTTGGAATCTTTGGTGTAGGTGTGGGTTCATACATCCATATACAGACATCATTTTCAGTAACTTTATTAAATAGAAAATTGGTATTTTCTAGGAAGAGCAATTAGAACATAATTATTATATCATAAATGCAACAACAAAAATTTCTAAACGACAAAATTATACTATAATCCATGTATTAGATTCTAAGTCTATAAGTTGGTTAGATTTTTACTTCTTTAGTAGTACTTATTGGCTTACAGCTTTAAACAGTATAAGAAATAGTATGTACTATGCAAGTGAGGCACTCTAGCAAAAAAAGACATACATATATAGAGAATTCTCCAAAGACAGAAGATGTTATACCCCATCTAATGCTAGAATTACAAACATAATCTTTCATATCCTAGAGTTGGTAAGCAAACAAAAAATGAACGATGAATATGTGTAATTACTTTACAATTCTAAGAATAAAAAGATACCTACTACAGAAAATCTCATCTAATCTACTTATTCCATCTTATAGTAAAGTAGAAGAATAAACAAAATCTCTGATCATGCCCTTGTCTTTAGTTATATTTCCACTACTGTTAATGACATAAAAGAATTCTATATCAGAAGTTACTTCCCTTCCACTTAGTCCCATAAAAATCACCCACAGGCATAGAAGAGTTCTTAGCTTTTACTTATCTTTACAGGGTCTCAACTTTCTACCAATTTGCTCACTTTATTGCAAATCAAGATATCATAGAAGCTTTTGATGGTGAACAAGAAAACAACAATAGTGCTTGTGCATTACACGTAATAGACTTTGATGTCTCATATGGGCTTCAATGGTCTTCTCTAATTCAATCAATTTCAGAAAAGTCATCAAGTAGTAGTACTACTACTAATTGCATAGTGCATACTATTTCTTTTATTATTTAAAGTTGTGTAGGAGAAGTAGATGACAATTTTTTTACATCAATTTGCCCATTTTCATCAGTTCAGCTTTCCATTAATTAAATCCTATTGTCATCTACCCAAATTAGTCCAGTACAAAACTACCGTAAATCATAAACAACTATTGTAATTTATGTAATACATACGACATTGCAACAAATAAAGTTTAAATCATTTTGGCTACCACTGAATTTTGAAGACAATAATGAATATCAACATTAAAGCATTGAAAATATCACATATGCTTATATGATATTAATAAGAGGCAAGTATGAATCAAAATATAAACTATTCAAATAAGCTCCATTATAATTAAAATTAGTTTTTTTTTAATAAATTGTTTCAATAGCTACTATAGTAATTTAAAAAAATAAAAAATAAAAAAAAATAAAGAAAGAAAACAACCAAACAAACATTGGCACAACTAGTCTCAATTTGTAGTTGAAAGGTACATCTTCTACCATAAAAAATTTCTACCAAGAGGGTCAAACTTCAACTTCTCAAAAGTTCTTAATTCTCTTAAGAACTAAAACCACATAGAAATCAAGAAAAGCTAAAATTAAACTAAAACCTGATAACTGGGATTTGAATATGATAACTGGGGAATTCTGTTGAGAAATATGAAATCTAGCCTCTTGAAGAGAACAATGCTTTTGTCGCAGTTTGTGATTGACAAAGAGATTGAAGACAAAATAAAAAAAGTCAACAACCCAATGAATAGATTAAAGTTCTAGATTTAATCAAATTGAATCCTTAATCAAACAATGTGTATCAGAAAACGTAATGTAAATTCTAAAACATATATAGCTTGGGAGTGGACGAACACTAGCTTTTCAGTAGATTTCGAAGCAAACCAAGGATTGCCGAAGAAGACTTGTTATTTGAGAAGTAAACTAGTGATTTACAGAGAAAGGTCCATTGCAGAGAAAAGTGGGAGAAAGAGAAAGAAAATTCAGCGGCTAGGTTTCAATTTGGGCACAATTATATGCATCTGCCATTCCAAAGACATGTACATTAAGTGGCAGATGCAAATACACATATTATTAATAAAATAATAATTTTTTTATTTTTTATCTATAGATGAGAATAAATAATCAATAAACACACACGCAAAATTGGCACCAAAATTAAACTAGTAAACATGGCTGCAAAATAAAATAAGCATCTATGTTTAAATTTTTATGCACTTTTTTATGTATATAATTATACAGACTCAAATAGAGAAAATGCATATTGTTGAAAGGGATAAGCTGTTATGGTAATTTCTTGTAGTACCTTGATGGTTTGTGGTAGTTTGAGTGTCAAATGAGAGTTTGAATTATAGTTGGAAGTGATGAAAATAAGCCCAAAATTAGTTGGAGTGGAGTTGAAAAATAGACAACAATTATAACATCTTGCACCCTAAGTGCAATTATGCACTAAAAGCTAGCCTAAGTATGCCTCTTAGTGTGTGAGGCATTAGGCATTAAGCCTAGATGGATAAGTGGACTTTATTCTTGGTAGGTTTGTGTGTGAATATCCTCTATTAAGTTGTTTCATGTAAAGGAGTGTGAATTGCAATCCTATGGAAAGACAGTTGATGAAGAGACATTACAGATGCCTTTGGAATACTTAGGATACAAGGAAACAACTAGAAAGGATAGAAAATACTAGTGAGATAGAAATGTTAAAATTATCCAAACTTGAAGTTTAGACCAAAGCTCATTGTAACAGCCATATCTCCCTAGAAGAAACTTGAAATCAAGTTATAATTGATTTATTAAATAATAGGCGCATATAGCTTTCTAGTGCTATATCATTTGTAATATTTGGACATGTAATTAAATATAGTTTATTCTAAGAAATTACACCAAATTCTACAAAATACAGAATTTTTGAATCTCTGACCTTACCTTAGTAAATTGGCTACAAATTCCTCTTGAAGAATCAAAATCCAATTATGTTTCTTGGATATATATATATATATATATATTTCCAAATATGTATCACATATATTTTTGGAGTTGTACATTAGTAATGTTAATTATCTAAAGTTGACAGTAATGTATTTGTGTTTTATTTGATGAGTATGTGTATATGAATTGATGTAAACTATTTACTTAGTATCTTAGTAGAAAATATATCCATAAGTACCTAAAACACTAGGTAAATATGTGAAAAATATTATTAAAGAAAAATTGGGGCTAAAAATCTAAAGGTAAAATTAAATTGTAACTAGATCCTCAACTTAATAGAATGATGACTAAGAATTCCAATTTGTTTTCTCTTAGTGAAGTTTTCTATAACTAACTGAATATTTAAAATATAACTTGCAAGTGGGACAGGTGTCCTAGGTAAAGCTAAAATTAAGGAATTATGATATAAGGAAAGCTGAAGACCAAGTAAGGTCATTTTCTTCATCTTACTTCCATTTGCTGCCCATGAGAGAGAGAGCTTGGGAGTTGAGAGAAAAGCTTAAGGGTTGAGAACATTTCTAGTTAGCATGTTACGGGAAACATGGGATTTTGTCTCAAATGTGACTACAGAAGCATTCTACGGCTTATGAAGAGTACCAGCTTTGGTTTTATGACACAAAACCTTGTTGTGTTCCCTGCTTGTCACCCGTGTAGAGTTTGAAGCAAATGAAGGTGTCCTAGGTCAAATCATCTAGTGAATGATATATGGAGTTTTCCTTGAACAGACTTTCACTAGAGAAGGATTTGAAGGCCTAGAAAGTTATTGCCATTTTCCTAGATTACAGAACACCTGGTTTTGGCTATGCTTAAGAGGAATTATGGGCTAAATTTGCTTAGAAGTTCTTAAAGAGAATTGTTCCTAAAACATTAAGGAAAAATTAAAGAGTTGCATAGGTTTTAATTTGAACTCTGGGCGTACTAGAAATCACTCCTAAGGTTTTTGGGTTTTGCATGTACCTAACTTGGTGTAGCTTGTATTAAAGGGTCTTAAGGGAAGACTTAGGAGTTTAATGCTGAAGAGGAATTGTTCTTAACATCTTGACAAAGTATTCTGGTGAGTTTCATGATATGGCTCCAAGTAATGTTTACTCTAGAAGTATTAAAAACTGCTTCTGGGAACTAGAGACTGCATATGTACCAAGTTTGGTACAACTTAGTTTTAGGGGTCTTAGAGGCCAAATCAGGGGTTGAACTTGAAGAATAATTATAGAAGAAACTTAAGAGAACCTATTTTAGGTTGGCTAAGCTTATTTAAAGGGTGGAAGTACTGTTTCTTCTTGCAAACAGTGGCAATAATTCATGTTGTCCTGTTTCATACTTGTATGAAGATTGCTACTGGAAATCTTTGACGAGTTGTTGAACAAAACTTGTAGTTAATTCAATTATGACTTGAGTGGTGCATTTCTTAAGTTATATGTAACCTGTTGTTCATGTGTTGGCTTAGAGTGAAGATAGGTGTTTCATGGATCTCCTATAAAATCTGTTTTGATTCTTATACAAAATACTTCCTTTTCATTCTCTAAATTATTCATGCCAGCATGCTGAGATTTATGAAATGTTATTACGCATTGTGAATTGTTAAGGAAAATGTATTCATATCATGTTTTAGTATGTTGTAAGTTGGACTATGTTACCTTGAAATTGAAATTAAAATTGACTAGAGATGCACCATAGTTAGAGATGAGCCAACTATCCTAATGATATAGACTCAAATATTAGTGTTACGACCCAAACCAGGGCCATGACCTACGAATGGATCAAGATAAACATGCCCATCATGACGTAAACAAGCCAACAAAAGTTCTTGAAAACAAAACAAAACTACAATATTTCGTCTAAAATTGGATGCTCAAAAATTTGTAAACCTGATAGAATAATAACATAATATACAAATGATCATCCATGATTGAAAGCACATAATAGAATAGAACAAATCCTAGAATAAGGTTGTAGCGGAGTTTAATTTATGAATATACAGATACAAATACAACTAGGTTCAAGCTAAAACAAAGGCTAGGAATCCCAAAAAGAACTTCATAAGGACACCTTCTCCCAAATTGAAACTCGGAAAACAAGCCAAAGTACGAATATTTAATCGATAGTCAGTTTACATAAAGACACATTTTTAATAACATACGCAAGGTGATTAACTAGTTTCCAATAACCAATTGGAAAGAGAAGTATAATTGAAATCATAACATGAGCAACCTTTGTTAGATAATCATTTTATGAAAAAACATAATTAACCATTATACAATGTCAGAACTGTCAAACTGAAATACCCATAGGGTACAATAAGTCGGCGCCAAACCCCCGCTAACTAGGGTGTCAAATTTGTCATTTCATACAAACTGTTGAACCCTTTAGTTACAACAAGTCAATGCAAAACTCCCACTAACTAGGTTATCAAACTCATTACCACATATGTATGTTGACCCACACACGGGGTTAGGACATCCCTCCCTAATTAGGTACCATATCTGAAAAATATACCATGTGCACACAGGTTAACTATACCTTGTTAGCTAAGGTGTTCTGACAACTACCATTCCATAAAGCAATCTGAAAGAAAAATAGAATACGTGAATAACAAAGTTATGCAAAGATGAAAAATAATCAATGGAAACATCTCTAACATCATTATTCAAATGGGTGATAGTTGGATATGTAGCAAAGCATATGAAGACAAATGAATGATTGGCAAAGTGTCATAATCCTCAGTAAAGAGGAGGATATTCCATGGCCACTTGAAACAAGTATGTCTTTATAACATCCTAGAAATTCAAGTTGTTGTCTAAATATGTGTTTGTCCAAATAACAAACATTCTAATATTTAATTTCCAAATCAAATAAGTTAATCAAATCCAAAGTCAAATACAATTGTACACCAATAGTCAAAATAACATAAATGTTGTTTTCATTCCAAGTGGAAATATTAATTTCAAATCTATTCAAAGCATATCCAATGACACTTATCAAATAAGAGAGGATGAAATGTTAAAATATTTGTCCTCGATGGTTATGTTTAAGAATGGAAAGTAACGTATAACGATATCCATGTATGCATAAGTGATTCAAAATGGATCTTTAAAATGTTTCAAGGTTCAAATGCGCTTTTAAAATTATTTATTGAAAAACTAGTCTGAAAAGCTTGAAAGATCATAAGTTAAGTTTAAGTAAAACATGTTTATATAAGAAGTAGTTTTGGAATTGAAAAGTAGTGATGCATGTTGTGAGTACAATGAAAATGCTACACTAAGAACTATCCACTCACAGTATAACCAAAGCTTCCAAGAATGTCAAGAACCAAAAGTTACCCAAGAAGGTGTGGGAGTCTCCAACAAGCATAGAATAATTTCAAATGAAGATACAATAAGCATCTTAGAGTCAAATCGATTAACCAAGGAATACAAGCAATGAGTTCCTCCACAAAGCTCGAATTCAAAGTTAACCCCAAATAACTCATCCTAACCTACAAGCAAGCATCCAAATCCAGTAAAATCTAAATGTGGCTAAAACGTGCTAAATTAACCATGGTGAGCTCAAAATGAAAAGTATATAGATATACAATAGCTAAATACCAAGATTTTAAAATTTTCACAAACTAACAAAAATATACAATTCCAAGAATTTTTCGAATCCAACAATTTCAGAGTATGATTTAGAATTACCCATTTCACCCAAATCAATGCAACAATTCCATTTCTCAGACTTATAACAATTCAAAAAAAACAAAAAACAAAAAAACAAAAAAACAAAAAAAAAAAAAAATTCCCAAAACTTGAATTTGACAATTTTCACATTTAATTCCCAACCATCATTCCAACACCAAAAATGACATTCTTATATTTATATTTTCACAACCAAAAACCTACACAAATAACCAAGACTTTAAATTTTCACAACAAAACACCCACATAAATAACCAAGACTTAATTCATCAAAATTCTAATAAGTAAGATTAGGCTAGGGTTTTCGATTTGGGAAATCAATAGACAATTCAAACAACCCACAATTAGAATCAAGAAAACACAATTTCATTTGTAATTTTAGACTCACAAGTAAAGGAATTAGCTTATTACAATGAAAGGAAATTCAAGAGAACAATAAAGACCCATAGACTACTAAATTACCTTGATTATTTGGGATAGTTTGGGTGCCAAATAGGAGCTAGAATAGCCATTTAAAGTGGCTGGAAATAGAGCAAAAATGGGCTAAAATCAGCCCCAAAAAACTAGATGAAATAGAGGCTGTCTTGGTTGGCTTTGAGGTCTTTTAGGAAGGTCTTAGAGGGGGAAAGAAAGGCATTTTCAGTACGAAAAGAGACCTTTAGAAGCTTCCATGGCTACTGCAAAGAAAGAAGGAAGAAGAACTTGTGTAAAAAGGAGGAAGGAGGAAGGAAAAAGGAAAAAGAAGAAAAAAAATATGTGGATGGGGATACTTGTATCCCATTATATGGTTCATAAGGATTTCCTAAGTTAAAATTCAAAAACGATCCCAAAGTTTTACCCAGTTTAATGTAAACTCTCAAAATTGTATGGTTAATTTTAAAATCCATATATCATTAAAATCATGTAAATAATTTAATTATTGTATAAAATGAATGCTTGTGTAATTTACTAAAATAATTTATCGACTCTAAAAAAATTTGAAACAATTTTTGGAGCTCATTAAGTTATTATATCTGGTTCTAAACATTTACGTGAAACTTCAAGTCCACTAATTAGTTACATTTGTAAATACAGTTCATCATACAAAGATACAATCAATTAAGCATGTATAGGTTAAACAATTAGTTTTGTTCCAAATTAACTTCCTTCATGTAAATTCATACTTGCAGCCAACTTCAAACAATTAATTGTACTATTGTACAGCTCTAAACAATACATGTGATACCTATTTGGAATGTATATATCTTTTTAATTTATCCAAGTAATAGAATCAAATTCGATTCACCTAAATGAAGTTATGGCCAATTTACAAAAGTAGGGTCAGAGCTATCAAAACCTAGCAATTTGTAGAATTTGGCTTAACTTGTAAGAATTAATTGTATTAATATACACATTCAATTATCATGTATGATACATTTATTGAAAGATACACGTCTCTACTAGTTTATCCCTTAAATGGATTGTTATTTTTATTTGCTTAACTCAATTATGCTAGTTGGATCAATGAAAGATCAATATGCTAGAATCCTTTATTTCCAGGAATTTAATATAACTTTGATGAATTGCATGGACTAATCTACTAGTCAAAATATTACAAATCATATTTGATTTTAATCTACACAAGTCTATTTTCTAACACATTGATTAGAATTACATTTAGACATTTCTATGAAAAGATATAAGTATTTGACTGAACAAAGCTCATATATCTAATTAAACAGTTTTATGTTAGCATCAAAGTTTTCATGCATTTTCACTTCATACTTGCAATTAACGCAATATCTGAAATTCTTATAAACAAATAGTACAAAAACTTTACTAGAGTTATTTTCATGCACTTAACAGCATAATTTATTAGTACAAACTTAAATTTACTCACAATTGAATCATTGCTTCATAAAATTTATGCAATTCAAGCTCACCAACAAGTATACAAGTACAAAGACATGTAAATATGCATTCATGCAATATTTTAAAATTTTGGAGTATTACAATTAGAGGGGATTATTCCTAGAGTTAACTTAAAGAAAGGCCTAAAAGAAGGCTTGGGGACCCTAATGTGTTAAGTGTATACAAGTCAAATACATGCATAAAGATGTTTAAATTGCACTTCTGATTTATAAAACGAGAGCATTTGCATTATCCTTTTCAAAAATTCTCTATTTAACCAGCTGAGATTTTTGTCTCATAGTTTCTAAAATGTGTTTGTTGATATCAAGGCATATGTAACAAGGACAAGGCAACTTGGGGTGAAGATTTGAACACAAAATGAATATGTACTATTTTGTGCAGTTTTGTGTATACAAGTGTAATAAGTTAGCATCTTATATTTATGAAATGTTATGTAATGAATAATGAGAGATTAGATGTGTGTAACAGAAAAGGATGTCTTAATGTACAAAAAAACTATGTACAAAATTATGTATATAAGTTAATGAAGATTGAGTAAGATATGGTTGTCTCTTACATGTCTAATTTCTATATATTTTTATCTTTGTCTTGAAGTTAAGTAAAGTACCAATAAGGTTCTACCTATTAGGACTATATGTTTTAAAAGGAATGAGTTATAACTTGGAAAGCATGAATATACTAAGTAAAATTGAGGAAGAGCAAATGTATAATCTAATACAAAATCAGACTTAGAAATGTCTAAGGACTTAAGAACTATGAACAATGTGATAAAGTTAATGTCAAAGAATTCAGAGGCATTGTACCTAATATTGACATCAATTGATAAAGAAATTCCAACTACCTAACTTATGTTTCCATTGTAGCGAAGAATATACAAGTGTCAAATTAGTCAAATACACAAACAGGCATGTAAGTAACCTTTGCCTAAACAAAATTTTCACTAAGTTAAAAAATTCCATCTATTATACACTTAAAAATACAACAATGCGTAGTATTACAAGCAAAAAAAAGGCAAGAGTGTTACAACAATGGTGGCTAAAAAATTACTCTAAAGTGGCCTGGAATGTGGGAGCTAGAGTGGCTGCTTTAAAAGGCTAGAAATGGCCCTTAACTAGCTCCAATTTAGAGCTAGAATGGCCACCAAAAGTGGCAACTCTTGTTTGCACATAAGTCCATGACATAAGCACAAAGAATGTCTTTCAATATCTAAATGCTTCAACAGATCATTCATTTGTGGATGCAAACCAGTTCTCAAATGCATCTTCATACCCATCACTTCTTGTAAATTCTCCCAAAATTGGGATGTGAAATGTGTACAACGATCAAACACTATAAAATTAGGAAGTCCATGTAAAGTAATGATCCAATCAATGTAGATCTTAGCTAGCTGTGCAACATTGTGAGTCGTCTGTACGGGTAAGAAGTGTGTTAACTTGGTTAACCAATCAACTATTACCTAAACTGAGTAGAATCCCTTGAGGGTATAAGGTAAACCAACCACAAGTTCCATTGTAATGTGTTTCTACTTTAACTCCAGAATATCTAAAGATTGTAAATTTCTTACTAGCCACTAATGCTCAGTCTTTGATCTGCATCTAGATAAGAAATCCACTACATCTCTTTTCATACAACCCCACTAGTAAGTTTCTCGCAAGTTATGATACATCTTGGTAGAGCTTGGATGAACATAATAGGTTGATTGATGTGCTTCCTCAAGATTATGAATAATATTCACATCCATTATGGACACTCGGGAAACGAATTGAAGGATACTGTCCGCGTCAATGACAATTTCACTACTCTTACCTTGAATAATACTCTCACCAATAGAAACCAAACGAGAATCCTGATCATGCACCTCCCTAATTGGCTCAAGAAGAATAGGTTTAGAACAAATAAAAGCCAAGAACACTTATGACTCACTGATCACAAACTGAAACTCGTCATCATGCAACTTATTTATCTTTGCAATCAAAGGTTGGCTAATGATTGCTATGTATGTGAAGCTACTCGAAGACTTTTTACTAATAGCATTTGCGACTAAATGTACCTTTCTGGGATGATACAAAATAGTACAGTCATAGTCCTTTAATAATTGATACAGATTTTATAACTCAAGCGCACTTATCATCCTTAAGTAATAAAGTGATAAAATAGAGATCATTCACTAGAGGTGTTTTGAAAATATTAAGTACATAAATTATCAATTCTAGTTTTATTCAAACTAAAAGCAACTTAACACAAAAATATACTAGAGATAACCTAGAAGTGCAACTTCCCTCAATACTTCACTTGAATTATTATAATCTAGACTTGCTTCTGCCTGACAACAAATTATTAACCTAGGGTTCTAAATTAATTATAAGCATTTTCCTATGTCTTATAATCATGCCTCACTTAACCAATTCATTATATTCCTATATGAATTGAATTAAGCAAGACTCATTAAAAATTATACCTAAATTTCCTACACAAGGCATATATAGTATTTTCCTATCCTATATACAAATCAAACTCAACAACATGTGTATGAGTCTAATCAAGTGCTAATTCATTCAAGGCTAAACCTAAATTTCTTTTCCAAGCTTCTTTAGGTTCCCTAATTCAATCTAAATAAAGGCCAGTCAATTAGAAGCATTAAACAAATAATGAACTAAATAAATCATATGCCAAAACCTATCCAATCCATAAACAGTATAATATCAAGCTACATGTTGAGTTCTAGTTGCAATTGTATAAAGGAAACAACTCCATGCTGCTTAATGTAAACATGGTTTCAACAATAATAAAAATCAAATGATATAATGAAAGTAAAGAAGCAGTGGAAATAGAGAAAGCTATGAAGATTGTCGGTCTTAAAGTTTCAATACTCATTGCTCTTCTTGCTTCCTTGCACCTTTTACAAGCTCTAAAACTCCAGAAAAACTTAGGTAACTTATGCATTTTGAGTCCTTAAGCTAATCTCCCTTTTATATGCCTAGAAACCCTTGATTTTACTACAATTCGAACAAGAAATTGTGCCAATGCCTTAGACTTGAAAATTGATGATGCAGGGCACTAGCAGAGCCTTTAGCACCATTGTGCCTAAGTCTTGGAGCGGTAGTACCCTCTTGTTTGGTCCTGGCACCTAGGTGCTAGCCCTACTAGGTAACTTCTTATGTCTTGCATGTTTTAAGCATTTTGGCCTCCAATTTGACCTCTAATGGGACTCCTTCTTACTTTAGGCTTCAAAGCACATAAACTAAGTTAATATAAGTTAGAACTCATCTAAAAAAACTAAATCCTAGCCCAAAATAACTAGGATTCAGCATCCTAATATAACAAGAACTCAACTAAGAATTGTCTAAAAACTAAGCAAAAACCAACTAAAACTCTAGAACATAACTAAATTAATATGAGTATAAAGATTTAAAATAAGTCTATTCTAAGAGTTATCAATAAATTCATTCATTGCTTATGTCTAAAGTTCATATCTCGCTTGGAAGATATACTTCAAACTCTTATGGTCATTGTCAATCTCACATGTTACACCAAATAGGTTATATTGCCAAATCTTCAAAGTGAAGACAATTGCTGCCATTTCTTGATCATGAGTCTGGTACTTATACTCGTTTTACTTAAACTTCTTAGAAGAACAATTAATCACCCTACAATGTTACATCAACATGCAACCAAGTCCAATTATAGAAGAATTGCAATACAACGTGAGATTCAGCTTTATGTTGAGCGCATGTCCAAATCACGACCTACCAAATTGGCTTCAACTACAAATATTTTACTATTGTTTGTGTGAAACCACAATGAGAGTGGTTAATAGGCTTGCTGGTGTAAGTTTCATGAATCTAAAAGAGGACAGAGCTTATAAGTTGTTGGAGACTTTGGCCTATCCCTTCATACTCATGAGTGAGTATACATCAAGTGAGAATGGGCCTACACCAAATGAGGAGAATATATAAATGTCTCAAGATTGGGTACAAAGTTCTTATCCACCATGTATTCATTTCATAGAAGATGAATCACATGGAGAAATCCATGGTGCCTAACCTATTGAGTATAATTTTCTTGTAGAAAAAGAATTCCATGATGAAATCCAATATGACCAAATTATTGAACCTCGACTAGTTATAGAAGAAGACTCTCATAATGAGAAAGCAAATCAAGACTTGTCATATAAGAAAAAGCACAACATCTTGAGCCTAAATTGGTCACTAAATTCTACATATATGAAGATTCTTTATGACCAACTCCTCCACCATATTCCTTAGAATCATATCTCTTCCAATACCAAGCAAGATTTTTAAAGCCAAGTGATATTGATTGAACATGCCAATTACTTCCATATATTGTTAAGCTTGAGGACATCTTGAATCAAGACCCATATATAGTGTAATATGACACTTACTATAGGTGAAAGCCACTCGTCCATGAGCATTTTTACAATAGTCAAGCCAATAACTATAAATCAAGTGCTTCTTGGGAGGCAACCTAAGTTTCTAAATTTTTTCTTTCTTTCTTTTTAATTGATGCTTTAGTTCTTATTAAGTTTTGTTTAGTTTTTGTTTAGCAAGTATATCATTTTTTAACTCTTACCAATTTAGGCATACTGAAGACGACAAGAACAAGGATTCGTGTTCTCACCACCTTGCTTCATTGACAATAGAGTTTTTCTTATCCTTATTCCTTTTATATTTTTTGCATCTTAAGTTTGGGGGTGGTTTTATTGGTGTACTTGTTGTTTTTAGTGTTTTGCTTGAGATGTTTTATGCTTTTTCAAGCTATCCAATAATAATATTGTTGTTAACTATGAATTTGGCTTTTAGGAAATTATGGGCATAATTTGAGTTTATGTTAAATTCTTGTGTTAGTAACATTGTTATCATGTGATTTCCAACGTTATGCAGTTGACCTTTTGCTTAAAATGCCATACTTATTTAAAGATCGTTTATGTTTAAGAAGTTTGAATTTGTTTGATTCTCTTAAAATCTTAGACAATACTGAGTTAAGGACATGATTTAGGCTATCTTTGTACCATTTGATCTTTTCATGCAACCTTGATACATTGTATCCCTAGTTTTCCCATTGAGCCTAATATGACATTTTCTTATTCCACCACATTAATTTTTCTCTAGCCTTTTTTAATTTTCTTTTGCACCCTTCACTTTTAAGCATGTTGATCTTTCTAGGAAGATTAAGAAGTTATATGATGAAGAAAAAAAGTGAAAGGGTGGAGTTAAAAAATAATAATAATAAGAGAGAGGTTTAACAAATCTAGTTTGCATTGAATTTCTTTGTAAAAAGATCACACACACACATGTGGAAATCCATTTGAGAATGAGACTAGTGCTTGAATTGAATCGTAAATTTGTATGATTGCCTATGATTGTCCTTAAATCAATAGTTTCAAAAGAATATATTTAAGAATACTTTGGAAATCATTGAATTAGTGTGATTCATCTCTTGCTTGTCATTTTTGTTTTTGTTTGTGTTTTTGTTTTTCTTTTACTTGAGGACTAGCAAAACTTTAAGTTTTGGGATGAGATAACTCTGTAAAATAGTATCACATCCTTTTACTCATATATTTTAGCTATGTTCTAAAATTTTAGTGGGTTTTTGCTTAGTTTTAGTTGAATTCAAAGTTAAGTCCTTATTGCATTCGGATGTTCAATCCTAGTTGATTTGGGCAGGGATTTAGGTGTGTTATATTATTTCTAACTTATATTAAATTGAAGGTGAATTCAAAATCACAAAACAGCGTGTGATTTCCAACTGTTATGGAGAAAATGAGGCCATTAAGAGTTCAAGAAGGCAAGAGGAGCTTAGATGTTGAAAATTGAAGACTGACAAACTATCAATTTTCTATTATTTTACTCCTTCTTTACTTTTCTTGTATTTCTTTTATGTCTACATTGTTTAAGTTTATGTCTACACTAGGTAGCATGACCTAATTTATTCTCTAGGATTGCAATTGAACTCAACTTGTAGCTTGATTAGTTTTATTATTTATTGATTGTTTAGGGTTTTGTTATTTAGATTGTTTATTTCATTTTATGCTTAATATTTCTAGTTGATTATCTATCAATTAGATTAATGTGATAAATTATCTATCTACACTCATGTGATAGTTAAAACTAGTTGGGCCTACCTATTGTATAAAGGTAGGTGCCGTATACAAAGGAAATATAATCAATAATTATATGTAAAACTCTATTACAACTTGCATAATTGAAAAGTAAGTGCCAGTATAACTTTTTATAAATTTTGATTTGATACAATTTCACCAGACCATTTGTGGTAGTGTATTAAGATGGTCAATTGCGCGTTTGTTTCAAGCTATATTATTCTAATAATCTTGGACATTGTGATCAATTAGTATATTTGAACTTGTTTTTATTGTTATGTCATATTTGACAGATTTATATCTTAAAGTATTGAATACTATCATTATATGCTTAAAATGGACAACAGTATTAAAATAAGGAAGTAAAGAAAGAATTTGACATGTGGATTTTGCATTATATAGATGGCATCATTAAAAGTAATAAAAGGAAATAGGTGAAGAGGAGCTAACAAATTTATTAAAGAACTGATTTATTGTTATACTTTGGATATACTTGCTACCTCTTGCATAAAAGTAATTCCAAATATTCAATATTTAGTGAAACTCAAACTTCAAGTAAAATAAATGATGTACATAACAATCAATAATTATTTGCTATGTTACATTCCAACATTAAGAAAGAGAGTTTATGGAGAAGATGAATTTGGCCATGTCTTCTTAGCATCAGATAACCCTAAACGATTTCCATCATTGTTTCCTTCAAATAAACCTTGAGGAAAACCAATCTCACTCTTATGAGTAGCACTGCTGCTACCAACAAAGTTTTCTTGTGAAGGCTTTGCAAGACCAGTGTCAATGCCTCTAAGTTCAGAATTCTCTTGAAATGACCCTCTCGTATACTCTTCAAAATCAAAAAAAATTTTACTCGTAAAATGTTCTGGGTCTAATCCCAATTTCATACCTATTTCAGAATTGTGCCCTCCAATAACCCCATATCTTAATCCAAAGTCACATTCACCTATAGGGAGGCCACCACCAAGGCCTCCATATATCTTATAGTGGGGCAGCGACCCTTGTACCATATTAGTATTTCTACTAATGCTTCCACGATTCATATAATTTGGAAACATTAAATCAAGCATCCCATTATTAGACGTATTCCCTTCCCCTGCACTAGTTCCACTAGTGTTGTCTACAAAATGACCAATATCTCTTTCGCCAATCCCTTCATCGAAATAATTCTTATAGGGTCTGAGCCCTATGTCACTTCTGCGATTATCACCACTACTAGAGCCTTCATCTAAAAGTTGTGCATTGTTCTTTCCAAAACCAACATTACTACCACCAAATACATCAAAAGGAAATTTCATTTCATTCTCAGAATATGAACCTGAAGATAGGCCCATATCAATCTTTTTACTACTGTTAGAGCCATCAATACCAACGCTAGGGATCTGAGCAATTTTCTCAGGAGACCAGAAAAATTGTCCCCCTAATATAGGCGCTATCATGGTATTAGCCCTCACTTCATCATTAGCATCCACTATATTCATTTTCACTTGGCTCATCTCATCCAACATAAAGGCTCCATCACCAGTTTGAGATTGAATAGTAGAGTCTTGTGAAGCTTTCTTAAGACACATGGCCCTTCTACTAATCTCCAAAGCCTTATCCTGCAAAAACCACAAAAAATTAGTTATCTCATGCTTTGGAAATTCAATCACTGGCCTGTTACCACTAACAACCAAGTGGATAAGATTTTTCATTTTCATCTCTTTGCTCTTTTCGCATGAGTTGCGCAACTTCTCTTTTAGTTTTGTTATTTGCTCAACAAGATAACTTTCTTGGTCGACCATTTTCTTGAATCTATCCATTTCAGATACATCCTGAAACTTGGTGAACAATTCAAGAATCTTGTCATTAGATGGCCATGCCTTAAGCTGCTCAACGTCAAGGCTAGGGCCATGAATTATGATAAAGGCATCAATAGCACATAGTGTGGTCAGCTCCTGGACCTTCTTTACCAAGCCTTTCTTCCTTTTTTGGAAGCTGACCTTTCTATCTCTGCTTCGTTCTATCCAGGCAAGCGTAACCTTCTTTCTAGTCATGACGGCTATGAAATTTCCGGTGATTTGTGCTTTGGTGGTTCTCTCTGTTTTGCTCTCTCAGTACTATATTCTATCTCATAATCACGCTATTATTATTTCATTGTATCTCGTTTTCAATTCTCTCACGTTGATGTTCTAAACTTAAGGATCCAAGGTTATTTATACGGGAAATGTTAGACTCTTCTACATATCTTTATTCTAAAGAAGAATTAGAGAAATAAGGAAATCATAGAATTCAAGGGCATTATAGTCAATAGCAGCAAAGTCTAATTCACATTAATTTACCACTCATAAAATTTTTAAAAGAATTTTTTAATAACTGCATTTAAAGCACTTGTTAAAATGATACATTTAAGAAATTTTTAGCATTTATTGCTATAATGAAAAAGATTTAGACCAGTGCAGTTAATGAAATACTAATTTGGAAATATTTCAAATTAATATGATTGTATTAGTTGTACCTTTGCAAATGTCTTGAGGCACCTATCAAAATATTCCATCAAAAATATTTTTGGGCATGTTACTATAAAAGTAGGATTTGTCTAACGAGTGTTATATAAGTACTTAAAAAAATGTAATAAATATAATAGCTGATACTTAGAACATTTCAATAGTAGCAAGTCATTTATTGCCTTTCATAAAAGTAATAACTAACCATTCCATTAAATGTAAAAAAAATATCTACATAGATTAGATTAACAATGGAAATTACAAAGATTTCAAAAGATATATTCTCAAAATGATTAGCCACTCCTCTAATATTATATACATTAATTAGATGCACCAAAGCTATTATAATGTAGTAGTATATGATTTTATTAAGAGATTTATGAAATTTGACCTATTTACAAAATGACTAGTTGATTATTATTTTACATTTTTAAGCCCCTATCGTTTACTCAAAAGTCACTTTTTCCCCTAAAGCTCATATACTTTTAATTTTGTCCTCATCGTTTCAAAATTCAATCAGTTACATCCCTCCAGTGACTTGCAAGCTAACTTAACAACGTGGCATAGATGTTAATGTTGACAAATAGAATCCTACAAGGAAGCAAAATATGAAAATACAAAATGAGACACACATCTAGCGAAATATAGAGCAAGCATTTGAATGTATACCGCATCGGCTTTCTTTACTAGCTTCTTTGACATAGAAGCACATAAACAGCTGGTGATGATAATGTGACAGGTCCAGCCTGACCCGTACCCATTTGAGAACCCTAATATATATCCATTGTAAACCTATTTTTTTGGTGGGCATGCCCGACTTGCTCATATACCTTCCTTTTTTCTATTTTTTTTTTTTTTTTTGGCAAAAATTATAATCTCACTCATGATTATATAAGCTGACAAAAGATAATTTTAAATTGTGACTAATTTGTGTAATCAAGGAAAATAAAATTTAAATCAAGTTGTTTATACATAATTATTTTGTTAATTAATTTGGACAAAAATTTCAATGAAATTTAAATTGCAAATATCAAGAATTAAAAAACACACAAATCAATTAAAGTTTTTTTTTTTTAAAATACAATCATAAATACAAGTACAACCAACAAGGTTTTTTTAACATATTTAATGCATAAAAATTAGACTCAATGTAGAAAGTTATTATTTAAGTATTGTGCAATTAATGAAATAATATTTTTAAATATAAATATTTTAATAATTATAATATATTATCACTAAAAACATATATTTATCTCACACAAACATTGTCGTCAAAGTTTTAAAAAAAAAATTAAAATAAAATCAACTGTAAAAAAAAACATAGAAACATGCCAATTACAAATTTTATACAATAAAATAGAAAATAATGAATTATATATAATTTAGGGACATGAAAATGTTAAGGAATTGATTATAAATAAATTTGAAGAATCTAAGGAAAAAATTTAGAAAAATATGAGAGTTGACTAAGGGAGGAAATTAAGAAATTTATTTATCTAATTTAAGAAAGTAAATTTTTAGTTTATTTTCACCATTGTTATTTAGATAACAACTACAAAAAAGTTCTTATATATATATAGAAAAAATGGGTGTTAAATCCATATTGGGTCGGATTCAAGTCGAATCAATGTGAGAAATGAGCTAGAAAATAGGTATTGCTCGGGTTCAGGTCTTACCTGTACTTGATGGGTATAAAAGGAAAAAACCCATGCCCACTTATGTGCCCATTTGGCCAAAAATAAAGACCCATTCAGGTCAGGTATGGGTACGGGTGCATACATGGAATATTGTCATCCCTATAGAGGTTCCATCTTTTTTCGTTAGTGATTGATCAGAACCCTCGCCATTGCCTTGCTAATCATTCACTGATTTTGGGATATTCCCTCCCTTATTCATCATCAATCCCTCACTCTAGTTATATGAATGCATATTTACATGTCTTTGTACTTGTATACTAGTTGATGCCCTTGAATTGCCTTAAATTTTATGAAGCAATGATTCAATTGTGATTTAGAGTTGTACTGATAAATTATATAGGTAAGTTCATGGAAATAACTCTTGTAATGTTTTTGTGCTATTTGTTTGTAAGAATTGCAACTTATTGCATTAATTGCAAGCATGAACTAAAAATGCATGAAAACTTTAATGCTAGCATAAAACTGTTCAATTAGATATATACATTTGTTCACTCAGATACTTATATCTTTTCATAAAAATGTCTCAATGTAATATTGATTGATGTATTAGAAAATAGACTTGTGTATCTTTAAAATGACATATAGTTTGTAATATTTGGACTAGTAGATTAGTTCAGGTAATTCATCAAAGTTAGGTTAAAATTTTAGAAATACAGGTTTCTAGCATATTGATTTTTTAGTGATCTAACTAGCATAAATTGAGTTAAACAAATGCAATAACAATTTGTTTATGGGATAACTTAGCAGGCAAGTGTAGCTTTCTATATGTATCATACATGATAATTAAATGTGTATATTAAATATAGTTAATTATTAGAATTTAAACCAAATTCTACAAAAAGCAGGATTTTGACAGCTCCAACCCTACCTTAGTAAATTTGCCATAACTTCCTCTACAAGAATCTAAATCCAATTTCGTTACATGGAAAAATTAATAGACATACGTATATTTCCATACAGATATCACATGTATTGTTTGAAGTTGGTTGCAAGTATGAATTTCCATACAGATATCACATGTAATTTTTAAATGATTTAAAATTAGACTTGTGGATTAGTTTAGGTGATTCCTAAAAGTTAAGCAAAATTTGAAAATGTAAGATTATTGACAATTTTATCATTAAGTGGTTAATTATTGTAACTTTAGTTATAGGAGAGCTTCTAACAATCTAATAATTGGTAAAATAGCAGAAGTATGTAGGTTTGCATATATATATTATAAGTGCTAATTGAATATGCCAATGAGTACAGGCAAATCAATGAAGTTAGAAGATAAGTTCTATGCTTGGTATTAAGTCAATATGTGTTCATATAACTTATGTTTGTGTGATAACCCATAATTTCAACTGTGCCCAATTAGTGAACTGGAAGTTTCACATAAATGTTTCAGACAGGATATAATAACTTAGTGAGCTCTGAAATTTATTTTGAATATTTTAGAATCCATAAAATTATTTTAGTAAATTACACAAATTTTCATTTTTTCCACAATAACTAAATTATTTTTACATGATTTAAATAGTTCAAGGATTTAAAGTTAATCATTTACAATTTTGGGAGTTTACATTAAACAGGACAAAACTTTGGGTACTTATTTTTCGAATTTTAACTTGGGAGAAATCCTTATAGTTCACACAATAGGAAACAAATGTCCCCATCCACATTTTTTTTTTCCTTCCTCCTTTCTCCTCTTTATGTTAGCTCTTCTTCCTCTCTTTTTTGCAACTGCAATGGCAGCTTTAAGAGCCCTCATTTCCAACTAAAAGTCCCTCTCTTTTTCCCCTCTAAGACCCTCCAAAATGTCCTCAAAGTCAGCCCTCTTAACCCCTCCAAAAGAGCTGCAATTGGCCTCTGAGCCTCCATTTTTCCCTTTACCCTCCATTTCAGGCCTATTTCTAGTCCAAATAGCAACCCAAAATAGATCATAAAAGCCATCCAAAACAGCCTCTATTTTAGCTGGTTTTTGGGCTGATTTCAATAAGTTTTTGCTCTATTTTGCAGCCACTTTGGGTAGCCATTCCAGCTCCTATTTGGCACCCAAACTTTCCCAAATCATCAAGGCTCCTTGAAGACTCCCACATCTTCAGTTGGGTGACTTTCAGTTCTTGACATTCTTGGAAGCTTCACTTGTACTGTGAGTTGATAGTACCTAATGTTATATGTTATAACACGGTGGTCTAACATATAATTTAAGATGTTATGCATAGATTATAGTGAATACATAAATAACACATTTTCATAAAAACTAAGTAAAATAGTAGAATAGATATATATATATATATATATATTGATAAATTAAAGGTCACCACCTTAGTAGTTGACTTGGACTTCAATTTTATTTCATAAGAAGGGTATTATAAGTAAAATTAGTACATACATGTATATATAATAAAGTAAAGTAGAAATCAATGATTATATATATATACAAATATAAAGTTGAATTATTTAGCACCACATGCTCAAAACATAAGCCATAAATGGTAATATTATATTGTTCTATTAACTTTTTCTCTTCTCTTTCATTGCACTAGCCGACCTACATATCTTAAACATATTTCCCCTGTTTTTTATTTTTATTTTTTTTGGGTCAATTGGATCTTTATCTCTTGGCTTGGCTGGTTGAGCTTGGGAGAGGTAGCTAAATTCCTCTTCTTCTTTTATTGTTCCTGTGTCCTTAATTTAGTTCATGTGTTTTATGTACTAGCTAAATAGGTTCCTATAGTTGGCTTTGGCAGGCATTGTTTTGGCTACCTGTTAGTGTATTATGACACGTTAGAGGAGATTTAAGCTAAGGAGATTGGATCTGCAACTTAGCTTGAAGTCTAGGTGGTTTTTGGGTTGTTGTGGTAAAATATTGTGGTGGATTGTGGCGGTTGTAAAGGCTGGCAACTCTGCTCTATTTTCTTTGGGTTTACCAGCCGAGATTGAAGTATGGAGTAAGGTTGCTGCTCAGCCATAGCAGCGTGGCTGCTGTAGGCAAAGGCAGTGGCCTTGCTGTGTGGGTCTTGGCTGGCAGCTGCTGACTCCTTCAGCCCATGTGATTTTTTTTTCTTTTTCTATTAAACCATGAGTTTGATCTTTAGTGCATGGAAGGTGGTTATGTCTTTTAATTAATTCAAAGTGATAAGGGTAAGCTAATTAATCAAGTAAGTTGGATTGTAGGTTGAGGGATGGCCGTGTATGGTTATGGAAGTTAAATGAATTAACACTAAACTTCTTGCTGTAAGGTGTTTTCTTTGTCTTAGCAGTAGACTCTAAGTAGGGGTGTACGAGGATTTTGTAGCTTGTGGGGGGTGAAGGAATTGGGGCTGTTGGCAGCGGCAATTTAAGTTACTAAGGTGCCTTGTTTTTTTTTTTTGGGTGTAACCTTGAGGTAGAAGCTGGAAGTTGGTCACCTCTGCCTTAGTTTATAAGATTTCTTGACTTGTTTTCATGTTACCTCACAGCTGACTTAAGGCAGGCAGTAAATATGCTACCAAATTATTATACAGTTGTGGGAGTTTAAATTACCTCCTAATTCAAATATTAAAAGAATTGTATTGAGGATTAATTTTAACCTTAGGGTATTATTATTACAAAAGGGTTAGGTGCAGAAATTTTATACTCTTAGAACCTTAATTAATAAGTTAGTTAAAGTTAAATTAAAAGTATGCACAAGAGTTAAAGAAAATAAGATATGGGTATGATGGTTATTTGAATTAGTAGAAGGAATTCGAAATTTGGTTAATATATATAAATGATGAATAGGATTATATCTCTAAAGGGTTAGATTAAATTGATAACAAAACGTAAATAGTGTAGGATATAATAAAATGGTTCTAAAGGTATTGGAAGCCATGCATATACTTATGAATTAATATATTTGTGAATTTAAGTAATAGAGTATATACTAATTACTTATTAAAATATTTGAAAGAACTTAAATATTAATTTAGGTATGAAAGTTGCTTTACGTAAATTTCATTAGTTATATACTAAATTAAATATAGTGAAGTTATATAAGTTTACGTTAAATTATAAAATTTGAATACTTGAATTAATTGAAGTGATTACCTTTATTGTAAGACATTTGGTAAAGCGTTCAAAAAGGAGTTAACTTTTAAATAAGGTATTAAGTGTCTATGTATATGGGATGATGATCTTATATAATTAATTATATGATGATTACTTTAAATAATATATGTACTTATGATTTTCAGTTTCAGACCATATCAAGGATACTCCGACACTGTCACAGTTTAGACGGAACGACGAGTCTCATCCCTCAACTTTGTGAGTGAATTATATGCACTTCGGTTGCCAAATTATTTTGTGTATTTGAATAAAGTGCTATATGGAAAAATAAGCAAGTGTAATATTTCAGTGATTTATTGGAATTATGTTTGTTTGATATTGTTTGTGGTTAATAAGGGCCAACAAAATAAAATTTTTCAAAGCAATGATTTTATTTCTGAAACTGAAATGTACTTAGGATCTTCTTATTTGAATTTATGAAATATTCTAATTTTGATAAATATTTTAAAAGTAGAGTACTCAGCCTTAGTATGATGGATTATGTATGGAGATTAATTTGTTGAGTGGGCAAGTAAATGCCCGGTAGGGAGTGATACTGTTATGCAGGGCTAAGTTACTCGTTGGCCCTTTGTTTGCTTGTATGCTGTGATTGCTTTGTATGATTTAGTGGCTATATTGAAAAGTGTGAAATATATGAATCGTGATTGTGTGATAATTATAAGTACATACAAGTACAATAAATTTAGACATGAGCTTAATTAGTGATATATATGTTGTGTGATGCTAGTACCCTTAGTGTATATGATTTGCTCACTGAGTCCTTATAACTCATTCCTTCTTCTGGGTTTTTTTTTTTAGTATCAGGAAAACACAGTCGCTGTGTCAGGATTTATTACCTACCGACACTATTGCAGCAAGGTATATTATAGAGTCACATACTTGAAACTAATAGGGTGACACTTGCAGTCATTTTAGATGTCATGTATAGTTGTGTATATTGAGTTATCTGTGGTAATTTAATGTGTTGTTAAGAGCAGAGCTCCTCTGAGGACTTTGAAATTATGGTTGAACCGTGAATTGTACCAGATTATTATGGTATATACTGTTAGGCAAGTTCTTCTTTTGCCGAATTGAAAGTAAATATTTATGTTTCATAGCCAGATCATGACATTATGTTGGTTCAGTAAAGTTTTCTTGGCCTTAACTATAATTTGTGTAAGAGTCATTTGAGTTTAGTCATTGTGGATTCAGAGTTACGAAGGTTTGGATATCCATTCCTTCGACCAATCATACCTTTATTTGAGGGTGTGACATTGTGTTTTCATTGTATTCACCAGTCATCATATGCATCACTACTTTTCATTTCGGAAGCTACTTCTTGTATAAACATGTTTTCCTTAAACTTAACTTATGATCTTTCATATTTTTCAAAATAGTTTCTAAGTAAATAATTTTGAAAGTGCATTTGAACAATCAAACATTTTAAAAATCAATTTTGAATCACTTATATGTACATAGATATCATTATTAGTTACTTTATATTGTTAAACATAATCATCAGAGACAAGCACTTTAACATTTCATCCTTTCTTATTTGATAAGTGTCAATAGGCATATGCTTTGAATAGATTTGAAATCAATATTGCCACTTAGAATGAAAGTTGATTTATTTTATTTTGACTATTAGTCTACAATTGTATTTGACTTTGGATTTGATTAACTTATTTGATTTGGAAAGTAAATATCGAAATATTTGTTATTTAGACAAACATATATTTACACAACAGCTAGAATTTCAAGAATGTTAAGACATACTTGTTTCAAGTGGCCATGGAATATCCTCCTCTTTACTGAGGATGATGAATACTTTGTTAACCATTCATCTATCTTCATATGCTTTACTACATGTCCAACTATCACCCATTTTCATCCATCTTACATGACAAGTAAAGTGATATCAAAACATGTAGATTCACATATAAGCTACTAAGATGATCTAAAGTCAAAGGATCACTTACACACCAACACTTTGAGAAATTCCATTGACATGTTAGTAAAGACTCCAAATAGTTTCTCAATGTGAGTTAGTTTAGTGTACTTGTTCATCTAACAAGCACCCATATATTTGCCTAAGCATCACTATACTTTTAGTAATGAGATCACTACTCTCTTCATAAGAGAATGATATAACATATATTAGTCTAGAAGAATCATTAATACCCCTATTCTTGATGATTCATGAAGTATACATATTTTATATCAATACTTTATGCATTAACATAGTTATTGGAAATCTCATTTAAACATATAGATAAAGAGTGCCCTAAAATAAAATATCATGCATAAATGCAAATGAACTTGTCATTACAACCACCATTTGATTGACTCTTTGACACTAATCCTAATAAAAGGCTTAAACTTGTTGTTACGTGTTTAGGTTAGTGAATAATTACTAATGTTATTGTGTTGTAATTTTAGTTTTTAATAGTTAACAATCCAGCTTAAAGAATCATATAAATGTCAAATTAAGGCTTTATATTCAAACATGCAAACATTTCTACTAGGAATACCAATTCGTCTTTAATTCCCTTATTCTCGTTGTCATTTTTCTTTTCTTTGTAAGCTTTCTTGCACTTACTCATTTTCAATAGATATATTTATCTTTCATGCCTTAGATTTATAAAACTTCATAGGAGTAGTTGATTTAGAAAACACTTAACTGCTAGAGTTTTGCATTAGGGCTTGAATCGGTATCTCGTACTGAGCTAATTACAATAGTTTGATTTTTTTTCTTTTGCAAAAATTTTGAAATCCAAGTTATAAGAAACAATTATTCTATGGTTACATAAAAAAAAAATTAATTGCTTATCTGTCTCTTTACATATTTACATGCTATTTTTGTTAACGTATACAAACAAGAGTTATTTGTTCTATTATAACCCTTATAACCCGATATCGTAAAAATCAAATTTTAGATATAATGTGTAAATTTTTTGTTATAAAATAATAATTATGCAAGCAAACTAATTAAATAATATAATAGAACATGTTATAATTTGGTATCTTAGAGTAACCTTATTGTACGTTTTAAAATTTGTGTATTTGTTGTCATAAAATAAGTAACATTGTGACCAAGTAAATTCAAGTGAATGAATAATTAATATATAGATATATATATCAAGACTTAATCTCCACCACAATAAAATTAAATAAGTAAATAATATAACTCAACATGTGCATATATACACCCTTTAATGCTTTTTCATTGTACCCATAATTAATTTCATTCTTTGCATCTCTTTTTTTCTCTTTTGATTTTGATTAATTCATATAAACATAAACACGCCCTTTTCTTCTCTTTGGCTAATTCTGTTGCTACTTTGTTTACTTTAATGGACCCCAAAGAATTATTCTCAACCAATTTGCTTGATGGCTACATGGTGTTTGCAATAAGAATCCATTGGCTCCACTAATATGTGCTCTAGGACTTACACTATACCATACCAGTGGTGACAACTCTGTGTTGTATGACTATGATTTAGAAAGGTAATGAATAGTGATTTTGAGATTTACTGGTTTTACAATTTCATGCTTCTTCGGAATATTTGACGGTTTATAACCATTTTCTTAATACTAAAAATTATTTCCTTTATCTTTTTGAAACCTGATAGAAATCAATTCATTGATTCTAAATCTTAAATAAAGCTTGTGGACCTTTTCAATTCTATGAATTAGAATGACCAGCTTTTTTTAAGTCTTCTTTAAAAGATGTTGTGCTATTTTCTTTTCATCAATATTGCCATTTATTGCTTCTACTAGGATGAGATAATGGAGTGGGCCAGTGGATTGTATAGCATTTTTGTATAAGTGGATGTTTGAATGTAACAAAACATATAAAAGTTTGAAAGGCTGGGAAATGATGTTCATATTTGGACTTTGGCTAATACTTGACTTCGACAGGTAACTTGGAAAAAGTAGTAGAAATTAATTCTTTGATGCTAAAATCTCAAAGGAAATATTATAAAACTACTATTTCTTGACATATGATATCTAGTAATATGATAATTTTCCTTTTTGACTTGATGACACTAGGCTAGGAAAACTCATTCCTATTTTACCTCGTGTTAATAGGGTGTTTTGTTAAGTGTTGAAACTTGTCAAACTAAGGAAACCAACATTGGTTTTCAAGTATTGGTTTGGGTAGACTGATATTGTACTTTGTCACAACCCCAAATGGAGGCATGACAGGCCGGAGAAATGATAACCAATCCTCCATAACCCTGACTCCAAAACAAGGAAACAACTATGACTCTTGACCAACCAATAAATAAAAACTAAGAATTTTTCAAATAAAAGTTAACAGTAAAAATTTGTTGCCGGAAACAAATCACAACTTATAAACTTCTATTCTTGCACAACAACAAGGAGCTTCGCTCTATCTATATCATAAACAAGACAAATACTAGACAATATCATACAAAATTAGATACCCCATAGTTTTAATGTGACTGCAAACTTTCATCTTTGACTTCAAGTATGAATCCCAAAATCTTCCTTGCTGCCAAACTCTTGGCAAGCCCAATATCGGTGGTTAACATCTTTTAAGATCTTGTTACTAAAAAAATATCCACAAAAGAGAGATGAGTCCTACAGACTCTGAGTGGAAAAATGTATCTTAAGGGTACTAGCATCACTTAACACAAGTATATAACATATATAGTCAATTAACATCATGTGACAATATTCATATCTTCATTCAAAATTACACGTACACATTGGTATTCGTCATAAATTCACAACTTATATAATTCACAGATTCACAAATTAATCAGAGCAGTTACAGCATACAAAGCAAACAAAGGGCCAACGAGTAACTTAGCCCCGCACAACAGTATCATCCTCCACCTGGCATTTACTCGCCCGCACAACAAATTTAATCTCTGTACATAATCCATCCCACTGGGCTGAGCACTCAAACTTTTAAAAACATTTATCAGAATCAGAATATCTCAAAATTTCAAATCAACATATCCTAGGTGCATCTAGATCTCAGTTTTTTTTTAAAAAAATCATTTCTCAGAAAAATTTCAATTTATTAGCCCTTATCAACCACAAACAATTTCAAACAAACATGATTGAAATAACTCACTAAAACATTGCACTTATACATTCATTTAAATACACATACAATTATACATAATAATCTAGCCCCCAAAGGCAACAATTAACCAGTCACCTTTAACCAATTTCATTCGTCACTTACACTTACATTCACGCATCTTATCAAGTCCATATTAGGATCCGCAACTGAAATTCAAATTTCCAAATAATACTTAGCTCAGAAACATTATTGTTATAATGTTTTAATTACTAAGCATAGATATCAACTTACACAGGTTTCTTTATGAAAGTTTTCTATTAAGCCATTACATGTCAAGTAGTATGAATTGTACCTTATATGATAAAGTTGAAAAAGAAGAGACATTTAAATGTCTTGACAATGCATAGGGTAGAAAGAAACTATTAGAAAAGATAGAAAACACTAGTGAGTTAAAAATGTCAAAACTATCCAAACTTGGGGTTTATACTAATGTTCAGTCTAATAGTCATATCTTCCTCTAGGAAAGTCCAAATCCGGTTTCATAAAATTTATTAAATACTAGACACATGTAGCTTTATAATGGCATATCATTTGTAATTTTTTAAATTTATATATCAATACAGTTTATTTTTTGAATTTGCATCAAATTCTGCAAAAAGCAGGATTTCAGCAGCTCTGACCTTACCTTAGTTATTTGAACATCACTTTCTCTAGGAAAAAGAAAATTCAATTACATTTATTGGATTTATTAATAGACAAATATATCTTCCTATATAGGTATCATATATATTATTTGGATGTGTATATTAGTACAGTTAATTATTTAAAATTTACTTCTTTTAGGCATTTAACAATCCCCTTGGATATGTGTTTGTTTTCACTTACATACTTAATCAAATTTCATAAAACCAAGTTGAAATATTAACTTTAGGAAGTTAACTAGCTTTTTTATTTAGAAACTTTTCCTAAAATCAGCCTTGAAGACACCCGAACTGCTGAATTTCTTTAACCCATGAAATCTGACCTTACTTCCTTTTTATTACTACTCAACTCCTACTTTCAACAATTTATTCACAATTAACCACCTTATGTTCATACCTTTTTCTCATTTTCATTAAATCCTTAACTCACAACATTAATAAATAATTCTCTACTTTTTGTTCTTAGGCTTTTATTCAAGCTCAAATAATACCTAACCCCCCAAGAATTGAATAAACCAAGTTTCATTCATTAAACTACAACTAGTTTCAAGAAAATAAGGAAAAGAATAAAAACTGAATCCATTTACTAGCAGAAGCATATCTTCACATTGTAATTTGTACTTAAAACACCTTTGACAGAGAAGATGAGTGGGGATCATAATGGCACCTAAATCAGGTATGGGTACTAAGGATGTTGCAAGTCAATTGGATCAAAATTTGATGTCAGTGAAATTGGTAGGAAATGTAAGAATTAATGGGAATCGAGGTGGCGTTTACAAATAGGTTTTCAAGGTAATGCTATTGGTTACTAGCTTGACTTACTTTGGCTTAGGAGGCCAAAAATTTGGTGGATAGCAAGTCTTCTCTTCAGGGTCACTGTCTATGAGTTTAATCACCCACCATCCAATATTTTTAACCTGCAAGAGTATAGCCAAAGAGCTATCTCATCCTAACTCCTAGCGAAATTATGCAATTATGAAACTACATCACTACAACTATCTACCTAGCAAAATGATGAGCATCTACATGCAAGATGGCCAAATAGTCAACATGCTATCACTTTTCCAAGTCCCTTTTAATACCAACTTGTGCTACAATTTTTTGGTTCTGAATAATTTAGACAACTTCATTATCATTATAAAGCTACTTGGTAGGATGAAGTATTAACATATAAGCAGATAAATAAGTTGTTATATTTTATCAGGAGATGAATGGGTATCTTCGGCTTCAAGAGGAGCCAAAGCCAAAGTGAAAGGAATAAAAGAAAAAAAAAAAAAAAAAAAGGATCCAAAAAAATATGATAAATTGGGTGAAGAATCAATCCTAAAAGTAATTTTAATTTCCTTTTCTTTTTTATTTTATTTTACAGGTACAAGAACTCCTAAGTTAATTTTCAATCCAGAAAATACTCTTTTAACATTTGAAACCAGAATCTCATTGGCACACTCATTTTTAGAGATTCCTACAATAACAAACATTAATTAAGACAATAAACTATTTTCCTAGTACAAACACGAATCAGATTAATCAATGGTGGAATGATCAATATACATTACGATTGCAACAAGCCACGGGTCGTGCAAGCCATCACTCATGGTTCTAGACCAATCTAGATTTTGTTACTTTTTAGAATTAGAACTCCATTAACCAATGTCAATCTTTTGCCAGAGCTTAGTGACATATGAATAATAATAATTGTATAATGGACCAGGTAGCAAATTAGAACTCAAAACTAGTCAGCCTAAACACAACCTTTGTCTTCCATCACAAATTTGTAATCATATAAAGATTTTGAGCTGTAAAGATCTTGGCTAAATGTACTTGTGTATATTTCTAGAAAATTTACCCACACATTGTTTCTCATGCAGTAACTTGTACTTCAATAATTGCAAAACTTAGCATAATCCAGGAATAGGTCAGATAAAATTAATAAAAGATAAACAAATAAAATTCCAATGAAAAGGAATTTTCAAGATACATTAAGTGACTCACCAACATGAAGAAATTAGTTGTTAGAAGAAAGAGTATACACAACTACAAGTAGGAAGCAAAATAGGAAACAAAACCCACATTACAAAGAGGAAGAGAACAGCCAAAAACAGGGGATACTATAGGCTGCCATGGTTGAGCTGTTGAACAAGACACATGGCTGTGATGGTTATCAAATGGCTAGGAAAAGTAAGCAAGGTGGATATCCAAAAAGGAACAAGGAAGTAGCTGAAAAAGGCGGCTTAGCCAGACTTTCTAGAAGCAACTAAAATAGGAGAAAGATAATGCTCAAAGGCGGTGGATAAAAACAAAATCATCACTCAAAACCAAAACATAAAGGAAGGGAAAAGATGGGAAAGAAAAAGAATAACATAAATACAATAAAGTGAAGTCAAAGTCTAAGCTTTAAACTTGTGGTGGAGGTTTATTCTTGATTTGTGTGTGTGTGTATGTATATATATATATATATATTTGTTTGTTTGTTTGTTTTTCCTCCACTAATTTATTTGGGTTATACATGTGTTTCACTTTAAAAAAAAAAAATTACACAAGATAAACCCTCAAGTTTCAAGTCAACCAAATTTTAACTGTATAAATATAAATATCATGTTTACTATTTCATATACTTGCATTTATTTTTACAATCATGAGTTATGCCAAATTGTTCAAATTCATATCTTAATATTGAGTTGTAACATGTTTAATTATATTGTTATTTATTCAATTGTATTATTATCACTTACTCACATTATTTATTTTCTAACAAAAATCTACACATTATGTTTAAAACTCAATTTTACGATATTGAGTTGTAACATGCTTAAACCAAATCTGGATATTAATATTAAGCTGAATTAGTATTCAGACTTGATTCTAATGTTTTTTTAAGAAGTTTAGCCATACTTAAGAGACTAAGTATGTTTACATAAGAAATATTGGTATATTTTATACATTTATTTGTTAACTATATTAATTTATACAAAATAAAATAATATTTTTTTAGTTCTTGACTTTTTCAATTTAAAAACAAGATTAGTTTTGTTGGTTAACTTTATAAGTTAAGGATTTAATGAAATTAAGTTGCGACTATACAGGGCAGGGCAGGTTTGATGAGTTGAAGAAATTCAATATTTCAGGTGTTTTCGGGACATAATTAAATTTAGTGTTCAAAAGAGAAAGTGTAGCTTAGGTTTTGAGGTGTTGTCTCCAAAATTTCGTAACTTGGATTTAAGTATATTTGTTGGTAGAGCTGCTCGACTACAGCCAAGCCCATGCAGGATTTTTAGTAAGCTTTAGTCGGTTGAGGAGACTTTATCATAAGTTGTAGTTTGAATTAGTCTAGGACCTCAAAATAAAAGTTTTTCCTAACATACTAAATAGTAAATATGGAGTGGTTCAGGTCTTAATTCTATGTTTTGTGGATTTTGGAGGCATTAGAAGTCATGGCTGTGATTTTCTGGTCCTTACTGTACCTGTTTTGAAGTAATTAAGATTAATGGGTCTTAAAGGATGAATTAGGAGAAAAGTACAGAAGATGGAAATGTTCCTAACATCTTAAAATACTATGCTGAAAATTTTCATAATTTAATTCTCAATTATGAGAATTCTATAAGCATCAGAATCAGGGTTAGCAACCATGAACTTTTGCAGTGCCCTGTTTTTGTTCGTGTAAGGAATCGAGTGAGTTCAAGGTTGATTTTAGAAAAAGTTTTTAAATCAGAAAGATAGATAATTTTCTAAAGTTAATTTTAAAACTTGTTTAAGTATTTAAGTAGAAATCAAATATATCTCCAAGATCATTGTGTAAATAACTAAAAAAGAGTTAAATTTAGATAAATACTTGAAACTGAGTAACTCTAGATTTTCGTAACTAAAAGGTTATAACCTAAGAATTGTCAAACTAAGTAACACTTGGAAAATGTAATTGCAACATCGGAAAGTGTGGTTGAATCTACAACGCGCATAACCACAAGTGTGAGTGACAAATGAAATCGATTAAAGGTGAGTAGTTAACTATTATCCTTTGGTAGCTAGATTATTATATGTATTTGAATAGATGTGTTATATGAAAAAAATAAGCATGTACAGTGTTGAATTCATTTAATTGAATTGTGTTTGATGTTTGAAACTATTTATGGTTGATAAAGGCCAATAAAGTGAAATGTTTTCTAAAATGATTTTATTTTCGAAATTGAAATCCAGGTGCACCTATGAGGTTTAAAGATTTTCTGATTCTAATAAGTGTTTTAAAAGAATTGAGTGCTCAGCCTGGGTAGGCGGATTTGCAGAAGGGATTCAGTGACTCTGATTTTAGTAATTTTGTTTCTGATTCTGTTTGGTGTGCAAGCACAAAACTACACAATGTGAGGTGGTGTGTGAAGCTAAGTTACTCTGTTTGCCCTTTGCTTGCTTTGATTGCCTTGATTGTTTTAAGTAGATTATATAGTGTACTAATTAAATTATGCTTGCTAAGTTTTATATTTTCGTATATGTATATGTGTAATCTTAGTAGTTTTGAAATATTTGACATGTTGATATTAATTGATTATATATTTTATACATGTGTTAGGTGATGTTAGTACCCTTTGGGTACGATTTTCGACTCATGGAGTCCATAGGACTCATCCTTCTTCTGTAGTTAATTTTTTTTAGTGGGACAACTATTACTGATAATGGACTTTGCCGAGTGTTTGGCGGCAAGGTAATTCTTTGGAATCTCAATCTTGAAGTCAAAGGGTGAAAGCTTGCAGTCACACTAAAGCTGTATGGTTTCTGGTCTTATGTAGGGTAATAGTGTAATTGATTGTTATTAAAATGATAACCAGAGCAGAGCTCCTGGGTCATATTGTCTTTGTTGTTTTTGTTGTGTAAAAATAGGAATATGTATTGTTTATGTTTCAGGCATGTTTCACATTGCATGGAATCTCTATCAAAATTTTTAGTAATTATTATGTATTCAGTAACAAGTCTATGTTTTTACTTTAATTAAGTAAATATTTTCTTGGTTTTAAATATAATTGTTTCAAGAGTCTTATATGTTTAGTAATGGTAAAATCCTAATGATCCTAATGATCCTTGACCAAGTATAATCTAGATTAGTAGAGAGAGAGAGAGATGAAAAAAAAACTTATTGGATTTTAATGCTAAGCTCTACTTTTCATAAACATAAACTAATTTGGATCGCATTGCAGTTCTTTGTAAAATAATCATGCACACACACACGGAAATCCATTTGTGAATGAAACTAATGCTTGAATTGAATCATAAATTTTCATGAGTGCCTATGATTGAAAAATATTTATGTACTTTGGAAATCATTGTGTGATTCATCTTTACTTGTTTTTAGTTTTCTTTTGCTCGAGAACTAGCAAAACATTAAGTTTAGGAGTGTGACAACTGTTGAAAATAGAGTTATTTTACATCTTTTTGCTCATATTAATTTAGCTATGTTCTAGAGTTTTAGTAGATTTTTACTTACTTTTAGTTGAAATCGTAGTTAAAGTCCTTACCGTATTAGGATGCTGAGTCCTAGTTGATTTACACTAGGATTAGGTGTTTTATATGATTTCTAACTTATATTAACTTAGTTTTGTGTTTGGAAGGTTTAATTCTTAAAGGAGTCTCATTGGAAATCAAAACAGCATGTTACTACTAGAAAGCCCTACACTAAAGTACCCAGAAGATAAGCGCTAAGGCACCTGGAGAAGTGTTGAGGCTCCAAAATATAGGTGCCGCAACACTAGGAAGCTGTAATTGCTACGCCAGTGCAATTCTTAGTCCAATTTGAAGTGAAATTGAGGGTTTTTAAGCCTATAAAAGGGGACTAGCTTGAGGACTTGAGACACATTAAGCTGAGATTTTCTAGAAAGAAGACCATCAATAGTATAAGAAGGTAAAAGGAGCTTAGATGTTGAACATTGAAGACTGACAATGTATCGATTTTCTATTATTCTACCCCTTCGTTACTTTTCTTGTATTTCTTTGATGTTTACTTTAATTGAGTTTATGTTTACACTACGTAGCATAAACTAATTTATTCTCCATAAAATTGAACTCAATATTATAACCCTTTATTTTTACATATACTTTAGAATATTGGTACATAGGTGAATAAAATGTTATATAAAGTGAAATTTAGGTAAATAAATACTTGCATAAATATATATGCATGTAACGTAAGAATTTATTTTACCACATAATTGGTTGATTTGGAACTTACAATTAATCCTATAATTATAAGCAAAACAAATGTATAAACAACTTGTAGGATATATATATATATATATAGGGTGTAGCCGTGAGAAGTGGCAGTGGGGTGTGTGTGTTTGGTTGTGTCTGTGTTCAGCAAGAATTTTTGTGGGTGGGTATGGCAGAAACTACCATGTTTTAGCTTGGTTGCACATCACCTTGATGTCAGCCGACTGAATAACTTCAGGCCATAGGAGAACATAGCTAGAATAGTAGCCTTGGCAGCTCCAATTCCTTCTTGCTTAGCTGTTGAAGTAAGTGGGAAACACACCAACCTTAACTCTAGCTTATTGTCCCCTGTTTTGGGACAGCAACTCCATCATTTTGTCTTTCCTCTTACTTAGCTATAAAGGCTGATTGGAAGGAGTTTTTGGCTAAGTTAAGGCATGACATGGAAGAGGATTAAGTGTAGAACTCCTCTATCCCGTGAGCTTTGAATAAGTGGGTGAGTTTGGAATTCCTTTGAATTAAGTTTGAGGCTTGTGGTGTTATTAAGAATTGAATAAAAGAGAATTGTGAGAGTTGTAAGTTTTAAACAAAAGTTTTAAAATAATGAATACATAAAATATTTATACCTAGTTATTGAAATAGGAAAGCTAGGACTTGTATGCTTTAAGGTTAATGAATTCTAAATAATTAGTTTAATTTGAATTCCAAATTTAAAATATGTACAATATGGAAATTGAGGAGTTGTATTGAAATTCTAGTGGGTGTATATACATAAATATACATACACCAATCGAAATTATATATGCCTTCAAATTATTCAACAAAATGCTTAAGAGAAATTAAATATTAATTCATGCATAGAAGTTGAATTAACTTAGATTCATTGATTAAATAGTTAAGTAAGAAATTATAGTAATAAAATTTATAAACTAAGTAATGTTTGAATTGATGATTTTCAACTTCGGATCATGTCGAGAATATACTGACATCCTTGTATCCTAGACCGAACGACGAGTCACATCTTTAAGTTTTGCAAGTGGATTACATGCTTTTTGGTTGCTAGATAAACTTGTGAAATTATTTATGTGTAATTGAGTAAAGTTGTTTAATTTAGTGGTATATTAGAATATGTAATGCTTAATTTGAGTTACTTGAATTATGTTTGATGTGTAAAATTGTTTGTGTTTGATAAGGGCCAATAAAGTGAATTTTTCTCCGAAATGACTTCTACTTCCGAAATAGAATCTGGGTGCACCTAGGATATTCTGAGATACTCTGATTGGATAAGTGTTTGAAATGATTGAGTACTCAGCCTCGGTGGGATAGATATAGACAGAGGATATATTTGTTGTGCAGGCTCAAAAGCTGCCCAGTGGGAGGATATTTGTTGTGTGGGGCTGAGTTACTCTAATTGGCCCTTTGTGTGCTTGGAATGGTTTAAGTGTTCTGAATGCTTTGTTTGAATTATGAGTTATGAATGTTCCGATTGATTTGATCATCTTGTATATTACGTAAATTGTGATTAATTGATTTTACGATCATTTTATGTATGTACGTGTACCGTTGAATTAAGATATGAAACATTGTTACATGAGACTATTTAATTTATTTGTTTTTTATGCTTTGATTGATGCTAACACCCTCAGGATATGTTTTTCTCTCACTGAGTCTTTGTGACTCAATCTTCGTTTATTGTTTTTTTTTTTTTTTTTAGTATCAGGAGATTAGTGTTCATTGTCGAGAGATTCATGACTCGCCATCTACAATGTGGCAAGGTATACTTTTGGAATCACACACTTAAAGCCAAAGGACAAAGCTTGCAGCCACAATAGGCTTTACGTTTCTTGTGTTACGTTTTATATAGTAGTTTAATTGCGGTTGTTGATGTAATGATTGAAGCTGAGCTCCTCTGTATATATTGGTGTTGTTGTTTACTAGTTGTTTGTAACCAAAGTATATATGTGTGTATAATCAGGCATGTCCCACTTTACAATAAACCTTTGCCAAAATTTTCAGTTAAAAATGTCGTATGTTTGCTAAACAAGTTTATGTCTTTAATCTAATGCATCAAAGATTTTGTTTTAACTATAAGTGTTCAAAAGTCATTTGTGTTCAGTTGATATGAAGTTACAGGAGTTTGGCTATTCATTCCTCCGGCCAATGATGCCTTCATATGAGGTGTGACACTCAACATGTAACTTGATGGTTTTTATTATTTATTGATTACATAGGGTTTGGTATATGATTTATCTATTTCACTCTTTGCTTAATGTTTCTAATTGATTAACTACTAATTAGATTAATTAGGAATCCTTAATTTAACTTGAAAAAGTGAATTAAGGGTTAGCCTTGATAGAATAGCACTTGATTGAATTCATACACATGATTGTTGAAGTTGATTTGTGTATAAGATAGAAATATACATATATGCCTTCTGTAGCCATTTTAGGTCTAATCTTAATGAGTCTTGCTTAACTAAATTCTCACAAGAATATAGACAATTGGTTAAGTGGGATATATAATTATAAGACATAAGAATATGCTTAAAATTGAATTAGAGCCCTAGGTTAATAATTCTATACTATAATTAAGGATGATAAGATAATAATAAGTCAGGTGAAGTGTTGAGGAAAATTATAATTCTATGCCTTTATCCATTGAAATCTCTTGTTTGATTTGTGATTAGTTAGTTTTAGTTTAAATTAGGTTTTTCACCATAATTCGTTTATTTGAATAAAATTAGGATTATGTTAATTTTAATACTTGGTTAGATATTAGTGACAATTTCTCATGGGATTGACATTCTACTTAATCACTATATCATTTGCTACGAAACGTATGCTTGCATTATGAAATTTATGCTAACATGTGAGAGCAGACTGCCTTAAATTCATGTCTTGCTTAGAAAAGAAAAATAAACAAGAAGGTAACTAATCACTAGCTTTCGTTTGCTTTGAATCTAAATTAGTTGTCCTATCAAATTCTTAGCAGCTTGACAGTGGTGCAACTATTCATATTGCTTCTACCTTGCAGGGGTTCAAAAACAAAAAAAAAAGCCAAGTGAATTCAAGGCAAAGCTTAGAGTTGGCAATGTTGTCAAAGTGGAAGTAGAGTTCATAAGAGTCGTCTCTTTAATTTTACAAAATGGCTTTAAACTTGTTTTGGACAATAGCTTTTATGTACCTTCTTTTAGGAGGAATTTGATTTTAATTTCCTTATTGGACAAAATTGGTTATTCCTTTATTTTTGGTTATTCAAAAGTTCAATTGGTTTTAAATTCTAAAATTGTTGATGGGTGTGCTTTATCTAATGGTTTGTATAGAATGATTTTGGAACCCTTAAATGTTTAATCCTCTTTTAATACTAAGAAAATTGTTTCCAAAAGACCTTTAATTAAAGAAATATTCCCAATGATTTAGCATAAGAATCTGGGTCATATATCAAGGGAAAGAGTTGAAAGACATATAAGGATGATATCCTCCCATCACTTGACTTTGGATATTTAGAAACTAGTGTTGATAAATTGCCCAAGAAAAAGAAAAAGGCCAAACCATAGTCCAAGTCTCTTGGAAATTATTCACGCTGACATAAGTGGACCTTATTCCACAATTTTGTATAAAAACTGTTATTTCATTACCTTTATTGGTGACTTTTTCCATTTTGATTTTTTATACTTGATTAAAGAAAAATTTGATTCTCTTGAAAAGTTTATAATTTTGAAAATTGAAGTTGAAAAACAATTAGGGAAAGTTATGAAAATTGTGAAATCTGACCGCGATGATGAGTATTATAACAAATTATTAGGAATTAGTGTAAAATATGGCAATAATATGCACAGCAGAATTTAAAATTTTTTATTCCTTTAACCCAAAATCACCTTATGATTATATGAAAGATCCTAATTATAGTTTAATAATTAAACAAGTAGAGAACTGTGTACCTCCAAGGCTTTTAATTCTTTCATCGTATTCTTAATTGGGCTTTCACTCCTTTGTTGATTCATCAAGAGCACAGCAACGACACAGATGTCTCGTCTCTAAGTATATTCACACGAATGAATCCAACTAAGAATCTTCATGCTTGAAGATGAAAGAGGTTACCAAGGGATTCTTTGTATGCTAGCACAAGTTACCTAATCTCTCTTCTAATTTAGAAACTCTCATTAGCCTAAAATTCATCATATGGAATGTTGGCTTTCTGTACAGTATGTACAATTATTTTTCTCTTCTGTATCTTTTTAGTTTGTTAAGTCTTATATTTATAAAGACTAGCCACCTCCTTATGTATTGGACAATCCTAACACATTAGAGATTATGCTAACATTTGGATTTAATCATAATTAAATTTAATGCCTAACAAACTATAATAATTACATGATTTCTCCAAAACTCTCCTTAGTTGAATATCGTCATTTTGTGTGTGACCCCTTAGGTTCAAACTATTAATAGCAGTAGGCATGTAACTTTTACATATTTATTACTGGACCTTGTCCAATTAAATTAGAACTCATTCTAATTATTTAAATTAAAACTCTTTTTAATTCACCCTTTAATTAAGATTAATTAATTAATCATCTATAGATAATTAATTAATTATCAGTGTTTCCTACAAGTCAAGATTGGTGCCTAGCAGCACATGATGACTATCTATAATAGTATGAATATGGCTATGAACCTTTTGAACCTTTATGTTAACAGTTACCATGCAATTCAATCATTCTATCACGCAATATCCCGATTAAATTTATTTGGGTATGGAAATAATGTCAAACCCTAAATTTAATCATATGTGTCTAATCTTAAGATTATAACTTCATTGGAAATATTAGAAACTCATATTCTAATATCCACCTTGCTATGGTCATAGACTTTAAGTTAAATATTTTTATAGACCACATAAGACATTCTCTCTTTTCTACTAAGAGTGATAGATCATTTATTACACATTCACATACCTTCATATGCAAGTGGTTATACCCAATTACTACTTCTTAGGTGAGTCATTAATAGAATCAGAAATAGTATCAAAGTATAATGACATACATACAAGATAACTATGATGTCTCAAGTCAAAGCATTATTTGCACAATTGTAACATGAGAACTACCTATTGACATGTAGAGAAACTTCATATAGATGTTCTAAATTGAGTTAGTTCAGTGAACTCATTCTCTAAAGAGCACCTACATATCTGTCTTAGTGTCTCATACACAAGTGCCTATAAGATTAGTCACCCTCAACTCTTTGAGCTAACTAGATATGTACTAATCTATCCGGATTCACTAATGCCCTACTTAGTGATCCTATGATTATGAACATTTAAGAATTAAGCTTAAAAGAAATACATCTCATTAGCATGATCTCATCATGATGCTTATTTCCATTACTTTAATTCTTTGGGCTTGTGATAGTTAATTAATAACTCTTATACATGATAATGTTTGCCACTTATATTTATTAATAATATGAATAAGATTGTACATAAAATAATATGCCACAACATCACATGTCATTGACTTTAGGGCATACTACTAACACAAACATGGTGTTGATGGTTAACATATGGGATCGTTTGACAAGTACTTACAAGTGTGTGAGATTATAGGCCAACATACAATGCCTGGTAGCCATGAAAAAAATAATGTGACGGAAAGGCGTAATCGGAACCTTAAGGACATGATGCATAGTATGATGAGTAGGTCAAACTTACCTAAATACCTTCAAAGAGAAGCTCTTAAAACTCTCTTGTACATCCTTAATAAGGTCCCTAGTAAAACAGTGCCTAAAGAACCTTTTGTACTTTGGACTAGGAAAAAACCTAACTTGAACTGATAAAGGAATCATAAACTGCTAAGTTCTCGGAGTTTGATGTTGCTAAGTTGGAATGGTCTTCATCTTCTGTATAGGGAAAGAAAAATAAGGTTGTCACCATTTCTTTTACATGTTTAGTCAGAAGCATTTGTACTTACTTCTGTTGTGAGAGCAAGTGATGAGGGGGAAGTCAATGAAAAAGTTGAAGTTGCATCACCCGTTCCCATTGAAGCTAATGCATATGTGGCTGATATAACTAGTTCCTCCACATTAGAATCGAGTGCACAGATGGAGAAGTCAATGAACAAGTTGAAGTTGCATCTCTTATTCTCACACCTACTCTTATTAAAGCTATTGCATATGGAGCAGTTATCTCCAGTTCAGCCAGACATGTAAATTGATGCCATAAGAGATGAGATGTAGTCTATGGCACACAATGATGTGAAGAAAGTTATAAGATATTTATAGAGAACCAAAGACTCTATGCTGGTATATAGAAAGGTTGATTACCTTGAATTGATAAGTTACTCGAATTCTGACTTTACTGGTTGCAAAGATGATCTGAAATCCACTTTAGAACATATTTTTATGTTAGCTAGGGGAGTTGTATCTTGGAAAAGTTCTGAACAAGTAATCGCCGCTTCTTCCATTATGCATCCCGAGTGCATTGCTTGTTATGGAGCATCCACAGAGGGTATATGGTTGAAGAACATGATAATTTATCTTGATGTGGGTGATTCAATCTTTATACCTCCTAAGATTTATTGTGACAATAATTTTATCGTGTCTTTTCAAAGAATAATAAGACTTTTAGTACACCGAAAACTATAGATATTTATTACTTGGCGACAAGGGATTTTGTTAAAAAATGAGACATTGTGTTTGAACATAATGATACAGAGAAAGTGTTAGCATATCCTTTAGCCAATGGACTTAGGACTAGGGTTTTCAAAAGTCACATTGACAGCATGAGTATTATGGATTCCTTTGATGTATTTGTTTATGTATGTTGTTTTGAGACTCGTGTTTTATTTAAATCCTTTGGATTTTATGTTATGTTAATGTGAATAATCATTATTTCATTGTGACATGATTTATATTATATGTGCACTATGTGATTTATATATATGACATGTCATTGTATTAAGATCTTAAAACTTGGTGTCCGTCACAAGCATGATTGTTTTATCAACTTGGGATATGTCTCAAAATGGCACTAGTAAGATATCTTGAGATGATGTTTGAGACATACAAGCTTAAATTAAGTTTTCTAATGCTTCATGGAATGGTTTATAATGAAAGCACTTGGAAGTGCAACAATGAAACTAAAATATTTTTATATCATAGTTGGATGCAATTTTGTTACACTACCACATCTAAGTTGTTGGCATTTGTAATCATGGATTGGTCTTGTATCGTTTAATAGGTGCAACGATTACCATGATTAGATGTTGATATTTAGTTGGGCTGGATTGTTTAAGGTGTTGTCTCAAGATTAGAGTTTTTTAAAATTGTGGCCACAGAAAAGTTATATCTCACCCAAGAGTCATTTTCTTAAATATGTTTTCAAAATATTTTAAAACTACAATTAATGCTACCTAAGTGGGAGAATATTAGAATTTTCATGTGTGTGCTGTCATTAATTATATGGTTTTGGTTTTAATAAAATGGGTTAATGTTTGGTAAAATTGAGACAAACTTGTTAGTAGTTAGAGCCAATTTGGTTTATGTGACTCAGCACACCTATTTAGGTATGATGTGAATGGATAATAAGTGTAGACTAAGTACCTTAAGAAGTTTCTAAAGGAATGACTCTTGGGGTTTGATTATAAATAGGCTAGGTCCTCCGTGTAACTTTGCTCCATTGAGAGCTGTTAATAAGTAGAGAGTATGGAGAGAAAGAACTAGTTGACATAAGGATTCATTTAAGACGTGCTCACTTGAGAATCCAATTATTTCATTGCTATGCCTTAATCAGGAACGTATGTATTATATTTAAATTTGTTCTTTAAAATTTGTTCTAAATTCATGTATTTCATCCTTTAATTATGCTACATATTACTCTATTATGCAGTCCAATTCCATGTAAGCCTCAAAATGGACAAGAAAGAAAAGGTTTCTAAGTTAATAATAAGGAACAAGTGAGAAAAGAATTTGTATAAAAAAAATATATAAAAGCTAGCACATACCTAATAAATAGGAAGATCATAGTAGTTTGTAATATACAATAATACTCTTCCGCGGAAAAGCGTTTTCGATGGCTTAAAGGACTTGGGAAGAGCTTAAGCTTAGCAAACGATTACAAAAATAAAAAAAAATAATAATAGACAGGCATAGGATTACATGAACCAAAACGATGAGATAAACCTTAGACATAATATTTTAAGAAAGAAATTTCTTATCTTTAATTTACATAATCAAATTAAGAGACTCCCTGAACATTACCTAAGAATCTGGAAGACATGTTAAGCAAAGAAAATCTTCCAGGAGCAACCAAAGAAAAAAAGCATTATCTTCCTGAAAGGTTTTTCTTTTCCTTGTTACAATTCTTGAATTTTGAAAATAATCCATCCATCAACAGATTCAAGAAGGCCAATGTCATCAATCGATTGATCATCATCCTCATTGATGTCATCGTCAATGGAAATATTCAAATCCAGAGACACACAAGGGTTTGTCTCCTCCTCTGTAGCATTATCACTCTTCTGTCCTTCTTGTGAACCGTTTTCTGATGATTTTTGCTTAACAGGAGGGGAGGATGCTCTGGATCTTGAGCTGAAACTTTCACAGCTCAGAATAATGATAGCATCACTAAGACCAACTTCTTCACCATTGGAATCAACTATTCTTCCACTCTCAATAGCCTTTTTAAAACCAAGTTGAGAACAATAATCAGCTTGCTCAACATCTTCAACTAGAAAGACCCTATGAGGATTACTAGATACAGCATCCGCAAATCTCTTAATGTAACTGCAACTTTGTTCATCTCTTGATCTTTTGTTTCTGCAATCTTGATCAGTTGAATCGGCTCTAGTTGACGAGAAACTGCTGAGAGATATTGTGACAAAATTGGTATGAGAAGCAAAAACTAATTTAGCCAATTCTCTAGCAATCTTCTCTTTGGCTTCTGTATCAACACTTTGGAAGACTAACCATGTTTCTTCTTTCATAACCTGATCATGACTGCTTCTCACAGCCTTGCTTTTTCTTCTTAACATGCCGGACCTGCATTGTAAAATGGTGCTTGCAATTTCAGGCATTATGTTTTTCTGCCAAGGGACCTTTTTCTCCAAAGCATTACATAGAGCTTTGAGGTTCTCAGCATTCATCTCTTTGAATCTGCTCACGTACTCTGTCTCCATAACGACATTGCTTGAAGAAGTAGAATTAGGGTTTGAATAATTCGGATTTGATGGTGAAACAGGTTGTTTGGGAATATCCTTGTATTCTGGAATGTACACTCTCAAACTGGGTTCATTGGGTATGTTGTTACCATTTTCAGACATCCAGAAATGGTGGTCCCTTGTCATGAGTATGTTTTTGGGTTCACGCACTGGCCATTCATGATGGTGTTGGTCATTAGAGAAACCTGAAGTAGATGAAGAAGGTGACAGAGAGGAGAATGTGAGGGTTTTCTCATAAGGATAGGACTGTTTGTGGATTGAACTGCACATTGTTGAGTTTAACTTTTTGCAAAGGTCTCTGAGTGGGACACAGTTCTGTGACAAAGCCAAAATGATAATCTCAAAAAGGATCAACTATGTAATTATACATATGTGAAGAAATTTATGTGGATGATCAAGTTTGCAGTATAATTAAAATCATGGGATTAAAACCTGTTCATTAGTGCTAATCCCTTTGGTCTCATTTTTGTACTGTTGGAGCCATGCGGGAAGGCTTGAATTTGTTGTAGAATCACTATTGCAAGAACTGCTTTGCAAGCTTCGAATTTGAGTGTCAAACTTGGATGAGGGTTCAGCACAGCAAGTGAGCTCCTTCTCCTGCCTACCTTCAAGTAGCAGCCAGCTGCTGGCCCCATTATCAGCTTTATTGCTGGTGGACTGACTTTGTAGATCACTAAATAGAATTAGGAGCAACATATAATTAATTAATTTCGGATCATGTATTCTTGAAGTCATTGGGTTCAAGCTAACAACAGTAATTAAGAAGGTAAAGCAGACTTTCATCTAGAAGGAAACTAAAATGCCATGGTTCTCATTTCAGCATCTATTCCTTCACACTAAAGAAACTAATTAGGAAACAAAGGAGAAAATAGAAAAAATTCTTTTGCCTAGTTCTTTTCATTGACTCAACATATATGTAATTCCACCACACCCACCACTTTTTGTTTGTTTGAAAGCAAAAGACACTGTTGATCTTCATTGTTTCGAAGGAAAGACATACAATTATATCCAACTATATCCAACTTTACCTATTTCTTTACCTGTCAATGATGAGACTCAAACGCAAGCTGTCTGCAGGGATTGTAAGAGGATGAAGACCCAAAACAGCCTCCAGGGATGGATAGCCAGTTTTACATCTCATGTATGTTTGGAAAGTGGCAATTCCGATTAGCCAAAACCTTTCATTGTTCTCTCCACTCCCATAAACCAATTTTCCAATCTCCATAATCATGTGCTCCACAGGACAATAGTACCCCCTCCCTTGCTCGCTTGAACGAGCTCGATAATCAAATACTAATTTAAGATCTCCAACATAAAAAACAACCCCTTTTCCTAAGTTCTTAAACTCTCCAATCCTTTGCTCAACATTTATTCTAGAAAGATGATCAAAAGAAGAAAGAGAAAGGGAAATAATTTTAACTTTTTTCAAAACTTCATCAACAGCTCCCTGCTCAATCTTGTCCATTGCTCCTTTAACTACACCTTCAAGTAAAGCAACACACTCTCCCACAATCACGGTACTTCTCCTTCTTTGATTCATCAAATTATCTATGACACTCATGACATCCTCAGTTCTAATTTGATCTGATTCCAGTGATTTCTCTACTACTTGACTTGGAGGTTGAGGTTGAGATTGATGAGAGAGAGTCAAATGATTATTACTTTCCTTTGACTTGTTGCTCAGAGAAGGGGAAGGACTAATACTTTGAGTTTGAGAACATATTTCCAAAGAGACAGCTTGTTCTACATTGCTTTTCACTTGGGTACTAGAAAAACCTGCCTCTCTCATGACTCTACTAACACTAGGATCATCTAAAATGGAAATAATGAGTTGCTCCATTTCTATTTTCACAGCAAGGAGTGGTTGCTGCTGATTCTCAATGGAACCACGGCGTTGGTGAGCCTGTGCACGCTTGAAGGCTGCAACCAAGGCATTGGAGATGGAAGGGAATTGAGTAGTGCCTAACATGGGGCTAGAATTGGAGGCTGGAAGGCGGTTGAGTGCAACATTGAAGCATAGCTCAAGGGCTTTGCACTGGAGAGGATGAGAGTTGGATTGAAGGCAAGCTGTCCTCAACAACCCACTTGAAGCTGAGAGCATGGTGTTTGCTACATGGAGGGGAGTCACTTGGGCATGACCACGACGCTTCGCAAGTGTTACTGCTTGCTTTATTATGCTTCCGGCCTCTGTAGTTAGAGCCTGTTGCACAGTGCAACCTCCTGTTCTCATCTTGATCAGCTCTTTCCCGTCAAACCAAAGCAGAAGTAATGAAAGAGAAGTTTGCAAAAAGGGTCAGGTCAAAGAAGACATTAAATCTTCATGAGGTTATTTGCTAAGCTATATTATGATGAGTAGTTCTATGAAACTTGTTTGTGTGTAGTTGAAGCCTAGATTATGATAGTAGTCTGGTCTTAAAGAGAGAGAGAGAGAGAGAGAGAGGGAGAGAGAGAGAGAGAGGGAGAGAAAGGAAGAGAAGGGTGTGAAATTTATGGGAGTTGGGATGTGCTTTCCTTGCGAGTGAGGTAAAAATTTGGGGTCCAAAGTCGATTTTGTTGTAGAAAGAGCAATGCATGTGAATACAAGCAGGACGAATGCACCAGCACTAAAGGCAACTTAGGTTTGCTCTCTTTAATTTCTTCTGTCACAAACATATGCAAACCCAAATTTCATTCAAGTTGGGGTATTTGTAAGTGGGTCACACTCTTTTATGCAAAAGTGCGAAATGATGCAAGATACTACTAATTTTGAATTTTACACCTAGTTTGGCTGTCTTTTTAACTTTCTTTAATTTCTCATTAATTAATCATTCACTTGACTGCCAAGACACCACAAGATCTTCATCTTCTAATTTTATTTTATTTTTTTGGCTAATGCATTCCTCGAAGTCTTAGTTTTTAAGATATATATTTGACAAATTTATCGAAGATTATTTGGCAAAACAATTACAATAAATAAGATATGAGATCAAATTCTGCTTTCATTAAAACTTATGAAAAAGAAAGAATTATTTGTTATTATATAGAAATTTTATTGCTTTGTAATCAATGCCTAACTGATCTCTCTAATGAAAAAGAAAGAAAAGAAATAGATGTATAACTTTTTTACAAGCAAACCTTTCTCTTTTCATTATGATTATGAAGATTCTATGGTGATGAGGCATCCGCTCCTTCGTAAAATATGTTATCAGTTTCGATGACTCTCCATATAAGAGAGGTAAGAGAGAGAGAGGGGGGGAGGGAAACATCTTTATTTTCACCATCCTCCAAAACGTTGGACCTGAAAAGAGAATGGGGACTATGTGTGTGTCTGAAGAAATCGGGAACTGTGTACGATTTTCCGGACACAGAGACAAGGGAATAAAGCATTTCCTTTGGGTCCAGGTTACAAAAACTAACTTGACCACTTTGAATAAATCATATTGCATGGGGATTAAGACCAACATTCCTTTGCTTTTATCACATCTCTCATCTCTCATCTCTCTCTCTCTCTCTCTCCATTAATTTCATAAAGTTAGATCATTTTTACAACCATCATTCATTCATAGAAGGAATGAAAGAAAAAGACAATCATCAACAAATAAAACAAGAAACTGTAATGAGATTTCCCCCTGTCTATCTTGAGGAGATCTTTCTCATAGTGTAAAGGTTTGGCAGTCATTATAGCAAGAAAAGTGTATCATGAAAATTGTCCAGAAATTATAGTTATAACTATACCAAGCCAAAACTAGCTTATACTTAGGTGTGCAAATGAATATGAACAGGCTTATTAAGAGGTCATCCGAGCTCAAATTTTATTATAAGACTAGTTTACTTGACGAGATGAGTTTAAACTTTACAAAACTCAGCTTTTAAGTCCGTGAGACGGACGCATTTAATTTAAATATATAATACAAGACAATTTAAGATTAATATTTATTTTTAAAAATTATTTAAGTAGAGTTATTAAATAAATACTCATCAGAACAAAATTGCATTATACCCTCACAAGAAATTTTCCTTATTCTAACTTAAAAGATTATTCCTTAATTTATCATTTTGATCCTTGCCCTTTTTTTTTTTAAGACTGTACGGAGAAAAACTAAGTCCATAAATAAAGCCTATTTTTCTGTTAGAAGAACATTTTGTCCCATTTACCTACTCAACTTTTTTCAAAGAATAAAAGAAAAATCTCAATCATAAATTTTAGTTTTTTTTTTTTGACTGATTTTAGTAGTTCTTATCTGCATGTATGCATGCATAATTAGATTGATTCAATAGTAAACTTTGACTAATTAATATTACTTTAAAATATTAGAAGGACCACAAAACATTGACGACTTAACAGAAGATATCGCTAAGCATAAAATTTGAGTATTCTAAGTTATCCTAGCCCCAGAAAAAGTGAAAAACATATGCCAAAATACAAATAAATTATGTAATGTAAGCAAGAGACCTCAATGCATGTTTTTGGCCTCATATACATTTTATATATATATATATATATATATATTATATATATTAACTTATGTATGCATACATTAATGACCTAGCTTGTTCGACAATGAAAAATGACATTACAATAGCCTAGAAAAACTATAGTTTTCCTGTTCTTCCTCTTCCTCCTATATCAGTTTAGTCAGGAGGTTTTATGGCCCATATTTGCTAGGCTAATGCCTTTGCATAGAAAGAAGAGCACCTAGCAATACCACTCACTATTCAGTACTATTTGCCTTGCATCTAGGTGATGAAGAAAAAGTGAAGAACAAAAAATACATAAACAAATCGGAGCATATTTTTCATACACAATAAACGAGAGATCACCCTTTCATTAATTCCTCATTAATCTTCCCCTTTTTACTTGTTTTTTTCAATGACCCATAACAAATGGACAGTGTACTCTGGTATGCATGTTTTCAGTCACTAGCTATATGTCACCATGAAAGAAAAGCAGTTAGCATAAATATGCTAGGGAATACTAGAAGAAAAAAAAAAGAGAGAATGATATAACAATCATAGAAGAAAATGAGTGATGGAAAGCTCGTCAGCTCCCATGAAGAGCAACAGTGTAAGCCACTCAAAATACCAGGAACTGTCTTCTTTTTGGGGAACCCGTAAGATTGTAACACTCGATAATTTGACATGCCATTACAAAATCTCAATAAAAAAAAAAGAAAAAAATGACATAGCATGGAACAAATTCATCCACAAACGTTTGAACTCCTGTAGGCCAGCACACTGTTTATAATAAATTAAAACTATTTAAACATAGTCCAAAAATTATATGACCATCCTTGTTTTTCATTATTCACGTGATTGGCACGAGACAATGAAATAGGTGTTGGACAGAAGACATATATATCATTGCAGAATTATAAATTAATAATCCAAATCTCCCAACTTAGCTTCTAGTCAAAAAGCTTCTTCTTCTATATATCTTTGTTGGCCTAAAAAGACCAACATATATGCAAAGGGCACTAAATAATTTGAACACAAAGCACACTATGCAATGCTAGAAAAGGAGTGTTTGAATGGAAGAGGAGAATATTTACATTTACTTAGAATACACTCTAATCCATCCCTTCTCTCTCCCCCACCAATAAGGGTTGGGTTAGCTTTCTTATTTCTTATATAGGAAGTATGAAGGATTACTGTAGCAAAAGTCATCCTTAACTCAACAAATCAGTGTTTGGAAAAACCATAAGATTTGTGTCAAAGTAAAAGTTAAGATTATCTGTTCTCTTTTTCCACTAGCAAACCCTTTGATTTTCCAGCAATCACATTGCATTAGAGAGCTCTAATAAATGCATTTACAAATATAAATAAATATCCAACTTTTGCTTAAAGTAAAGTATTCTACTGTACCCAAAAAAAAAAAAAGTATTCTATCATAAAGCAATATTAAAAGCAAAATATGGCATTATCTAGTCAAAAGGGCCGCTGATTTTATGCTTTTAAGCTTCAAATAAGCATCTTTGGCCTCTACGTGGCCATGTGGGTGAAAGCAATATCCAAGAGAGAAACAAAACTTAGAAGGAAAAAATAAAATAAAATAATAATAATAAAGTTAGCTAATAGTATTGGGTTGGCGGGCAGCTTTAAACTTTAAAAGCTAGAATGGGAAGAAAAAGTTGGTCTAATTTTGACATGACAGCTTTCTTAATGTAAAGGTGATGGAATTACGTACACCACACCACACACTCCTTTTCCAAAAAGTTTAGCATTAATTTTATACTTAGCATCTACAGTACACTAAACAGAGCACTTATGTTCCATTAAGAACTTAAAAGGCCCCCATATGCATCATGAGGAATATAAATGATTAATCTGGCTCATACATATTCTCTACACAGAACTGGAGGAGTTGAAGCCTTGAAGGAAGTCCTGCACTTCATGGTTTTACATTATTTTGGCTTTTTTTTTGGCTGCTCTCAATTGGATTTCCACTGTGGTTTACAATGTTTAAAAACAATTTTCTACCGATTGTGAGACTAAACATGTAACTAAGAGCTAATTTAGTACGCTTGGATAATTTTTACAGACTTAAAATGTGAATAAGGTTGGGACCGAATGGTAAATGCTTTGGCATGAAATCATCCTTCATTTTTACTGTTTGACAATGTCAATTATTTCATTATTTTTATTTGATATGTAATTTTCCTAAGTAGATAATTTATAATGTAATACAAATTCAACTTAATTTATGAAATTTAACATTTTTTCAGTTTTCTATTAATTTACTTTCAATTTTTATACTATTATTTTTTTCTTTTTATTATTATTTCTTATACTTTCTAATTTATTTATCTTATTATTTCCTATTGTTTTATCTTTCTATTATTAATTAATATTTTTATTTTATTTTTGCATTAGTTAATTTATTTATTTCTTAACATTTATTTTATTTATATTTTTACTCAACTAACTCCGCCAGAGGTTACTTTGTCGGTCCCAAACCCGAATAAAGGAAAAGGGTTGCGATAGGTTGACGGCTAGCGTAAAACTAATCAAACCCTATGATGATGAATCCTACCGAATATTCATTAGGCGTAACCCTCTTAGTGACACGCTGCATTGGATCCCTGGTGTAGTGAGAAATGAGCAAGGGTTGGGTCTTCACATCCTTAGTGAAGCGCCACATCGGCACCCGGGTATGGTGCAAAATGAGCAAGGGTTCTCACATCGAGGGTGAGTACAGGTAAAAAGCTAGTCATGATAAGATTTGCATAGCTACCTGGAACATAGGGACTCTTACTGGTAAATTGAGAGAGCTTGTAAATACTATGAGTAGAAGGAGGATTAATATTGCTTGTTTGCAAGAAACTAAGTGGGTAGGAGAAAAGGCTAGAGAGATAGAGAGAACAGGATTCAAGATGTGGTATACCAGTAAGACTAGAAATAGGAATGGAGTGACGATTATTATAGATGAAAATTTAAAGGACGAGGTTGTTGAAATCAAGAAGAAAAGTAAAAGAATAATTTTAGTGAAATTGATGATAGACGAGGAGGCCTTTAATATCATTAGCGCCTATACTCCACAAATAAGATTGGAAAAATCTACTAAGAAGGCTTTTTGGGATGATTTAGAGGAGATAGTTCAAGGAATACCGTTAGGTGAGAAATTGTTTATTGGTGCTGATTTGAACGGTCAAGTAGAAAGTACTAACGAGGGTTTTGACAGCGTACTTGGAGGATATGGTTATTGAGTTAGGAATGAGGGTGGAGAGTCTATTTTAGATTTTGCAGTTGCATATAACTTGATTTTAGCTAACATGTTTTTTAAGAAACGAGAGTCACACTTAGTCACCTTTAGTAGCGGGCCGAATAAGAGCCAAATAGATTTTGTTTTGACTAGGAAGATTAATAGAGCGGTTTGTAAGGATTGTAAAGTTATGCCCGACGAGTGTTTAGTGTCTCAGCACAAACTTATAGTTGTGGATGTTGGTGTTAAGCTGCGGAAGCAAAAGCATAGAAATAATAAGTGTACTAAGACTAGATGGTAGAATTTTAATAGAGGGAAGATGGCTCTTTTTAAAGATAAAATGTTACAGGGTGATCCTTGGAGGCTGGAGGGTGAGCCTAATATTATTTAGGATGAGATGGCGAGTCATATCAGGAATACGGCTAGAGAGGTGTTAGGAGAAAGTAGAGGATGTGAACCTCTGACTAAGGAGACATGGTGGTGGAATAAAGAAGTTCAACAAGCTATTAAAGTTAAAAAAGAGTGTTATAAAAGATTACACAAGTGTAGAAATGAAGATAATTATAAATGTTTTAGACAAGCTCGAAAAGATGCTAAGAAAGCGGTTAGGGAAGCCAGAGGCAAGGCTTGCGAAAGACTATACCAAAAGTTAAAGACAAAGGATGGAGAAGGATATTTATAGGATTGCCAAGCAAAGGGAAAGATGAACTAAAGACTTAAATCGTATTAAGTGCATTAAGGATGAGGCTGATAGGGTTTTAGTTAAGGAAGACGAGATTAATGAAAGATGGCGAACTTATTTCGATACTTTATTTAATGGAGAGTCAATGGGTGATTTTGGAGACCTTGATGACACCTTTGATGATACGAATTGTCGATTTATTCGTCGGATTAGAGAACAGGAGGTTAAAGAAGCTATGCATAAGATGAAGAATGGTAAGTCAATGGGCCCAGATGATATTCTAATAGAAGTTTGGAGATGCCTAGGAGATATTGAAGTAACTTAGTTTACAAATCTCTTTAACAAGATTTTAGTAACCAAGAAAATGCCCGATGAGTGGAGGAATAGTACGTTGATCCCTATTTATAAGAATAAAGGAGATATTCAAAGTTGTTCGAATTATCGATAAATAAAACTTATTAGCCATACAATGAAACTGTGGGAGAGAATGATTGAGCGTAAGCTTAAGAATGAGACTCTAGTTTCTGAGAATCAATTTGGCTTTATGCTAGGAAGATCTACAATGGAGACTATTTTTTTACTTAAGAGATTAATGGAGAAACATAGATAAAAGAAAAAGGATCTTCATATGGCCTTTATTGATTTAGAAAAAATGTATGATAAAGTGCCAAAACAAGTCTTGTGGTAGGTACTCAAGAAGAAGAAGGTCTCAACTAAATATGTAGAAGTTATTAAAGATATGTATGAGGGAGTAATGACTAGGGTGCAGACCGTAGATGGTATGACTAAAGAGTTCCTGATCACGATAGGTGTTAACCAAGGTTCATCCTTAAGTCTTTACCTATTTCCTTTAGTCATGGATGAACTTACCTTTAATATTCAAGATAGGGCTCCATGGTGCATGTTGTTTGCCGATGATATAATGTTGGTAGACGAAACTAAGGAAGTTTTAAATTCTAAACTAGAAATGTGGAGGAACGTGTTATAATTTAAATGCCTTAAATTGAGTCGGACAAAAATAGAGTGCAATTTCAGTAAAACTAGAGGAGGCCCGAATGAAATTATTTTAGATGGTCAGATAATCCCTACAAAAGATATGTTTAAGTATTTAGGGTTATTTATACAAAAAGATGGTGCAATTAAGCATGATATAAACGATAGGATCAAGGCAGGGTGGGTGAAGTGGCAAAGTACTTCGGGAGTTTTATGTGATCCTAAAATCCATAATAGATTGAAAGGAAAATTTTATAAGTCGGTAGTGAGACCAACTATATTGTATGGTACCAAATGCTAGGCATTTAAAAAGCAACATTGGCATAAGATGAGAGTAGCCGAAATGAGAATGTTGAGATGGATGACAGGACATACAAGAAAGGATAGGATAAGGAATGAGGAGATTCGTAAGAAGGTGGAAGTAACACCTATTAAGGAGAAAATGAGGGAGAATTGTCTACGTTGGTTTGGACACATCCAACATCGGCCAATGGACGTAGTAGTTAACCAAGGTGACTTGGTTTAGGGGCTCGGTGTTAGACAGGGTAAGGGGAAACCGAAACTTACATGGGAGACAGTCATCAAGAAAGATATGGCTGTGCTAGGGATTAATGAATATGTTGTCTCGGATTAATGCGAATGGAGAAAAAAGATTCATATAGCCGATCCTAACTAGTTTGGGATTTTAAGGCTTAGTTGAGTTGAGTTTATCTATTTTATTATTTTGTTTATTTCAACTCTACTCAATAAGCTATTGGATTATATGGATTCTTTATCACCAAGAAGGAATACCTTCTGAAAACTGACTAAAAAAAAAACCAATACCTAGGAAATGAAGCTCATCTTTATCTTCAGCATTTAGCACGATAGACAATCCATTAGATTTTCTAAAAAAGCACATTTCATATTCGACAAATAAAAGATCCTAGAGTCTACCAAGCGTAAACGCATGATTCATTGCTTGACATGCAGATTTTTTAATTAGTAGTTACAATTCCTAAAAAACAAAAATATGCACAACCATTCAAACTACTCCAAACTGATTTCAGACAATTTTTTTTGACAAAAAGCTGATTTCAAATAACAAATTAATTAAATTCCTTTTATTTCCACTTTCATCAGTCATTTTCGAGCAAGTAACTTGAAAGCATTTCAACTGAGTCTTTGTAACGAATCAGTTAAGTTCGACTTCATGAATTTTATTTTATTTTTCATTTGAATCTGATCATTTTCAATAACACCCAACAATTATATCATTTGTAGGTACTTCTCCATCTGTAATTTTGGTACTTTAAGGAAATTCAAAACTATTTATTCATTTTCAATAACACCCAACAATTATATCATTTTTAGGTACTTCTTCATATGTAATTTTGGTACTTCAAGGAAATTCAGAACTATTTATTCGAGATTCGTCTACCATGACTAAAATTATCAAATACTCAATTTTCATCCAACTTAATCGGAGACCCGGTCTAATATGGTCAACTATAACTCTAATATCTCCTTTTTATCTTCATAAACATGAATCATTTTTCCACTGTTATTTTCTTGAGCATTATAAGAATCAGAAGATTGATGAGTCAAGATACTCTAAAATCCCTTCAGCATCACCAAACTTCTATAAAGATACCATCCAGTCCACATTGAATCACCTCAATTTTACAAATCTACTGTTCATAGCACTGGAAGAGTAATTTAGTTCTCACATAATATCGGCAGAATCATTAAATAAATTTGACATCTATCATTTTCCTTACTGAAACTTTTTGCAGCTCATCCTTAATGGTCGAGAAGAATTGTTTCTTGTAGTAGAAAAAGTTAAACAGGTCATTCGATTCTTACTCTATCGACTCAACACCCAACAAAAGAATGAGAACGAGCATCCTGAGGAAATCTAACACAAATATATCATTTGACACAGACATCTAAGTAGCAATATTGCAGAAACAGATGCTAACAGCTAGTGCAGAATCAGGAAAAAAAGCTTCAAAAACAGAAGGTTTGAGGAATGTATTTGTCCAAATCCTGATACATATCGCACATAATTATTAAATATTACATGCCCATAATGAATTAGCACACAGAATACGACACAAGTTTCCTTGTCGAAGGTAATTGTGTATAAGATAATCTATCATCAAAACCTACTATATGCATGACAGTGACTCTATAAATTTTACAAAAACAAGATTGGAACAAAGAAAGAAGAATGAAAATTAAGTAGCAGAGAATAAGAAGAAAAGACTGATAGGAAAGATGAGGGAGACCAAGATTTTCTTAGCTAACCTATAAACCTTCATCTTCACAGCTCTTATCATGTTGGATATCAGCAAAATTTTCAAGATTATCTTTCTGAAGCAGCGGGGAAAGTATGTTCTCCACAAAGGATCTCTGCTTATTGATTTCAAACAGAATTATCATATGTGCTGCCTCACAAGATTTTGCATTTGGAAAACCTAGAGTCCATCTCCCATCAGTCACACTGGACATCTTCAACTGGCTTCCTCTGTCTGTACTTCTACCAAACCTCGGCTCAAGCTCTCTTATTCGGAGATGCAACCATGAAGGATGGTTCTCATCTATCTTCGGCTGCATCAAATCAAAATGGAAGAAAGGTAAATGATAGGATCCATGCAGATAAAGATTGTCAGAAAGATCTTAAGGAACATCATGACATCTAAAGTTGTATTTGATTCAGTCCTTTTCCCTTACTCACCATTAAATTCAAAGAAACAACATACAGCAACAAAAAACATAAAATTGGTTAAATGTGAATCATCATTCGGCTTGCTGTTTCAGTCTTATAAAGTTATAAGTGAACTGCTAATCTTCTGTGATGCATGTGTCTGAGAAAGCACATGAACAGAGGAATTGCAAAGCATAAACAATCCATCAATGTTCCTATGCTATAAAATTGAGCATCGAAAGGATTTAAAAAGGAAAAAAAATATCCACAAGTGCCTCTAAGAAAAGACAAGATTGTTGGAGGATCCTATGTGATAGCAAAATAAAACTATTGCCGTTTATGCTCTAAGTAGCAAATTAACTTTACCAGTGTTTGACTTACACTCAAACCTGCCAATGGAGCAAGTGCAATTACAACCCCTCGTCGACTACGAAACGGATGTTTCTCTGTGAGAAGCAATTTTCCAGTCATTCCACATGCCACGGGTATCAGGTAGATGTCCCTGATTCCTGCACTGGAAAATGCAATTTTGCAAGGTATTCCAGATTCTGCAATAATCAAGTGGAGTTAGAGAATGAAGAAACAAGATGTTCGACACACTTTATGTATTAATAGTCAAAGGATAGCCAACCTAAGGAAACATCTGAACCAAAGCTGGCAGATGAAACATCTGATGCATGAATTGTTCTGGAATCAACAGGTGGACTGCTCATCATGTTATGCAAAGGGTTCTCACCCAATTCCCCTTTACTAATGAATGTCTTTAGCTGAATATGGAGGATGAAAACCTGAATATGGAATTGATAAGAGAGAGATCTATATAATGCAGGATATTTGATTGAGGAATCAATGAAGAGCATGAGATTCTAGCAAATTGTAAGTTCGGGTTTGTAAGAAAACTTTATAGTTATGACTTTAACATGAAGATGAAATGTAGGAATACAGAATGAAAGAACCCGCTAGACAATTAACTTAATTTACTAGAAATGTCTCACTGCAGTCCAGCACACATCAAAAACATACTAGAAACATGCCGAGATAAGACAAGCAAATTAGTTCAATGATTTCAAGAAGTCAGAATGCAGATTCTTGAACCTTTGCACAAATTAAGGACACTCCAGGATTAAAATTTAACTATATTTCATAACTTTTGGGAGCCAACTCCTACCATAGAGTCTCACAATGTTTGATTGAACTCAAGAAAATACAAATTCTCCATAGAGTCTCACAGTGTTTGATTGAACTCAAGAAAATACAAATTCTCCATTGTAAACAGTCACCATCTATCATCTAAATGCTCTCATTAGGTGACCTTGGGAGTAGGTATCATTCAGAGTCTTCAGATTAACCAGGTATCCTCAACAACATATTTCCATTAGTTTAAATAATATCTGAGAATAAGTAATAAACCTTCACTGTATCAACCATCCTTTTCCAAGCAAAATATGAAGTTGTGTCACCTGAAATATATTTTTTTATAGACAAAAAATTCCATTAGTAGCAGAAAGGAAGTTCTCTCACCTGCAATTTCATAGTCTCCAGGAAAAACTTAGTTTAAAACAACACTTCCTTAGCGTCACAAGGGGAACACAGAAAACCAAATAAGAAAAGCATATCAATTTATATAATGATAAACAATACCATTAGTGGATAGTTTGTGAAGAGAAAGCTCCAATGTGAAAATGGGATCTTTGTGCAGGGAAGACTGCTCCAGAGCTGTAAGAGGACAACAGAACAGATTAAATAAACTTCACATAAATAGTTTCACATTTAATTACCAATTTCAAATTATTTCCCTTTCCCTTTCACTCAGCTTTTACTCAGTCATAATATTAGAAAATGCTGATTAGCACCGCTCTAAAGACATATCCCAAACAATTTATAGGTACCTCTCTTGCAAATTTCCCATTCATTTCGCAGAATTTCTGGAATATAATCAAACCAGATTCCATCAAGTTCTTTACGAAGGCATTCACAGGACTGATCGTATGAAGTCTGTCGATGGAAACTAGACAATATAAAATTTTAGAAAGTTTGAGACATAAATATGATATAATATTACTGAAGAGGTTGTGGTAAACACATAGTAGAATTTTGTGTCTATATTTTTCAAGATGAACTATTCCACTAGATCCTACCTATACTTTAACAGATGAAAAAAGAAAAATATATACATATATTAAAGGAAAACACTTATATAAGAAGGAAACAATTCGAAGTAAGGGCAGGTTTGAAACCACAATATTTACCATTTGATGAAGATGGTCCTTTTGTACTTTTTGAAAAAGGAAAAAGAAGAAAGCATTCCTTGGTTTCGGTCACTGTGGCATTCACCCACTGTCTCCACTGTAATTACCTCCAGTGGTGGCATGTGAATCTATCATCTTTCAGTTTAAACAATTAAAAGGCTGGAATTTATAATCCTGGAAATTTCAGTACCATCTGGATTTTGGTAATTTCTGTATGGGGTTAAGGTTTGTTGAGATTCTCAAGGAATGGCATCCTATGCTTGCATACTCATTGGTACACTTTGCTGCTTTATTGTCTCCTCTGCGTAATATGTGACTAATGACTACACAGGTTGCAGTATTATTGGATTATATTCAAAAAAAGAAAAAGAAAAAGAAAACAAAGACAGAATAGGGGAAGAGGCAGGGGAGGAATACATATTAAACGGGTATTCTGAAAACTTTTATTTTTGAGGTTGTTTATGTGTGGGTAAACTTGTTTACTCAAAAGCATAACCTTATCGTTGTTTAGTTTTCTGAAAGTCTTTTCTAAATTAAACCTTCTATAAGATTGTATTAGAAATTTCACATCAAGGACAGCAAGAATTTTAAAGCAAATGAACTTTGAGTAGTTAAATTTTTAGCAAATATCTTTAATTGTAAGATCCCTTTGACATTTCCTTCTCACGAGACTCCAAGAAGGCCTCAGTAAGACTCATAAGTCTTATTTTATTCCTCTTCCTCCCCCACCCCAAATTTCCAGTCACTCCCGAAACCAAATTGGAGCCCCATTTATAGTGAAGATAATATTTTATTAAAAAGTGCTAATTTCATCAATTCTCCCCTTCCAACAGAAAAGAGATGTTCTTTTGTCATAGCGAAACAGCCCATATCAACCTAAATATTAGATGAAAAGTCCTGTCCTCTTAATCATTAGATTAACCTTCTGACATCATAAAGCCTAAGCACTGAAGCATTTAAGCTACATGGGTCATTTATACAAAACTAAATATCTATAACTAAAAGGGTGCCCTACATAACTATTTCCACCCATGTGTCTACGTTACACATGCCAATATTCTATGTGCATACAGTCTTAACCATCAGCACTTATCTTTTCTTTGCATGCCCAGGATCTTTTTGAATGACTTCCCCCTTTCAAACTGTATAAATGAACTTGAATTTACAACATATTATCTTATTTTTTGCCAGATACTGATCAGCAGTAGATAAGAAGGTTTTCTGTCCGACAGTAGTTTGATGATCTCACTCGGTGAAAAAGATTTGTTCGCCATTGACTTTTGACTCCCTGCCCCCACACAAAATGAAGGATCCCTTCTCTAAAATTTTGGCAAATGACTAGAAAGTGGCAAACTGTCATTATAAGCAGAACACGTACACAGTCACCTTTTATAAAACAATACATACTACCTAATCAAGAAAACACAATCTCTGACACCAATTAATATATAAATTAACCTGAACCTGGCAATATTGGTTCATTGTCATACCAAAGAGTGAAATGAATTCATAGGGTGACATCCAAAAGCTTAAATCTAAATTAGGCTTAGTATTGATTTCGCATTGACATATGTCTTTAAGGAACAATGCACACCTAAGATTGGAGCCAACATGAAATGAACTTCTCTTTTAAGTATGCAAACTCGTTAAGTACTTACAGCGAACAAGAGTAGGTTATTGTCACTGAGCCTCATGCTTTGGAAGATAAGAAACATCCGCAATAACCATCCCGTATGCCATAGCATTATTACGGAGAGAGGTGGTTGGATGGCTAAAATCTTTAACAGGGAATCTATAATCTAAAATTCAAAAGGAAAACATAAAACTGATTTTTCATATTGCTAAGAGATAGACAGAAGATATTAATAAAACTTAAAACTCATACGACTTGGTACATTGGTCAAATAAAATAATAGGAAATGATAACCACTTGTACTATATACCTCAGGTATAAATCTCATGAGAATACTTCCACCCACAACCTCTGAAGCTGAACTGTCATGATTCTGCACCTAAATTTAAAGAGAGGGCAAAAAAAAAAACAGAGAGGGAAACAAACATGTGTCTTCAAATGCAAATACAAAATTTCTGTATCCACTACTCCAAAATCTGATAGTATATCAATATAATAAAGAAGCTAGCATAAACATCAAAAAGAGACAAAACATGTAGGTTTAAGGTCTTTGTCTCTTTGAACATCTTAAGAACAGCAAACACGAAATTTTTCACGTAAAGAGGGACTAGGAAAATACCCAGATATTAAATGAAAAGATACTTGTGCTAAAAAAATGTTTGTACTAGATATAATGATATAACAAAATAGTAATTTGCTCAATTAACATATACATGTAAATTGCTTTCCTATTCAAATGTCAAGAACTCAACCTGTACAGGCTAGGACTCTGACTAAAGACAAGTTCAGACAAAAGAAAGATCCTGAGCAAAGGAAATTGATTAGAAAGTTGACACTTACCATCTTATTCTGCAGTCGATCTAACCTGATTTTAGGAGCTAACGGATATTCAAGATCTACAAATGAGCACATGCATAAGTGAAAACCAAAACAATAAAAAATAATCAGGAAAGGAAGGCGTGAAGAGAGATAAGCATTGCATATAAATTGTTAAACCATGTCTAGAAGCAATGAAATACTAAACTGGCAACCAGTACCTTTACTTTCTGTTAAGATAAGCAATAAAAATAGAGAAGCTAGCAATAGGATGTGATCTTCAGAGAAAACATGTGCAAGTATTCCACTCCTACACCAAAAAGTATAGTTAGCTAGACAAGTAATTCATACAATTGTAATGCATATCCTACAAATGCTACTAGCCTGAAACATCATTTCCACTTAGAACAAAGCCTAAAAGTTTGGGGACCATTTATTTTAATTTGAGGGATAAAGTCTGCATACCATTTTTAGATAGAAGACGAAATCATATTGATAAAAAGAAGGATGAAGATCATTCCTCCTTTAAGAAAAGAGAGATATAGGAAAGGAAACATAACTAATTCAAAACAGCCTTCCAATCCTTTTTGATATCATCTAAAGAAACTCATGAAAAGCCCCCTAAAGAAGAAGCGGCTCATAAGGAAGCTAAGAATACTACTTTATCCCAAAGCATCTGCAAGATCAAATATTCTTTAAAAATTCTTGAATTCCTTCCCAACCATACACACCATACCTGAACAAACACAGCACATCTCCATACTATCTTCCCATTCTCCTTAGACACAAAACTACTAAACCTAATCAATAACATAGCCTTCAAATATTGTGGACAAACCCATTGCTCTCCAAAGATAACAAAGAGTTTGTTCAAAATATTTCAAATAGTAGAAAAATGCAGAAAAAGGTTATCGTGATCCTCACAATTATGATAACACACAACATGAACATCTGGAGAAAGAGCATTAGGTCTAAGCTCCTGCAGCAAATTATTGGTGTTGATCCTTTCAGTACAGCCTACCACAAAAAAGACTTAATCTTGAGGGAACAAGTGGATTGGGGATCATGAGCAAGAAAGGTAGGGAAAGACTGGCAAGAAAAAACCCCTGAACTAGTTAAGGTCCAAAACCTCATGTCTGATCCCTTAGTGGTTTTTCAAAAGCCTCTCTATCATTTGGATTACGAAAGAAATGAAAATTCAATGAAATAATCGAACCATCCAAATTATCAAAACAAGTAATGGGAGCATCGTTGAGATTGGAAATATGAAATAACCGAGAAAAAAAGACATGAAAAAGGAGTATCACCTTCCGATAAACCCTCACAAAATTGATGCAGGACCTATTCCTAACCTTAGATCTAAGTAATGGGATAAAAAAAGGGATATACCAGAGAAATGAATCTCCAAGGGTTCTCATGTGTGACAAGAAAGTACGAACAATTTCGTAAGCATGAGAAAAAAAAAAAAAAACCAACAACAACAACAATAACAATAAACCCAAAATAAATTGCTTCAGAACTCCTCTGTGTACGCCAGGTTTTATAAATAAGTGCCACGGTCTCTTTATTACAGTCATATGCATCATTACCCCTACTATAGTTTAAAGTTGGACTTCAACCATGAGAGAAAACACAATTCTTGGTTAAAAAGCAAAAAAAAAAAAAAAAAAAATTCCACTAATGAAACTTCATTTATACACTTATACTCTAAGAAAAATTACAAACACCAAATATACCAACCTTTGAACAGAAATTTTATCCTCAACGCAGTTGGTCGCATTAGAATTGGATAACATGGAATCTTCTAGTATCCTTTTCATGCTTTCCGTTCCTTCAGACTTAGAACCTGAACTAAAAATTCTTCCCACTTCATTTGGCCATGGATCAAGGCCATCAAATGCACACTCTTCACTAAGAACTCCACCATTCGAGATCATAAAAGTGTATAAGATAGCACTGGCCACATTGTTGATCAAGCATTTTCCACCAACAACTTGAACCAGACGCGATACTATGTACAGAGAAGTGATTGCAGATAAATCTGAGCCCTGGAGCATGAATTAGATTCCACTTCAATACATAATATTGAAAAACTGTGACAGGAATCCACATATGACTAGTGCAAATTGTCTCGAGGTCCCACTAAAATGATTCCTTTTTCTTCTTTTGTTTTTTTCTTTTGTAATTTTTCTTTTCGTGAATTTTTCTTATAGCTTAGGGCATACAAGGTAAGAGGTAAAATGTAAAAAAGCATATTCAGGCTTCGCAGAACATTTCAGTCGCATTCAACAACTAGCCAACAATGGGTCTGCCTTTGACATGACACAATCACACAAATCAATCAATAAATTCTATCACCAGTTCCAAAGATAATATCTCACATTTTTCTTGTTCGAATTCAGTACTGAGAATAATATAGGGAAGACAAGTGAATTGAGAAGATTTTGGGTGACCAATGTACTCAACCGAGGCTCGCCAACACTAAGTATGTCTTTAAAGTAGTACATATCGTCCACAATTTTATCAGATTCAAGAATCAGCTCTTTACTCCTTAGTTGAGTGCCTCTCTCCCTGTTTCAAATTTAACCATTTGTCTCTTTAGCATGAATAATGCACATGCCAGAACTAGTAATCATCATACGGAAAAATTCAATAACAGATCGAAGTAAACATACTCTATAGCATGGAGAACAGCATCCAAACGTAAGCATTGATCTCTTAAACCATTAACCAAGACAGAGAAGTACTCTGAAACTGGAGGAGCCGTCATAAATTTATAGACCATGTCATTACTAACTGCAAACCAAAACAGTGTTGTGAATGATACAAAAAATTTAATAACTTTGAGTCAAATTTATAGGGTAGTGTTATGTGCACTACAAAATGTAGTTAGGTGGACCAAAAATTAGAAAGATGTAGTGATTTTATTTTTGTCTAGTGCAATTGCAGTGCACCTAACAATATTTGTAGTCTACATAACAATACCCAATTTATATCTTCAAGTTCAATGCACATGCAAATACAAGATTAAAGGAGAACAGCATACTGTTGTATATTTTGAGAGTTAAAGCGCGTACAGCTGTTTGAATCATCTTCTCCCCATGGCAAGCAAATTTCAGAGCCTCACTGTACAGGGGAAAGGACACTACAGCATCCTGCAGATGGATAGAGATGGAAAGAAATCATAAGAAAACCTTGACATAAATTCTGCAGAAAAAGAAAGTGAACATCTCCTAAAGGGTCCACGCGGGTCATCCTATACAATGTCATATGTTAAATAGAAAAAATGAATGCTTCCATCCATCATATAGAAGAAAACATTGTTACTCCCACATCGTAAGAGGCAAGACTATGTACCCCTACCAATGGTTTCATTACATACAAAAAAGAATGCATCATATGTGCTTGCAAAGAGATTTTTTTTTTTTGGCCATGCACAAGAGAATGGTTGAAATTTTGAAATGCTAAAACAAAACATTAATTGGTAAGTCAAGCAGCTCTCAAACAGAAATGGCCATATGCAGGATAGTTTTTCTCTTTTTTTTTTTTTTTTTTTTTTCTTACATAAGAATATGCTAGATTCAGCATGAGATTTAGACCAACGCCTTACCCAAGATTCATTCAAATTAAAACATACCGTACATTGCAAGATTCAACTTACCCCATGAACCTTCACAAGAAGGCAAAGTGTGTCTCTATTTACTTTGCTGCTCACTGCTCTGAAAGAAGAAAGGAAGGAAAGAAACCAAGACAAAAAAACTGTTGAGGGGAATCAGAAGATAGAGGAAGTAGTCAGAAAAATTGTCTACTTTTTACAATAATGAAATCAAGCAAGCAACTGCAGAAACAAAGAGGGACGAGAAGCAACAAAACCTTAAAAACGATACAAAGTATGGAGCTAGATCTCCCCCGTCAAATTCATACTCATGAGAAATTATGTTATTAATGTAATCGTTGCTGAAACAGTAATCTGAAATGGGCAAACATGTGTCACAGGAGTAACCCATTAAGACATTGCACAGACATAAATTAATATTTAAAAGTTCTACTCATAAATATCAATTAAAACATATATGTTCAGCAAGGATAGGACCTAAAAGCCAAGTAGATTAGCATGAATATCATTTAACATTTAGCATCTTACAAATTGAGTGTTCGCTGTCCATATTTTGAATCATTATGCTTAGGTACTGAAGTAATGGTCCCTCAATCTTTGAATCTCTAGAGATCTTCAGCATACGAACAAATTCCGCTAATACTTGGTATTCCATGAAACATCTGAAATTAAAATCAGTTTTAGATTGACTGTTTCAGCAAGATTCTGGGAACCCCAATCGCACAAAGGAAACTGTGTCATGATAATCCATACTCAAAAATCAAAGGATCTTGTCTATCGCCATATGTAACTATCTCCACTACAGACTGCAGTAGATCTATGACTAATTCCTGAAAGAACAGACCAACAGAGATGGTAGATTTTAATTTTAAAAGGCGTTCAGCAAGATTAAAATACTATATCAGATGAAGTTATAGTAAAGTTTAGCAAGTTACCCTATTCTGCTTGTCCACAACTTTGATATTTTGCAGTTCTTCAATTACAAATCTGTTTTTTTTTTGTTTTTTTTTTTTTTTTGATAAGTACACTGAAACTTTCAATTACATATCTAGATCATAAAACTATAGAAGATATCAATAATAACAAAATAATCAAGAGGATACTCTGGAAATAACAAATAACAGATCAAATAGGCACTTAGAACAATGTGAACAGTAACAGAGGTTAGCCTTGGAAGCATCTGAAGTTGATGTATAAAATTCCAACATTTACCCAAATCTACAGTAGGATATAGCATGTCATTGGACCCTTGAAGGGTCACCCTTCATTAAATTCCTAAAGGTGTTCAAATTGTACTACAAATAATTATGAATCCTCGTCGAGGAGAAATATGAATATTGCTCTCAAAACATATATATATATATAAAAGATAAAACAAATAATTAAGAAGAACTTTGAAGATTCAAGTGATGGTTCAGTTGTTCTATCCTCACAATCTTATGGGGAAATGAGCATGACCCTTAAAAATGTTCTACTTCGTCATTAATAACAAAATACAGAAGATATCAATAATAACAAAATAATCAAGAGGATCCTCTGGAAATAACAAACAACAGATGAAATAGGCACTGAGAATCTCATAATAAACAATTTCCTTAACGTTATACTTATATTTATCAACCCCATTAGATACAATGTGAACAATAACAGAGGTTAGAATTTGGAAGCATCTGAAGTTCATGTATAACATTCCAACATTTATGGTTGTTCTATCATTGTTATCATATATATATATATATATATTTTTAATATTGTTCTATACAATATCCTCATTCTTTATAGTAAAAATTAAAATTAGTTTAAGTAATTGTCAACGATCTCCAATCTGACACTATTTTGCTTGATGGACTTTTCTCAAGGAAGAGAAGAACAAGTCTTTTGGTTCGTGACTTCGTGCATATGTGTGGCTGTGTTCGCTTTATATAGCATGTCATTGGAGACTTGAAGGATCATCCTTCATTAAATTCCTAAAAGTGTTCAAATTGCACTACAAATAATTATGAATCTTAGTCAAGGAGAAATATGAATATTGCTCTCAAAACAGAATGTTCAAAACATATATATAAAAGATAAAACAAAGAACTAGGAAGAAATTTGAAGATTTAAGTGATGGTTCAGTTGTTCTATCCTCACAATCTTATGGGGAAATGAGCATGACCCTTAAAAATGTTCTACTTCGTCATTAATTTGACCAATTTAAAAAAAAAAAAAAAAAAAAAACGCAAATTAGACAGACTACTACTTCCTCACCATATTCAATCTGGAAAAATCAGAACAAAATTCATTTATATCCTATTTCGATTCCAACATAAAAGTTCCATGTATGTATCTTCACATTGGGGATAGATCAAATTAAATTTAAACACATTTAAATTGATTATTTCATTCACTGCATACAACTAAAATTGCAATCATCACAGTAACAATCACAGGAAAACTTACTTGAAATGCTGAAGAGAAAAGCGATCAATAGATCGCCAGAAAGTGCGCCACATGTTGAGAGAAACGGATCCAACAGATCTTTTTGGGAGATCAAAACCCTAAATATTTATGAAAGTATCGGTTAGCGAAGAAAACCTTGGTGTAAACAAGAACGAGTGTGTGTGTTTCGCAATGTAAAGCGCGCGCGAGGACATTGGGTTGGCCATTTGGTACTACTACTACCATTGGGTCCAATTCAGCAACAACCAACCAACCTTTCAACGTTTTGATTTTTCTTAAGTAACCGTTAAAGCATTGTTGCTGTCTGTCACAAAGCAATGTCACAAAGACAACGGTGTCAGCTATCGTTATCTCTTCTTTTGTTTTTTTTTTTTTTTTTTTTTTTTTGGGGCTTTCTTTCATTTTCTATGTATTTATAAATAATGCAATTCCGCTGTGAGAATATTTATAAATCATCCACACATGAACTATATTATGAATTAAATTTTTTAGTCAATTTACATATTTATTTAATATTATTAGCAAGATTATTTTTTATTAATTATAACTTATTAATAAAAATAAAAATATCAATTATTGATAAATATATATGTATATATGATAAACATAATTAATTCACAATGTGTGTTTCACAAAATTTAATAGATAGATATATATATATATTTATTTATTTATGATTTATTAAATCAAAACTAAAAAAATCAATCTTAATTATTATTGATATATAGTTATTGTCAAATTATAGATTTATTAATATTGAAAAGATTTATGGTAAAAAAATTAATAGTCATAAAACAATTGCAATCCTATTAATATTAATACTAAAATGGAGAAGATTTATGAAAAATAAAAAATAAAATAAATATTCTATTTGAAGCAAAATAACAACTAAAAAATATTTATAAAATAGTAAAACCTCATAAGTTTATTTAAGAAAATAAAATTTCTTCCACTAAACCACTTTTATATTCATAAAAAAAATTTTAACAAATAATCAGAAATTTATAAAAATTATTATTATTATTAATGATTAAGATAGAAAGAGCATTAAAAGTTAAAAAATAATATTATAATCATAGAATTATACTATTATTATTTTTTTTTAAAGAAAAATTAATTTATAAATTTGAGAAGAACTAAAAAAAAATTATGATTATTAGAAACTTAATTAACAAAAAAATTGAAAAACTCAATTTTAACTACTATTTACATATAATTATTGAAAAAATTTAATGTTTTTATGAACTAAAAATTATAGCAATATTTCATGAAAATTATACTCTTAATATATATTTTTTTAATTGTTGGTAATTTTTTAAAATTTTGATTCATAAATATGAGAAGAACTAAACAGGTTATGATTATTAGGAACGTATCAAACAAAACAAAACAAAAAAAAGAATGAGAAATTCAATTGTAATTACTATTGACTTATAATTATGTATTGAAAAAGTATATACATGTCAACACTAAGGTCTAATTTGGTAAGTATGAATGTCCAATCCATTTCATGCACGATTCTATAAAATTGTTTTATTTTATTTTATTTGGTATATATATTTAGTCTCGAAATGCTCATTTTATTGTGGTCATCCACAAAAGTTAGTACCAATGTATCATCAAACTCAAGTAGGGACTAGAATGGGATTTCTCATTCATATTTCTATAAAACCGGTTCATTCCACTAAAATAATAAAACTACTCTCATATCACATAACAT